>OZ020194.1:78393304-78993304 GCA_963971165.1 Philopedon plagiatum
CCCTAAAGAGATCCAGATGAACGTATAAAACTCTTTTTAAAAATGTTGCTAATTTTTTTTAATAACATTTTATGGATGTTTTTTTTTTTCGGTCATATCTCAGTTATTTATTAAAACAGCAGAACGTCGGAAACAGTGGCGCACCAAGGGGGAGGGCTGGGGGGTTGCAGCCCCCCAGACCAACATTCTAGACACTCAAAAATTAAAAAAGAAAATTCATCGAATTGCACTATTCAGCCCCCCCCCCCAAACAAAATTCTGGGTGCGACACTGGTCGGAAAGGTGAGCAAATTTTACACAATTTTGCTACTTAGCACTTTTTTCTACGACTAATAGATTCGTCATCATTTAATAAGTATAATAATGGAAGGTGGTAGAGGATTCTTCCTCGTCCGAGGCGGCACCACCCCACACATCTGCTAAAAGATATTTGGATAAAACAAAATTGCACATATAAATAATCGCCGACAATTAATTAATCATATTTTGAAAGTATATTGAATGTTTGAATTTCCGGTATTCTTGTTTAAGTGTGAAATTTTCCACTTTGTTAATTCAAGCTCTGTATTTATAAACAAATTTAAAAAAATTAAAAAGTAGGTAGGAATTCGTAGATGGTGGTCTCACGAAGAGGTTACAATATTTGCTTTTTAATTTTTTAAAATTTGTTTATAAATACAGAGCTTGAATCAACAAAGTGGAAAATTTCACACTTAGACAAGAATACCGTAAATTCAAACATTCGAAATACTTTCACAATATGATTAATTGATTGTCTTGGCGATTATTTATACGCGAAATTTTGTTTTATCCAAATATCTTTAACTAATCAAAAGTTATGATCTTTTGTTTATAGCGCGCGACGCTTACTTTTTGACCGGTTTTTTAATTATTAAATACTGACGAATCTACTGGCTGTAGAGAAAAATGGTCAGTTGCAAAATTGTGTTACCTCTCCGAAGGCGCCAACGGCGTTCCGCTATTTTAATAAATGATTTAAATGTGACGGAAAACCCGAAAAAAAAACAACAACTTTGTTGCAAAAAATTGTTAATAAAAAAAAGTATTTATAAAGAGTTTCATGCGTTCATTTGGACACCTTTAGGGACCTATTCCAATTAGTTTCATCAATTGCATAAATTTTTTGCCTATTTCGACCCCCAGATCTTGTTATAAAAATGTAAAAAAAAAACTGGGAAACGGAATATTTTCATTTGATGAATTTATGATGCATGTTATGTTTTAGGCACGAAATCATTCAACAGAATCTCATCAGTAGAAATGTTTAATGTTTCAAATTGTGATGCGCTGTAACATCGGAATTCAGTGTACATCTATTTATACTTATTATAAAATAAAAAATTTCTTACTAACAATGAAATATAGAACTGTTTGGAAGTGTCTAGTCTATTTGGGGAAAATAGAACTGACCTGATAACTTCATTATATTTGTCCATTTCTTCATTTAATAACTTTTATATTACTTGCAATTTTAGATATTTTACAATGTGTCGCGCCATCTTTTTTTACTCCAAATAAATTTACCTTAAATTTATTAAATTAACAAATATTAAATAATATGTCTTTTTAACTTATAACAGGGTATACAAAAGTAAATATTTTGTTCAATAAAGTGTAAATGCTACAAGATATCGAAGCATGCAATAGATATATTAAAATGTCTGAATAATGTGGGGAATATAACCGAATTATCAAGCTAAAAGTCACTGCTTACTCTCTTTAAAAAGAAACTTTGGAAGGAAAGGAGGTCAGAAATCATGAGTAGGAAAAAATATTACAATCTAGATTATTTGAAACTATAACTGATTTATAAGCGTAGCTAAATTGTTACGCGTACCAAATTTCAAACACGTTTAATAATAAATAAGACCAACTTACACACTAAAAAGTGAAACCTTATTACTCAGTGTGTCAAAAATTAAACATTAGAGTTCATTGTAAAAACTGTTTAATAAACTCTTCTACTAAACGTTTGTTTTTCCCAGCAAATTGCTAATATTTATCCAGCAATGTCAAGTTAAATACCCTTTATAAGCCGCGTTTAATGCTCTTAGATACGGGAGGGTGTAAATTATTCTAGCAGAAGGAAAATGGAACGTCAAATACCCTTTATGTAAAATGATCAAATACAGACTAATTCTGACATATCGAACTGTTTGGAGAACATGAGCAGATTGTTAAGTAATCTGGATTTATGAATATATTTTGGACTTTCACTCACCGAGGTTTTATTAAACACAACGTTTAATTTAGGTAGGTAGGCAGAATCTTAATATTTTAAAAATCTGATTAAATGATGAGTAATTTTCGTAATCGAATTATAATTCGAATTATAGGTATTACCTTTTTCGTCTGATCACTTACAATTTATATTAGGCGGCGAATTATAATTACGATATCCGATGCTTCCTCGTCACTCACGTTAGTGTCGGCTTGTGTTATTCGTAATTTAAATTTCTGCTTCTGCGGATAGCTAATTGTTGCCAATCATTACTTTTACTTCAGTTTGCAGCAATGCCTACCTAGATCCCTGACAATCAATATTTAGAATTATGATCTATTGCCGAAACCACTGTGCCTTAGTTCGAACTGATAACTACTGTCGGTAAGTAGTCTTGAAGTTTTTTTTTAAACTATTTTGCATGTCGGTCATACCAAACTTGCCAGGTCTGGATTTGTTTCGTCAACTCTTTTAAATAAAGTCACTCATTAATTTGTATCGGTATGTTATTTGCAATTTAAATGTTTGCTGCTGTGAAGAGCACATCGCTTTGTTGCCTATTCTTACAATTTTTACTTTCACTTCAGTTTTCTGTTATTTTTCACGGGGTTCAGCTGCATTTTTGGATTTTTGATACAAAAAGTTTATTTTATTGTTACATGTTTTATTGTTTAGGTATATTAATGAAAGATAATTCGTTTATCATACTATCAAGCAAGCAAATAGCAAACACCGTGAATGGCGAATTACAAGTAAGTTTTATTTATTTGCTACGCGTCATCTTAACGCAATTAATAGGAGTTTTAGATGGTAATTTAAAAAACGGTAAAGGTAAAAAATATGTTTTAATGATTTTTTTGCCTTTACCGAAAAATTATCTTAAAGCATCCTTACAGTAAGAGCTCCAAACCTCTGACCCTGAATTCAAAATACCCCATTTCTAAAACATAAATCTAAGCCTACAACACCAGATATTCTTTTAACCCTATTTTAATTATTTCGTTCCCCAAATTTCTACATTTAAATTCTTATCCTGTAATCTTATTTTTCCATTTATCAAAGAAATTTTATTATCAGTATGACAGTAAAACTTTATTGTGCCGTTTTATATTTCTCATTTAAAAAAATTGCATTGGTACATACCTAAACTTAAATTAGCTTGACGGTGCTGTTTAAACGAAATGGAAATAAAAATTGAGAAAGTTTAGAACAAATAACTGTGAGTTTCGTTTTTTTGAAATGGTTGTAAATTTATAAGTTTATTACAGTTACAATCAATAGAGTGTGATTAAATTAAACCAAGTAGTTCTTTAATTTAACAATGAAAAAACTAGTGTAGATTCCTGACTGGTAGTTGAATTATGATAGTAAACTAGCGCTCGGTTTCTCAAAACAATAAATTAAATAATTAATTGAATTACCCTTTAGAGTCACCTTTGGCAATGACAATAACATGGGTGGTCACATTACAAGCGTCCACTTGGCTAATTTATTAATTAAAATGCTTGGAGAAACTAACCATTGGTATCAAAATATTCTTAAATTTTTAACTAAATAAAATTTTTAATATTTCAACCTTTGTACAGCTTTAAGATTAAACATATCCTATATTTTTTATATAAAAATTCTCATTAAAATACAATGTAATACGTAGGTAAATCTCGGTTACAGTAATAGACATAAATCAACTGATTCATTTCGTCGAAAAGTCAGGCTCTTGGGGTAAATACATTCATTCAGCGAATGTTTTTTCAAGGGGATAAAATATTACATAACATAATTCTTTGTTATGGGTATATCACTATGTGAGCAGGCCATTGGCTTACAAGGAAATATAGGTTTTATAATAAACACAGATAAAATGCGAATCAAGGTTTGGTAGATTAGGTAAATTGAGGAAATGCAAATCGAGCCTCGCAAGATTGGGGTTCTTTCAAATTCATTTAACCATATTTTAAAAAAAATAATGGTACTTTAGTCTTTAGGGATTTTGCAAATTTTTATTTCTTCTCTGTATGCTGTTTGATTTTTCAGGTATCTGATAACGGTTAATTTTGGTTTTCGATATGCACTAACGTTTCACAATATTTATATTTAGACACATTCATTAATAAGACAATTTTACATTTGTCCGAAATTTTTGGATCACCCCAGTGGCCGATGTACCCTGAAGTACAAAAGGGATTGCAATAGCGAATTTGATAAAAATAAATATTGTAACATCAACATTAACCATTCCTACATATTCTACAAAATATTATAAACAAAAACAACAATTTCCGCCTGTCATGTCTATGTAAGGTCTTTGGAATGAATTATACCACAAAAATATGAGCATAAATCAATAATAATATGTTCTATAAAAAATGCAAGCCTTTTTTGAATTTTTAATTTACATGCTCTTTGATTGTTTCTGAAAACATTCCTGACACATCTCACTACGATTTTATCAAAATTTGCGCCGGATCGTTTTGACTTCTAAAGGAAACAAATAATCAAATAGTTTTTTTGACGAAAGACATGCTTTTGAAAGTAATTTTTTTCGAAAAACAGCTTTTTAGAAAACGGAATAACGAAACTTTTCAAAAATATTTTCTCGAAAACACTCATTTCGAAAGTACATTTTTCAAAAATCTCTTCAAAAAAATAATATTTACAAAATAGGTATATTTTCCGAAAATATATTTTTTCTACAAACGTGTTAAAAATGCATTTTTTAACACGCCGCAGACGCCTTAAAAATGTTACTTTATGGCACTAGTGTTAAAAGTACTTTATAGCACTAGTGTTAAAAGTACTACTATGGCAACTACGACGCCAACAATGGTTGTTAGATTTTTTGACAAATGTCAACTTCATAATTTTTTATTATATCTACGATGCTACTTAGAACTATGTGTTTCGAATATGTTAAACTTTCTAAAAATTGTAATTGTATCTTTGTTTTTTATTGTCGTTTGTAGAAAAAATTTTGTATGATATTTGTGTTAAAAGTACTTTTAAGGCACTCATTTGAATTGCAGAATTCGCTTCGCTCATTCTGCAAACTTTCAAATTCGTGCCGTAAAATTATACTTTTAACACTTATATCATAAATAACTATTTTCGAAAATAGTATTTAGAAAAAAGATCCTTAACAAACCTAAAAGCACCGTTTTTGGATTTGATCAAGTTTCCGTAGGTTTAGTATGTTACTTTCTCGTAAATTACTTTTTCAAAAAGCCGTTGCTTGAAAAAACTAATATCCGAAAAGATTTCATTTCAAAAATGGTGTTCTCCGAAAAAATGTATTTTTGAAAAGTTTTTAAAAAATCATTAAAAAATTGGTTTTAGAAAAATTGTACTTTCGTAAGTACTCGTATACCCCCAAATGAGCAGAAGGCACAAATAAAAAACATGCTACAATATTTACACTTTCATATTAAAAAACAATTTGTCCTGTCGCCTGGAAGCTAAGATGACCAACTGTGCTGTTTTTTTCAACAAACATCATTTTTGATGTTAAATTAAGTAAATTTTGTCGAAAAATAGCTTCTTCCAAAGATGCTGTTTCGAAAATCTATAAAATTTTCTCGAAAATATTTTTTTTAAAAGGATCTCGAAAATTAGTTTTCCGAAAATATATTTTTTACAAGACATAGTTTTTCTAACTCTACGGCTTAGAATATGTCAATGAAAAAATGACACACAAAAAGATCCTGAACTTGCCTAAACGAACCGTTTTTGTGTTCGGTCAGGTTTACGTTTCCTTGTGTCTGCTATGTTACTTTGTAGGAAATTACTTTCAAAAAGGTGTTTTTTTTTTCTAATATAAATATTCGAAACAATGTTTGAAAAAATGTACTTTCTAAAAACATATTTTCTTTAAAAAGTGTAATTGCGAAAAGTGGTAAAAAAAAATTCGAAAAGTTGGTTCCCAAAAAAAAGTTTTGAAAACATTTCTAGTTTTCGAAAATATATTTTCACAAAAACGTGCTTTCAAAAAATATGTTTTCGAAAAATTTTCATAGATCAGTCCAAATGGACAGAAGGTATAAATAAAAACTGCTAGAATTTTAATAAGTTAAGATGACAAACCGTTCTGTTTTGGCGAGAACAGGTTTAGATATTTCGTGCATTATGAAATAGTGTACATTTCTTAGAACACTAAACAATAAAAAATAATGTCACACGCGAACTTGTCCATTCTTTTTGGTATATACTTTTGTGTAGTTCGAGGTGAAATTGCGCCCCTGGATCACCCAGTAGACGCGCACCGGAGCTCGTCAGCTAGAATCTGATATTAGTGACTGAGACAGGTTTTATAACACGGGACTCGAAATTTTCATGAAAAAATTATACGGCTTATTCGAAAAATGCATTAGGAGACTTGGAGAAATGATTCTATATGGAAAAATAATTATATTAGTTTTATAAAATAAATTTGGAAATAATTTCCCGAGTTATAGCTGTGCAAGTTTAATTTTTTAATAATTTTTTGTTAGTTTATCTTTCTTGTATTGCATTGAAAACTAACACAAACTAAGTTTAGTGGACTCTATAATCCTCAGCTAAAAGTACTTCACTGCTTTGCCGCTAAAGGACACTTTACCTAAAACTCAAAATTTATTTTTATCCTAGCTTTTTTATTTTGACAGATACTGCGAAAATGATGGTGTCGTTTTAAAAGCAATAGAAACATAGCAAATAGTGTACTCTCCATTTGAGTCCATAGATCTCATCGTTTAGCCTCAAATCGGCGTTGAAGTTATACAGGCAGGTTCTCCAAAGCTAGATCGGTATTCGGTCTTATTCTTATTTGACAACCACAAGTTTTAGGTGTAAGAATACGACAACTAAGCTTTATACTATGAATTTTTATCTAAGGTTTTTCGCGAATTTATAAAGAAAATGGCAATTTTAGTACTTACTTTCCACAATAATAGAAATTAATTTTAGCAACCCCCAAGCAAACCCAAGCATAGAGCTGAGATATTAGAATAATTCATAAGTTTTTAATGCCGACTTAACAACAATGACAGGACCGAAAACCTGTCAAAACCTAAGTGATCAACAAGAAAATCTTAATTCAAACCAGTACTAAATCTTAAACCTTTTTAGTGAACCTGAATGTTAATTTTTTATTCTAATTTTCAAACTACATTGACAAATTAAGCCGTAGTGCTTTAAATTTAATTAAATTTGGCATTGGATAATAATAAATGAGCCATTTGGTAAATCATTAATTCCAATAATTATCGTTTCTTTATTTAAATCAAATTTTTTACATGGAAATTTTAATTAAAAAAATAAGAAAATTTTCGAGTTTCCGGTAAAGTGCCCTCTATCGGCAAAGTCGGGCAAAGTACCTCAGAATTATAGAGTCCACTGAACTTAGTTTGTGTCCAAAATTTCAATGTCATACATGAAAGATTGAATTCAGTATATCAAATAAAAGTATTAAAAAACTTAAACTTTACACAGCTAAACTCGGAAAATATTGAGATTTCCAAATTTTTTATGGAACTATTACAAATACTTTTCCATGTAGAATCACCTCCCCAAGTTTCCTAATGCATTTTTCAAACACCCTGTATAAGTTCTGACGTCGCTATCTCAGTCTAATATTTAAGTAAAATTTCACGTCATCAGTACTATGGCTTCCACCCTATTCCCCTCTACCATGCACATTCAAACCAAAATATTTTCAATTTTAAATAAATTCCGGTCCCCATAACCATTTATTTAAAACAGTGTCAATATCCACTGGACCCTTGTCCATAAATTTGCACAACGACTATACTTTAGCAGGATAATTTGAGTCCGTTTCGGAAGGGATATCCTTAAAATGCGAATGTTGGACTTTCTTGTTTGGTCAACCCCGGTTTTGAAGTTATTCAGCGACAATATAAAATGACAACTGTCTCAGCCTAGTTTGCAGAATATTTTTGACATTAACGTTCAGATTCGCTAAAAAGGTTTAAGAATTAGTACTGATTTAAATTAAGATCTTGTCACAGATCGGAACCTTTTTATATGTCAGATTTAACCAAATCTATTCTTGATTCCATATCTGCAACATGGGAACGAGAGTTCTTTTAAATTTATTTAGATATTAATTAATGAGACAGAGATGCCACTGAAGTCTTCTTGCGGCCATTGCAAAATCCATATGAAAGGAAAAGTTAGTGGTTTTAGTACTACTCTCCCAAGCTTTAAAGTTAACCAAACCTAGTTCACACAGCCTTAGATGGCAGTCTCTCGAAGGACTTAGAGTTTTCACCACTTGAGGCTCAAATGTCTTAAAGATCTTGCAGAACTCTACATGAGATGCACGATGTCTATCGAACATCGTTAACGAACAAACGGGGATCAAGCTTATAACTTAATATATTTGCCTTGCTAACAAATGAAACAGCTCTTTTACACAACACTTAGAGATATATTAATAATTAAAAAATACATAGTTTACAAAAGAACAAATATAATAAATGAAAAGATTATAAAACAACGGAGAAAATAAATAAAGATAAAATTTAATAATAGTAGTGTGGTCAGGATGATCTTCTGACAGGCGTTTAATCAATATACCAAGAAATTCAAAAATCTTCAAAAAGAAGATCATTGTTATTATGGCTAAAAAGGTAACATTCTTCTAATTTCTATACCTAAATATAAATCGATTTCAGCAGAAAAATCCCCATCGTTATTACACTATTCCCAGCATGCGTCAAGCAAGTAGTGCCACTTGTCTTAGCTCAAATAGTAAGCAACTCTGAATTATTGTGTCCTAGTCCAGCCATTCTTATTCCATTTGAAATTTGTATTGAATTACCCAAGTTCCGCAGCTGCATGATTGCACAGTATAGAGATTTCTAAATTCTATTTTGTAGCTTGTGTGGCTTCTGCACAAAGTGCAAACGAAGGAGATTGTTTTTACTTTTAAGTAAATTGCACCATGTTGAAAGAAAGGAACAAAAAATATCAACAAAAATATTCAGTCCTTGTTTGTCAAAAAATATTGTAAAAGTAGGAAATAGCTACATTTTTGCAGAGAGTTTAAAGCGATACCAGTGAACAAAATTATACAAAAGAAAAATACTGTTATTGTTTCCCCTCACTAAAATGTTAGGGAAATTGACGAGGATTCGAAAGCAGTTTTAGGGGGAACATTTTTTTTAATAGTTTGCAGCAATGCCCACTTTAATATCCTTACCTTTGGCTATTGTCTCAGTGATCAGCTACTTACTTGTTAATACATGTCCTTTTCTGTAAATGCTTTCTTTGTTGGTGCTATCCTACTTGTTAATTAGCTAATACGAGTGTAAATCAATTTCTGTTATAATTTTAGATTTTGTAGATATTTATAGAATTTTGTCTCTAATTAATAACGAATGATTGTTTACACTGTTTACAGCATTGTGTAAGAATAGATAAACCGTTCTTTTCCATAAAAATTGCTTGATTGTTAGTAGTTTGGTATTAGTGTTTTAATTGTGTTTATTGACAACACTTCAGTTGATTCGGTTAAGGTGGCATTTTCCAATTGGCCAACTTAATTTCATTTTGACATGGTTTTTCGGCTTTAAAAATTTTAACAATAACATTATGAGTATATTAAGTATAGATTAATACCCTGCAATCAATTTTCAGTCAATTGGGACCTCAATGTTCTTTTTATATACAGTTTTCCTAAAATAAATCATAAAATATCTTGAAGCTTTTGTTAATACGTTAAAAAATACCCATAGAATATGAATGTGCGTTTAATATTGTAAAAATATTCATACAAATGAAAAATAAAGCAACAAATTATACAGAAATAAAATTAAGTCGGCAATAAATGGGTGTGGTCGGCAAGTGAAGCCTTAAAGGGTCTAGCCGGTTAACTATATGAAAAGTGCCCCAACGTCGTTTCGATATTCTTACCTCGTAAATTATTGTTCTTCGACAGAAACATTTTTACACCAAATTTCAAACCCCTCCTCTCAGTAATGAGGGAGATATGAGGGTGGCAACCCTTAACTTAAAAATTCATTATCTTTAAAACTATTTGAGATATCTCAATGAAACGGTGCATAGTTATTTATAAGGGTTATATAACATAATTTTTTCAGATTTTTATCTCATTAATAAATGGTAATAAAAAAGATGTTTAATTTTTAGGGGTGGTTTATCATACTTACCCCCGGAGTGACACCAACTAAAAAAATTTAGTATAGTCGTCTATTATCTCTAGTAACAACATAGAAAAATTGCACAAAGCTCGAATAGGTGGAACATTGTTTAAAAAATTAAAAATCATGTGAGATATAAAAGGAAGCATATATTTTGACGAATTAATGTAAGTATAAGTCGTACAAATGAAGGAATCGGGAATATCTTATAATCAAAGCTTAAAACAGCGTGTAGACAAATCTCAAACACGGACACATTGAGAAAAAAAACCTTTTGTATAGGTAACGAGAATCATATTTATTATCATAACAGTAACCTTGATTTTTATTGTTTTTTAACAATGTTCCACCTATTCGAGCTTTGTGTAATTTTTTTATGTTATTACTAAAGAATAGACGATTATACTCAATTTTTTTAGTTGGTGTCACTCCGGGGGTAAGTATGATAAACCACCCCTAAAAATTAAACATCTTGTTTTTTACCATTTATTAATGAGATAAAAATCTGAAAAAATTATATTATATCGACCTTATAAATAAATGCACCGTCAACATTTCATTGAGATATTTCAAATAGTTTTAAAGATAATGAATTTTTAATTTAAGGGTTGCCACCCTCATATCTCCCTCAGTACTGAGAGGAGGGGTTTGAAATTTTGTGTAAGAATGTTTCTGTCAAAGAACAATAATTTACGAGGTAAGAACATGGAAACGAAGTTGGGGCACTTTTCATATAGTTAACCGGCTAGACCCTTTACTTTACTATCGTCTGCAATAATGCAGCTATCTTTAATTTTCAATATGTGACAAATTAGGACAGAGAAACTTTCAGATGTGACAAAGAGTGACAGTGTTGTATAACCTTGCATTTTTTGTCAAATATTTCTCGTGAAAATATTGCCAAAATTAATATACAAAGAAAAGATAATGTTGTACTTAGTTTGTCATATTTTTACTTTGATACTTGAAAAAAAACTTCTTTCAATACTTACAACAAGAATTGTTCTTACTTTTCTCTGATATTTATATATTCAGTAATCTTTGCATAAAAGCCAAATAATATGTTCTAACTAATCAATATTGCTTATTCTGATAGTAAATTGAAAAATTAAGTCCAAAAAAAATTATCTTTATTAAAAAAAATTTTAAGTAGATTATTAGAGTTTTACAAGTGGACAGCGGAAATCTCAGGACGACCTGACTATAGGTACAAAAGAGATTTCTAGGCACTTTTTTGATCAACCGTTTGTGAATCGTGTAAACTAATCATACAAATAGCAATCTATCTTAGATTTATTTGGTAAGACTTTATACAATTTTAAAAATGTATAACAATTTACTTTTTCTTTCTCAGTTCATGTTAAAATGTAAGCAATTTTCCGGGAAGTAAACAACTTTCAGTATACTCGTTCAAAAACCCATAAAAATTTACATATTAAATTTCCCCTTACCAGGTCCTTAAAGTCAAATATATTTGAGCTTCTAGAATAAGAAGAAAATTGACATTTTCTCTATTAAAATGTAAGAAAGCTTCGGTAGGTACTTGACTAAATAATTGTGTTATTGACGGTCAGACCTCCCTCTGCTCGAACACTTTACTGTCGATCCACACTAAAAGCATTACGTAATAAATACAATGTTTAGTAGACCTCAGCACCACGGGACCTTTTGTTATTTAATAGCAAAACGTGGCTCTAATAGACAAGGAGATAAATTAGTTTTATAAATAACAGCTATGTACTGTTCATCATTATTCATTATTTTATTTATAAAGCTGCATTAGCGTCGAAACGCAGTAAAAGCAGGATTTCTGGCAGTCAGTGCCGACCTGGGCTATAATTTGCCTTTTTGTCAATAGCAATATCTTGTCGGCCTAAAAGCGAGCAACCTGCTTTTACGACACTTAGGGCGTGTACCGTTGTCAACTTCGGTTACGGTTTTGTGTCGCGTAAGTATCGGTAACCTGAAAAGTTGGTAAGATTGGAAACGCGGTTCCTGAAAAATATCTGTCACTAATGTCACCGAAGGAACCGATGCTTCCCCGCTGGTTTTCCGGTTTGTTATGACATTTTGTTGTTTATGTTTTGTTTTTTTGTTTAAATTTAAATTTATATTTTCACAAATGTTAAAAATCATCTGTTTTAAAATGTTGGAAGCAGGAGGAGATGTATGTTTTCAGGTTGAGTCGATATTTGTAAAAATCAATAAAGATCTAACAGAAACGACCGACCTGCGTCCCGTAGTAAAACCGGTTCTTTCAGGAACCAGTGTTACCATTGGTTTACCGCATTATACCGAGTGGTTAATCAGGTTTGACAACGGTACACAGCCTTAGTATATTTTGTAGACCTATCAACAGGGGTGGGCTAAGGGGCTCACCTCCGGGTACGAATTATATTTACGAAGAATTATTTCCTCAAGAGGCTGCGCCAGCTTGCCTGCCCAAAATATCTGCAACCGGCAAAAGAATTTAAAGAATGCAAGGGAAGGCATAAACAACGTTGCCAATTGTTTGTAAACCAATTTTGAGAAACTGTTTAATTTTTCCTTAATAAGATTTAAACTTTTCTTATCACATCTGGTTTACAAACAAATTTGCAACGTTGTTTAAGCCTTCCCTTTCATTCTTTAAATTCTTTTGCCGGTTGCAGATATCTTGGGCAGACAATACCTTCCACACCTTGTTAGATAAAGCGATTAACGTTAATTTGTTGGTTTGATTGTATGTGTGAAGGTGTCCTGTGCTATTTTATCTTTTCACGTTACAGAAACGATAGTCGTATTTAATTCATACCCATCTTCGTCACGTGTTTTCGAAGACGACTATGAGCTGTGAGCATTCCTATAAAAGTGTGTAAACTAAATCTGCTCCGTCCTAAGATCGCGGCTGTTCCTTTTTGTTAATTATTTATTTCTGTAAAGGACCCTTCTTCTGACTCATACCTATTACGCTATTCCAGCGAACCTATCAGTACTGTCGTACCCCAAGATTCAGTACTGTCATCAACCCTATTCCTTCACAATAATGACCTCTCCTCTCGTTCCCGTCTATTACCAATCCCATTCACACCCATTTCGCAAGATGCCCAATTAACCTTAGACTGGGATGCCAAAAACCTTTTTCAGGTTTGCTCTGTGGCTCACCACCGCACTGTGAGTGATATACAACTATTTTCACGAATTCTGCTTAAAAGAACTAGCCTCTATCATTCCTTCTTTAATTCAACAGAACAACGCGAATGCATCCTTTTACTGCCAACATACAGAAATCCAGAACATCCAACTTCTTCCCCTTATTTATATCTGAAACTTCCTGTTTGTAAAATATGAAAAAAACACCCTGCAACGGGCAGATTGTTGGACGTGATTTTTTGTTAGCTGACTGTGCAGTTGTCAGGGATAAGGAACCGCTAGTACCCGAGGATGTACATATATCATCCGGCCTTAATAATAACCTAAAATAAAATTGGATACAAGGAACATGGACTTTCCGCTAATACATTAACAAAAACTCGAAACTTTTGAAAAGCAGAATTCCCTTCTCTGTACATCATCAATGCAATAATGCAAACCAGCTGGGATTTTTTAAATTGCCACTAACGTGTAGACTTAGCAGTTAAAAAGAAAAAGTTTAACTAACATGTTCCTCTGTATAATAATTTTAAAAGAAAATTTCCAGCCT
Source organism: Philopedon plagiatum (assembly GCA_963971165.1). Lineage (NCBI taxonomy): Eukaryota > Metazoa > Arthropoda > Insecta > Coleoptera > Curculionidae > Philopedon > Philopedon plagiatum. The sequence continues at coordinate 78,407,385 of OZ020194.1, forward strand.
AGTATGCCTCAGACATAATAAAAAACAAAACTAAAATCCAAATTGCGTACTAAATACAAAATAACCAGAAATAACCGATTTCTTCTAGAATTTAGTAACTTAGGAGCTGATATAAAAGAACAGATTAAAGTAGCTTATTATAGCCAATATATTACAAATGTTCAATCATCTAGTGTGGATGATTCTCAAAGGTTTGGGCGCTATGTAAATTGAAAAAATAAAACTTCAAGGATTCCGAGTGATATGTTTCTCGGGGGCCAGCGTCCTGGTAAGCCTCAGGATATATACAGGATGGGCCTGATGATCACAATTAAACTGTAAATAACGTTATAAATAAGCACATTTCTATTCTTCAACCTATAACCAACCATGATATTATGAGTACTTCTAAACGACTTAAGAACAAGATGACATCAGGTCCAGATTTGATCCCTGCTTTTATTTTTAAAGACGGTATAGATGCTGTCATTCAACCGTTAGTAAGAAATTTTAACATACACATTGTAACATCGATCGTACCAAAATTATGGAAGCTAGCGAAGGTGTGCCCAATTTTTAAGAGAGGGGAACGAAATCAAGTTATCGTCCAATTTCTATACTTTGTAGTTTTTCGAATATCCTTGAGACGATTCTGTATGGACGAATCTACCTGTCACTTAACCCCTACAACATGGCTTTGTAAAGATCAGGTCAACAGTTATGATTTGGCATGTTTTAGCCAACTAGTTTATAGAGTTCTCGATAGTTAGGGGCTGGTGGATGATGCCTAGACAGATTTTTCTAAGGCCTTCGATAGGATTGACCACGCGATTCTGTTGGGAAAATTGAGGGAATTTGGTTTTAGCGAGTCAGCGCTGGCACTTTTTAAGTCATACGTAATGAATAGAACTCAATTTGTCTTTTATAATGGATTTACTTCCAACGAATATGTGGCAACTTCAGAAGTTCCACAAGGATCGAACTGGGGATCTTACTTTCTTACTTACTCTTTTTACTTTTTATTACAACCGCTGCAGTATCGATATACTATAATGGAGAATGTTTTGGGACAAGTCAGTTTGTTGAAGGATCTACTTTTGATACTAAATTAAACTTTACTGAATATGTCAACAGAATAATATTCGACGCAGTAGGACACTTGACTTCATTGTGCGCAACTGCAGGAGCTGTAATAATTATAAGTTTTTAAGACTCTGTTTTTTCCTCTGCTCGATCAAAACTTGAATACACGTCACTGATTTGGTATTTTTACTATGTATGCCATATAGAAAATATCTAAAAGATTTAAAAAAAGTTTCTAAAACATTTACGTTCAGATTCACAAAGAAGGTTTCAGATTTAGTAGTGGTTTAAATTAAGATCTTCTAGTTGATCAGTTATATTCTGACAGGTTTTTGTCCTGTCATTGTTAATAAGTCGTCATTAAAAACATATGGATTATGCTGATATTTCAGCGATTTGCTTGGGTTCCAAATGATTTTCACCTTGGAACGAGTTGTTGTAATGAATTTAGTTTTATTAATGTCAGAAGTGCGTATTAAAATTGCCCTTTTCTTTATAAATTTGCGAAAAAGCTTATAAATAAATTCATAGTGTAAAGCTTAGTTGTCTTATTCTTATACTTGTCAGTTTAAAACTTTTGGCTGTCAAATTAGACCCGACTAGCATTGGAGAATCTGACTTTTAATATTTAAAATGGAAGTAGTTTAGCCTGAGAGGGGAATGGACTATAGCATTCTCTTGAATAGATTTTACTTTTATAGTTTGGAAACAAAAAGAATCTATGCTAAAAAACGGTTTTTCTATTTAGGTTGCTGCGCGGTCCTAAACTCCTTAGTCAAATTAATTTCTTTACTTCAAGAATAAACAATAGACAAAATGTCACTTTTTTGTGTGAAAGAGCAAGGACGAATGTTGTGTTGAAGTCTCCAATAAACTTTACGTGCTTAAACAACAATAGCATCTGCAGGAATGTCGGTATATTTACTTGTAACCTACAGGAGTTAAAGAGAATTGCTGCGACGAGTTATTCTTATATTTGTATAAATAGTTTTAAATACGTAAAAATTGAGAATAAGTTCTCTAAACCACCTGAAAATTCCTTATACTATAAGGATTTGAACAAATCATGGTAAAACAGCTATTCTCCGGACTATATGCCCCTCCGAGCGCTGGATTACATACCAAAATTTGCCGTATTTTGACTAACACTGTTAGACAACAAAATACTTGGTTTGACTGCAAGAAACTACCAGGAAGGAGGTAGCTTTTTTCTTTAGTTAGGATGTCGTTACCTGCATACCGGTTTCGAACTCTTTAGTTCTCATCAGTACAGGATAAACGAACATACCTACCTTCAGAAACAGCATACTCTTTAAGCTAGCCATGTCACACTGTATAAGCAGTATAAAACAGGCAGCGCCATCCATTAGCAGTTTCAAGCAGTCGGAGTAGAATTTACCGTGAGGTAAAATATTACAACAATGAAATGAAGTCTACTTGTCAGGGGTACATATATAAATACGTAAAAATTGAGAATAAGTTCTCTAAACCACCTGAAAATTCCTTATACTATAAGGATTTGAACAAATCATGGTAAAACAGCTATTCTTTTGTTGTCTAACAGTGTTAGTCAAAATACGGCAAATTTTGGTATGTAATCCAGCGCTCGGAGGGGCATATAGTCCGGAGAATAGCTGTTTTACCATGATTTGTTCAAATCCTTATAGTATAAGGAATTTTCAGGTGGTTTAGAGAACTTATTCTCAATTTTTACGTATTTATATATGTACCCCTGACAAGTAGACTTCATTTCATTGTTGAAATAGTTTAAGTTGTAAGGTGCGATATATTTTCTCTCATTTTATTATTAAGTATTTAAAGAAAATTTGTCATTTATTTATTTGTATTGACCTGTAAATGGCTTCTTGTTAGGCAGTAAAGCCTATTATTATTATTATTATTATTATTATTATTATTATTATTAGAGCCCACATGGCCGTGCCAGATTTAAAAAAACAGATAGGGCTTCTTCCTCTGTTTGGTTACAAACTATATCCTTAGTACCACTGTTGGTAATGCCAAAGAAGCATGTGTCGGCTTTTTTACAATTTAAATCAGTTTTAAGTCAAGCTGATTAAAGCTCGGCGTCTAATTGCGGCCTGGCTATTCAATAGAATTTTTCCTGTTTACTCGCAACGTGTTGATCTGAAGCAACGCTGTGCTCAATACGGCAGACTAAAGATGTAAGAAAAAGATCCCCGACATAAAAACAAATTGGAAGATAAATGTAGCTCTATTTTCGTTATATTTTTGTTAATACCCACCATAGATCGTAAAATATAACCCTGTTTTAACCCTTATTTTTGCTAGAAAAGCAGCACGCGGCGGCGTGCGGCTTCCTCTAATACTGTTAAATCTAATAAACATCTTGCAATAAACCATAATGAAATTTTAGTCTAGCACGGCGCGCCGTTCCGCTATAAAACAACGATTTCGTGATTTTCTTTTTAATTTATTACCGTGCCTTTGGCGAAGCCGGGGGATTTGAGTTTACGAAGAAAATAAATAACATAATTAAACGCAGGGAATTGGATAGCAAGGAAGTGGCAGTTTACAAATTTATATAAAAGAGAATTTACATGTTGTCTTCTGTCGCGAAGGTGATTTTGCATGGGCGAACATAACTTTAATAGCTACGTCAGCTGCTCAAAAACTGTCTTTGTAATGTAGAACTAGCCTAAGTCCATTTTTGGAAAATTGAGATTTTGTATAAAGATACTCTAAGGCATGCGTATATGCAGCAGAAATACAGTCGGTAGATTTATTATTCGTGCACTTGCAATTTTTTCAAAGATAGAGATTAAAATTCTACATTAAATTTAGTAAAATTTTAAAAATAAGTTAACAGATATCTCTTTTCCCGATGGTTTAGGATAAAAAAAATTGACAAGAAATATTTGTAACTATATAACGAACAACTTTTGTCCTTACACGTTTTCCAAAATGTTTAATTTGACTCAGTCGAAACGCTCCCCACTTAGCTCTGCGCATATCCGATGTGATACGGCGTTGGTGCCATCGGCGGCGGATGGGCGGAGATCGGGCGGCCGAGGTTTGCTCGTCAAGTGAGGGGCTGATGTCACGGAACACTTATTGTACAAGTATAGCTTGCACTTGACCGATTTTTTTATTTACTTGGATATTTTTTCAACGGGATTTATATTTTTAATGCCTCACTTCTATTAAAACTTATATTCCAACCAAGTAAATTGTAATGCTTATTATAATCAATTTAAAACTATCGAGAATACCACGTCAGAAAACCCATTAGAGAATATAACTCATCCATTAAACAGATAAAAAAAGTGGTAATAAAATAAATATAGAAAATCTGAAATGAAATCGTCTGGCTCATTTTAAAGCTCCCTTGAGACGTTTTCCTGGGCTCTAAAGTAAAATAATGTGCTGGAAAAAGGATTAAGAGGGAAGTGTTTATTTTTTTCTTTTTAAATTCGGCATTATGACGGGTTAACTCGTATATAAAGATACTGCTGGAAGGATAAAATTTATGAAATTTCTTTTGTGCGACCAAATATAACACATTTTACTATACAGGATATTAACTTAGGAGTTATTCCATTATTTCTGTGATTTTCTTGGTTTCCAAATGATTTATAGCTTGATACTTGTTGCTAAAATGAATTTTGTTTTATTGTTGGGAAAAATACATGGTTATACTGCCCATTTCTGTATGAATTCGAGAAAAGAACTTAGAAATAACTTTATAGTGCAAAGCTTAGTTGTCTTATTCTTACACATCTTGTTAATTTCAACTATCGTTTTTGCATCAAGGTCGAGATACCATTGTTTGCATTTTAGAGCTATCAGAGATTCTGAAATTACTTATAATCTGGTACCAGACCTACTTTTTTAGAATGGTTGTTGCCAGACTTTTAGTTATGGTTATGATGCATATTGGCAGATTGATCAACATACTAAAATGACGATATATATGTATATATATATATATATATATATATATATATATATATATATATATATATATATATATATATATATATATATATATATATATATATTGGCGTAGTGTGAGAATAGATTTTCAATATCGTTCCCAACGGACAAACCCAGAATCAATCGTGTAATTCAATGCCGGTAGGGGTATTAGCCCTCGGAGTAGTTGTTTCGGTTGGTTCGACCATTTAACACCTGCTCGACACAGAGCAATTTGCCTGTCCCCGGCCTGAATGAGATCTAACAGTATCGAAACCGGTCGTCGGGGTGGCACGGTTCATTTGTACCTGTGATATCAGGTCATTGAACCACCAAGGATGATATTCCTTGGACAACACGTTGGCGTAGTGTGAGAATAGATTTTCAATATCGTTCCCAACGGACAAACCCAGAATCAATCGTGTAATTCAATGCCGGTAGGGGTATTAGCCCTCGGAGTAGTTGTTTCGGTTGGTTCGACCATTTAACACCTGCTCGACACAGAGCAATTTGCCTGTCCCCGGCCTGAATGAGATCTAACAGTATCGAAACCGGTCGTCGGGGTGGCACGGTTCATTTGTACCTGTGATATCAGGTCATTGAACCACCAAGGATGATATTCCTTGGACAACACGTTGGCGTAGTGTGAGAATAGATTTTCAATATCGTTCCCAACGGACAAACCCAGAATCAATCGTGTAATTCAATGCCGGTAGGGGTATTAGCCCTCGGAGTAGTTGTTTCGGTTGGTTCGACCATTTAACACCTGCTCGACACAGAGCAATTTGCCTGTCCCCGGCCTGAATGAGATCTAACAGTATCGAAACCGGTCGTCGGGGTGGCACGGTTCATTTGTACCTGTGATATCAGGTCATTGAACCACCAAGGATGATATTCCTTGGACAACACGTTGGCGTAGTGTGAGAATAGATTTTCAATATCGTTCCCAACGGACAAACCCAGAATCAATCGTGTAATTCAATGCCGGTAGGGGTATTAGCCCTCGGAGTAGTTGTTTCGGTTGGTTCGACCATTTAACACCTGCTCGACACAGAGCAATTTGCCTGTCCCCGGCCTGAATGAGATCTAACAGTATCGAAACCGGTCGTCGGGGTGGCACGGTTCATTTGTACCTGTGATATCAGGTCATTGAACCACCAAGGATGATATTCCTTGGACAACACGTTGGGGTAGTGTGAGAATAGATTTTCAATATATATATATATATATATATATATATATATATATATATATATATATATATATATATATATATATATATATATATATATATATATATATATATATATATGTATATATATATGTATATATATATATATATGTATATATATATATATATATATATATATATATATATATATATATATATATATATATATATATATATATATATATATATATATATTCCCTACATAAATTAACTGTTTATGGCGGTTGCTGTTATCCATTTATTTTGGTCCTTATTAACAAAAAAAGGATTTTCTACTGCAAATTTTCTCGCGAATTTCAAAACTTGTACACCGTGATCCCATTGGCTGCACCGTCAAAAATGTTTTTATAACTCATAATGAGTATATGGCGAATATCAGTGTTGTAGGGTCATCGAAAAAACAATAAAAAATGGCATTTAATGCATAACTCATACAATGAAATATCCCTGCACTTAAAGTAGAAGGTTCCTAAAATCTTAGTCATGTACCTATGTATATATTATTTCAAGCCGAAATCGGTCCAGGAACCTTTCAAGTTTGCAACAAAAACTGTCATTTTTGCGAAATTTTGACACATCATATCTTAACAATTTCAAGTAAATAAATTGCAATTCTTTGTATTCATTGCGATTTTCGAAAATTCGGAAATTCTAAAATTTTATTTATACAAAATATGCAATTTAAATTAGTGGGAAGTATTTTTGAATGTTAACGGATAAAATAAACCCAGAAGAATCACTAAACAAGGAAAATAATCTGGAATATTATTGTCGGTTAAAAATAGAATTTATCGGAAAAAATCAAGAAACCAGGTTTTTACCCCTTGAATTCGCTCCTGGATGACCCATTCGGTATTCATTTAAAGTGTGATTAACCCTTTATAAGATAGTGTTGAAAAAGTGTTGAAAAATTGGAAAAAATTAAATAGGAAAAAATACAGAGTGATTCAAATGTACCGATGTCGAGGGCAAAAACGCCAAAAAAATCAAAATTTAATCGACGGTCTGGATGGCATACTAGCAATTGTTCTAAAAAAATGCGCTCCAGAGCTCGCACCCATCATAGCTCGCCTTTTTGAGATCTCCTACGACAAGAGTATCTTCTCAGACAGCTGAAAGACTGGTCATGTGCAGCCTGTTCCGAAGAAAGGATCCAAGTCCCTTCCATCCAATTATAGAGCCATCTCTCTTCCCTCTGTTGCCTGCAAAGTTATGGAGAAAGTCATCAACTTACAAATTCTAAAATATCTAGACAAATATAAAATCCATGACAGACAGTAAGGATTGCGTCACCAAAGATCCACAGCTAATCTCCTTGCCTTCGTCTCACATAACTGGAACAAGTCTTTCGAATTTCATTGCGAATCCCATATTGTTTCTCTTGATATTTCCAAGGCCATTGATCAAGTATGGAATGCCGCACTCCTCAATAAACTACCTTCATATGGTCTTCCTGCCACTCACTCATCTAACTTCCAACCTATCAGTGCTGGCGTACCCCAATGTTCAGTCCTGGCACCATCCCTATTTCTGCTTCACATTAATAACCTGCTCTCTTCAACTACCAATCCCATCCACAGTTACGTTGACGATAGTACTCTTCACTCTATCATTCATTTTTGCATCTGAATATTTTTTTATCTGACCGAGTAAGAATAAAATATGGTAGGTACATTCTTCTGTGTAAACCAGCCCTTGAAGGGGCATATAGGAGTATAACTGTTTCAGCTTTATTTCTCGAGTCCTTATTATATACAACCTTTTCAGAGGTAGAGAAATCTAGATTCTCAGACACATTTTTGTACATTTTTATATAACCCTGACAGAAAGGTATTGACTTCATTCTTTAAAAGAAATTATATTAGCACAAACCAAGAACGTGGCCATGGGCTCTAAATTAAATTAGTTTACCTTAATTATCAGGCCAATTCTTCACATACTCCATTTGTATTACTCAAACCTGAATTTTTTTTGGTCCATTTTAACCACTGCTTTAGAAAATCCAATAAAGAAAAAGGTACTCTATTTGCTAATTGGACCAGCACTTATTGAATTTCAGGATAAACACTTTTTTTAGTGGTACAAAACACTGGATAACAACATTTTTTATTGGTGATTTTTTAGGAAACCTTATTCACTATAAAAGGTTCTACCAAAAGAACTTCGCACACGTTACGAAAATTTAGGGTAAAATATACAGAGTTCGTAAAGAATGCTAAAATGCGACTCAAAGTATCTAAAACTATTTTATGTCAAAAATTTAAGATGGCAGAATTAAAAAGTATACAAAAAGTATTCAATAAGATTTATTGCATAAATTTTGACTAAGATTTAAATATGCAAAAATTGAGAATAAATTCTCTAACCACCTGAAAATTCCTTATACAATAAGGATTTCAACAAATAATGGCAAAACAGCTATTCTCCGGGCTATATGCCCCTCCGAGCGCTGAATTACATGCCAAAATTTGCCGTATTTTCTTCTAACACAGTTAGATAGATATTTGTTGAAATCCTTATTGTATAAGGAATTTTCAGGTGGTTAGAGAATTTATTCTCAATTTTTGCATATTTATATGTACCCCTGACAAGTAGACTTTCATTCATACGTTTGAAAATTTTACCTTACGGTAAACTCTACTCTGAATGCTTGAAACTGCTAATGGATGGCGCTGCCTGTGTCTCACTGCTTATGCAGTACGACAGTTGTGGCTTTAAGGGATTACTTTTTCGGAAGGTTGGTATGTTCGTCTATCCTGTACTGATGAGAACCAACGAGTTCGAAACCGGTCTGCAGGTGACGACATTCTAACTAAAGAAAAAGCTTCCTTCTTCCTGGTAGTTTCTTGCATTCGAAACATTAGTATTTTCTTATCTAACTGTGTTAGAAGAAAATACGGCAAATTTTGGCATGTAATTCAGCGCTCGGAGGGGCATATAGCCCGGAGAATGCTGTTTTGCCATTATTTGTTGAAATCCTTATTGTATAAGGAATTTTCAGGTGGTTAGTAGTGGTGTAAGATTCGGTTACTTTCAACTACCTATAACGATACGTTACTTTCGGTTCCAATACTCGTTACTTCGGATCCGTTATTCGAGTACTCGTTTCCTTAGTTAGTTATTTGGTATTCATATTGAAATCGGATTTTACCTAGTGCAACGTAATATAAAGAGTTATTTGAATACATTTTAGGATCATAAGGGAAATAATAACTATTATTATCAGAATCAATCGACATTTTTACTACTGCATTTTTTTGTGTTTTTAATTTAACCTCATCCCATAAGAAATTAAATAGATTTAATTAAAAACATATTTTTAAATATTTATTACAAGAAAAAACATACTTTAATGTTTTGCTTGTAATAAAATACATATATTTTAACATTTCTTTTTTATAATATTTATTTCATTTATGATGGGATGAGATTAAATTAAACATAAAAAAATCCAGTAATAAAATCTATAATACATATGTAAATACAAATCGGTATTATTTATAATTATTATAACATTTATTATAAAAAGTATATAATTTTCACGCCCCATGCTTGACGAAAACTGTAATGTAATAAACTGTAATTATTGCAAAAAGAGGAAACCACTTACTCTCAATGTTATTAATAGATGGCACGATCATCGCGGAATTATATCGTATTGTTCGAATCATTTCGGATCCCGGTTGGTTGGTTGATGGTTGCCGATATTTCACCGAGTACTCGAGTAACTATTGCGTCGGTGATTTTTGTATTCGTTACTTCGGATCCGGACAAGTAACGAGTACTTGAGTCACGAATAGTTACTTTTTTTACACCTCTAGTGGTTAGAGAATTTATTCTCAATTTTTGCATATTTATATGTACCCCTGACAAGTAGACTTTCATTCATACGTTTAAGATTTAAATCCTTTTGAATGTTGCGTTGTACAAATTTTAATTTTAAATTATTTTGGCCAGATTCTCCAACGCTAGACCCGTCTATTTGACAACCAAAAGTATTAAACTGACAAGCGTAAGAATAAAAAAACAACTAAGCTCTATACTATGAATTTGTTTCTGTTTGTTCGCAAATGTTGTGTATGTACTTTCCACATTTTCTGACTACAAGACTAAATTCATTTTACCAACACGTTCCAATATGAAAATTATTTGGAAGCCAAGCATATCGCTGAAATATTACAATAACTCATAAGCTTTTAATGACGAATTATTATGATAGGACAAAAACTGCCACAGCCTCTCAAAACCTAACTATTAACTGGAAGATTTTAATTTAAACCAGTACTAAATCTTAAACCTTTTTAGTAAATCTGAACGTTCATGTCTATAGTAGTGGCGCACACCTAGAAATTTTATTCGGTTGGGGTGGGTCTGTGGGGTGCTGACTAGATAGGGTTGCCAACTTTCGAATATAACATGAGAGGACAATCTAGCGTCGCAAGCAAATCGCCGAAAGCGCATGGAGGCTTTGGTAAAGGCGTATCCGGGATTTTTGTTCTATCGGACAGTATGACACAGTTTTTCTAGTGGAGGTAATAATATTCCGCAGTGCTGTTACCTTATATGGCCAATGCTAACAGAGTTGGAAATATTATTATGTCTTCCGACAGTAGAGCCCCAATACTGGTGCTGCAGTCGGATCCTGTTGGATGCTGCTTCTGGAATTGTATCGGATTGCAAAGATGCCTAGAAGACAGAACCTAGCAAGGACCAGTAATACCGTGACACTCGTGTGGGTTTCTAGATATTCCGCGATCCAGGGAATTGTGGAAGCGAAACGTTTGGCGAGAATGGAGTTCGCAAATGATCCCAACATACCACAACCCATCACTGCTGTCTCAAAGGCTGCAGGAAACGAAGAACTTAAATACTTATTTGGGAGTAAGTTCGTAGGTGGGGCCCCCAGAAATAAGGCAGTCCAGGGATCATATACAAGTGTACGCCTCATAATGGAACTTGTTTTATGTAAAAAAGATCTTCGGATCATAGCTAGTGTATTTAAGTGACATTAGGTACCACCTTAAGGCTCATATCTATAGAAAAGGCGTTGTTAACGACTCTAAATGCAGGTGGTGAATGGAATACGATATAACTGTCTCTCATATTCTTAGCGAGTGCCCGGCGCTCAATAGGCTAAGAACAATATACTTCGGAGAACAACATAGACATCCGATAAGCCACTTAACCTGAGCACGGCCGCCCGATCTCCGCCCATCTGCCGCGCTACCCGCCGCCGGCAGCACCAACGCGCCGTATCAAATCGCGTATTCGTGTAGCGGAGTGGGGAAGCATTTCCACTGAGCAAAATTAAAAATTTTTAAAAAAAGTGTAACGATAAAAGTTATTCCTTACATAGCATCTTGAGAAATATTTTTTTGTCGAAAAACTTTTTCTCTAAAACCAATGGTTCAGTAGTTATAAGAAAATAAACAATTAACTTGCTTATAACAATTGATTGCGCTAGAATTTTTCAATCTTGATAATTTTGGCTCAATCTACACCTAATTCTCAATGTTCATGATTTTTTTAGATTTTTCTGAGCGATCCTTTTGGTGATGAGTGTGGGGGACAGAAATTTTTAAGCGTTTTCCCCACAAAATGTTAACAAATGCATAAGAAATGTATCGTATATATTGTTAAATTCGTGCTTCAATAAGCTTTCATTTTACGCCTTACACAATGGCCTTGAAAAAAAATTTTCCATTTCTCATTTTGCCCCCTTAAATTAACCCCTAGAATCAAAATTTAACTTTTTATACTTCACGTCTGTAATTGGACCAACACACTCTATCTCTGTGCTAAATTTCAAATTTTTACGTCGGATAGTTTCAAAGAAAATTGCCTGTGACAGACGGACGGACACCGAAGTGATTCTGTTTCACGGAACACTAAATATATATCGACTTGACACTGCATGTATCACATCTCATTCTAAGTCATGACTTTTTTTAAACATCCTGTAAACGAACAGACAAATGATAAAATTTCTAAAACGTTGAAATTTACAGAAGAAAGTTAAATTAGGTACCTTTTTTCTGGATATTTCAACGGACAATTCCACGAAGAGGAACAAAGGTTAAAAAATAACCTAACCTTCACCCCTAAATTCACTATCACATAGACTGGCCTCATTTGACAACCAAGAATATAAAATGACAAATTTAAAAACCCAAACTAATCTGAATCATTTTGAAAATCGCTAAAATATTATAAATATTATAGAGTCGTTCATAAATTTGAAATGACAACTTATATAACAGATTGACAGGGCAAAAACTTGTCAAAACCTAACTGATCAACTTGAAGGTCTTAATTTAAACTTAAAACAGCCAGATTCTACAATGCTAGTCCGGTCTAATTTGACAATCAAAAGTTTTAAACTGACAAGTGTAAGAATAAGACAACTAAGTTTTATTCTATGAACTTATTTCTGAGCTTTTTCGCAAATTTATCAGGAAAAGGACAATTTTAGTACGTAATTTCAACAATAATAGAACTACATTCATTACAGCAACTCGTTCCAAAATGAAAATCATTTGGAAACCAAGTCAGTCGCTGAAATACCACAATAATTCATAAGTTTTTAATGACAAGGAGAGGACAAAAACCTGTCAAAACATAACTGATCAACTATAAGATCTTAATTTAAACCAGTACTAAATCTTAAACTTTCTTAGTGAATCTGGACGAAAAAATTTAGTGAATCAGGGCTTAAAGGTTTCATCACCCTACAGGGCATTTAATTTTATAAAACCATCGCCTAAAGCAAGGGAGATTTTACATTTCTTTAATTTCCTGACAATACCTCGATCCTCATTTCAGCAAATAAAGATATGGCAGGAGATTGGAGAAGGAATACATAAAGTTATTTATAACTAAGGCAAAGGAACCGTCTTTTCGGGGCAAAGAAATACTTTCGACAGATTAGATTATCTTTTAAATGACGCAGTTTGAACTTGAACAAAACATTAAAAAAAGTCTTAAATTTCGGATCAGGTTACAATGATTTTTTAATGTTTTCAAAATATAAAAATAAGTAAAATAAGCGCTTTTATCTTCACTTTAGTGAAGGCAGTAACGAAAGTTTTATTTTGAGCGGTTTATCGTTATCATCGTTTCCCATAAAAAGGCACTAAACATAATTTATAACCATATTTTATGATCTTTAAACCCTTTATGAAACTTAAAATTAATTTTAATATCATTTTTAGAATTCCGGGTGAAAATCCCTATAAACCAAGCTTTGGTGTTTGCTACTGAGCCGATTATGCTAAAATTTAATTAACATTTTAATACAATAATTTGCTTTAAAAAAATGAACTAACTTTACAAAACGAAAAGCACTGAAAAGTATGCAATAATATTTTTACGTTATTTATAACTGAGGTTAATGGTAAACTTAATTTTATTCAAATTTACGTAACTTGTACATCGAAGTTCCAAACTAAAACTAGTCCAAATGTCTTATCTGCGAATCAGATTTACGAAAAAGTATGTTTTATAAAATGACCATTTAAAATATTACGCAGACGCTGTATTATATTACTGGATACTATTTTTTTTCGGGAATGAGAACAGAGAACACTGATATTTACCGATTCTTTGCAATTTTGTATTGAAAATTGTTAGCAAAAAATGGACTACGTTTCCTCATTCCGTACTGTCAGTTATTGACCTTATATTTCTTTTAACATCTGTGCTTGGATTACTGTTTAAAAACCATGCTAAACTGCAAATTTCAAGGTCAAACATTTAGAATACTGTGACAGACAATCGAATTAATTCTTCATTTAAAACGGGTTTCGTTTGTTCTTACTGAGTATGAAGTACTGAAAATACTGCAACAATGGTTTTGGGAGGCTTGTACAGCCAAGATATTCTAGTAAATAGTCTAGTCACTTCTTTGAAGTCTGCAAAAATGCCGACATTTTTTAAAATCGGTCGTAAAGCATTCAAACGAGATGGAAATAAAGACCTGCGACTGGCTCAGCCAGCAATCGAGCGCTACGGGCTTAGGCGAGAGGCGAGCAACAGCAGAGATTGCAAAAAATGCCGGCATTTTCGGGGATTTCAAAGAAGTGACTAGACTATTTAGAATATCTTCCGACGATGGTACAGCTATCTAGTAATATATTTTTATCTTTAATGCAGACAATTATGGGGTTCAAATTTTACATTCTAGTGCAAGAATTCTAATTTTTCGAAAATGACGCAACACCGCGTGGAAAAATAAGATATGTCATATTTATTTAAATAAAAATATATAAATACAATATGAATAGAACATTCTAATACAGTGTCCATAATTTATATGCAATTTATAATAAACAGTCATTACTTTAAACAACAAGTAAGCCATCCTAAGGCACATAATTTCTAACACCCTAACTATACATTAAAGCATAAATAACATTAGTATTAAAATTAGGATTGTATATAAATTTATTTTAAAAATGTTTACATACTATTAATTTTATTTTTTATTCGATTAATATATATATTTATATATATATATATATATATATATATATATATATATATATATATATATATATATATATATATATATATATATATATTATTGACCTTACCTAATTCGTTTCTTAAGCGAAATTACTTGTTATTTTTTGTAAATAAAATATTAATTATATATATATATATATATATATATATATATATATATATATATATATATATATATATATATATATATATATATATATATATATATATAATTAATATTTTATTTACAAAAAATAACAAGTAATTTCGCTTAAGAAACGAATTAGGTAAGGTCAATAATCTGTAAGTTTTAAATAAATATATCATGTTGGAATGAACAAAAAACAAAAGGGTTATATTATCTATATGGTATAAGTTATAAACAATAAAATTGAAAAAATTAAAGTATATTGCTTTTGTACATAATATCAATTTTATATTGATTATTAAATTCTGATTTATATGTCGGTGCTTGTTAGTGAGTTTAATAAAAATAATTTTCTTTATACTTTGCGATACAGAATAACTTTTTATATGTTTTGCTAGAACCCTGCGGCAATACATAGTTAATTGCACTATTTTTAGTTTGGTAATAAGGGCATTGCGGCACTAGTGCTATGATATTCCCATTACCAAAACATTTAGTTAAGTGAATGTATTATAAAAATTAAATCTAAATAGTTTTATCGACGATTGAAGAAGTAAAAATTATATTGAAAAATTAGTAAAAGTCTAGGTACGGATATCAAGAAGGGTGGAGATCTTCAAACCTCCTTAGAATATAGGTAGGTGGTAATTTTCTGCTTATTTTTCACTTAATAATTCTTTTTTGGTCTTTTGTAATGTAATATCTTAACAAATTTGGCATCAAATCTTGAGGCGGGAATTCCGATATTGCATTTTGCCCTAAATGCAAATACTGTAGTTTATCCATAGGCAAAAACATTTCAGCTATGACATGTTTAAGTCTATTGCCATCCAAATACAATATTTCTAGAGAAGGCATTTTGGAAAAAGTAGCAGGGTAAATATTGGTAATTCTATTTTTACTTAACATCAACATTTTAATAGTTACCGATTTAAACACAGCCCTTTTTTTAGGTATAAAAATTTGATTTTCGGATAAAAGCAATTTGTTTATGTGTGGTGCAACCTTGTGCATCTTGTAAGGCAGTCTTCTGATGTTGTTTCCAGATAAATCTATAGTTTCAAGTCGTGATAAAGAGTGGATCATCGAAGCTGGAAAGTGCGATATATTCATATGATCCGCATACAAAGTGTCTGCTTGCCAGACAAGCATGAAAAATTCGTTGTAGTTTATCTGATTCGGATTTCCGTAGCCTGTTATATCCACGCAATTTGTCTCCTCTTCTGGAATTATCCAGGTCGTGGCGTATAAGTAAGCTGTATTTCGGTCACTGCACGGTTGGCCATAAAGAAAGGACGATGCTGCACTGGAGAACAATGATAAGCTGAAAGAAATAAGATAGGAGAGATTAGTTTACTTTTCTTATTATCAAGAGGTATAAAAAAGCACATTGCCCTCCTTTTTAAGACTATTTAGAAATCTGAATAGATTGAGTTCATTAAATGATGGGTGAGGGCTGGTTAAATAATGTTTACAACACCGGCACTTCGTAGATCTCATGAATAATGTAATAACTTCCATTATACATTATACAGTAGGAAGCAAATTGTGTACATTGAATTTCATGGAGAAGAACAGGTAGAAGAAAAGAAGCAAAAAAGTTAGATGAAGTAAAGAGTTTTCAAAGTTTTAAATATCTATCATCACAGACGATGGTTCGTTGTAACCAGACATAATCCGCAAACCAGACATAATCCGCAAAGTGCAAGTCATATGGACGAATAAGGAATATGCACATTTTTTATTGCAGAAATCGTTTAAAGGAGTCATTACAAACCAAAAAAAATTATTTTGGGTAAAATTACTAGGATAATTTAGCTACAAAAAATGTTTACTTTTCGGTATAATTTATTACAACTTAAAAAGGAGCCATTTGTCCTCAATGAATGATGACGTCAGGAGATCAGCAAAAAAAATGTCAAAAATATCCATTTTTATAAATTTATTATGTTTTCTGATGATTGTACATTTTCTACTAATGGAACTGTAGCAAAACCAGCATGTCAGGTACTGGGCTCGAGAAAACGCCGGATTTAGAGTAATAAGGTGAAGACAATACTTTACAAAAGTGAACGTGTGGTACGCGATGTCTGTCGATGGCATTAAGCATTATAGGCCCATGTTTTTTTAATAGCGCTTGCAATAGCATATCTTACTGAGTAAGTAGGTATATTTTTTAGCGATGAACTCGAAAATTTTCCATTAAATGTTCGTCAAAAAATGTATTTACAATAAGATGGTTGTCCAACACATTGGACTTGCGAGGTAATAGAATGGCTTCACCGGTCCAAGGTGGATTGATAGAAATGGCCCAATTTTGTGGCCCCCAAGGAGCCCCGACTTAACGTTGGCCTTAACGTACAAAAAATTCAGAATTACCCAGGTTATTCGTTCAGTACCCCATGAAGAAATCAGAACTTCCTTCAGATATCTAAGGAAGCAATTAGAAAAATGAATTGAATATGGGGGTGGAGTTTTTAAATTTTGATATCGTTATTGTATGCTTAGTCTATATCATATTATTTTGAGTTTAATTAAATCTTCGTATTATTTAAAAATTGCACTTGAATAAGAAGTATTTTAATGAAATAACTGCTTCATTTAATAAAGACATTGACAAACATGTTTATAGGTGTCATTATTGTTCAATATGTAGAAACTAGTAGGTACTCTGGTTAAAGGTGTGAAAAAAATAGTTAGAACTTTAAAAAAATAATGTGATAATACTCGTTACTTTTAATAATTAAATTTTTTAATGAACTCTTGTACTTCGGCTTAGGGTTTAATATAAAACATGTTTCATATTTGTTCTTCTGGTAGAAAATAACAAACAAGGTATGTTTACTCTAACGCAAAATCACGTTTTCGTATTTTCTATGCCCACATGTATAAAAAATTAAATTTTTCGTAACGTGAATCTTATTTATTTTACAAACAAAAACTTTTATTAGGAGTGACTTTTTTACATATCTAGCAAAATTTGGTCCATTTGTTCTCGTCTAAACTCCATCCCCCGTCATACTGTATATATCATGATTTAAACTAAACTTTAGACTAAACCATTGTAAAAGAATTTTACCAAAACTATAGTAATTGCGTATTTTCTCACTAAACCCACAGGAAACCTTGGCTGGTTTGTTAATAGTAGGTATAAATAAAGACGGCAGTAAAATAACAAACGTATTTCGTTATTTAATCTATTTCCTCTAAAAGTAGTGCCTCTCAGCGACCCTTTTTCCCATTCACCTCAATAATGTTCGTGTTTACCCCAATAAAAGTGCGAAAAGAATATTGATGTGAAAGCAGCTTTATGCTGTAGCCCAGAGAAAATGGTCCAGAATTTCGAGAATATGTATGAAGTATGATATTTCGAAAGTCCATTGACGCTCTTAGTGGTTTTATTATTTTGTGATTTCGAAAGTTTTTTTTTTAATTGAATGAATACTTTTTAAAAGACTTTGTTCGAGATAGTTCTTAGAAGAGAAGTCTTAGAACCAAAACTATTTTGCGGTTTTATACAAAACTTTTTAGACTCCCTAAATCTCAAAAAATATCGTTTTCCAAGTTTGTCGGTCACCATCTGTAGGCAAGAAAACCAAAAAAGTGCTCGCAAAAAAAATTTAATGGTTTGCATGTGGAGTAGGTCTTAGGCTGGTTCCAAACCAGACACGCTTTCGGTTAAATAGATATTGTACCGTACATAGGATGGGTACTTAAAAATAACGTGTTTCTAATTTTATTTTAGCAAAATCGAAAATACTTTGCATAATATGTACATATGTATGTACCGGATGAGTGCGATTGCGCGGAGTACTTGTATGCCTCGAAGATAAGGTTTGTCGATAATATGCTTTTGTGTTAAGGTATGGTTGGATATTCTGCCCATTTTAAAAATATTTTCAATTATACAGGGTACGTTCAAAACGTAGGGTGTTACAAAGTTAGATTTTTCAAATGAGACACCCTGTATTTGAATGGATTTTTAAACTCTCCGTGTAATTTTGTAACTTTTCACTAGGTTTAATATACGAAAAAGTCACAATTTTCAAGATAATTCGACTTGTAATGAAAATTTAACATTTGCAAGCATCTCTTTGTTGTGAAAATACTACTTAAATTTTGACTCCAAGCGATTCATAATTTGTATCCTGAGTAAATTAAGTCAAAAAATCATCCACTATGAAATATTTGACATCTCATGTACAGGGTGTTTTATTTCTAGGTCCAAAGTGCCAAAGTTAGAAACCTGTTAATCAAAAAATGTCACTTTTATCAAATGGAACACCCTATATACTTTTTTGCCATCTTATAGCTCATCAAAAACTCTACATTTTGTCAATAATGTAATATCACTATTTCTAAAAGTTTTTGAAATATGTTGATTTTTCGGAATTTTCTGTCTTCGTTATAGCATCTTTGGTCAATGAATCTCAGTAGCTATGCATGGAAAACAAATGAAAACAATGTTAACATAGTATGTAGCATGTAGCCCCACAGAAAAAAATTTAACGGGGTAAGGTCACAAGACCTTGGTGGCCATGCGGCCAGTCTATCTATGAGGATAGTGCTGATCCAAATATCTTCTGGCTTCACGATAAAAAAAATGGGGCGAGCACCATCTTGCTGGACCCACATATCGTCGCCTTCCTGACAAAGTGTCGTAACTAGCATTTAACAAACTTTACAGGAGAGGCAAAAAACGAAAATTGCAATATTAAAATTATGGTTATCTAAGCGCTTTTAAAGAATATATATTTTATTATTTGGCCAAGCTGTAAAAATTTACTTTCTTCAAGTACTTCTATATTTTGGAAAAAAGAAAAAAGAGTTTTTAGGTTTATTTTTAGAAAAAAGTGTAGTTATGACACTTTGTGAGATTTATAAACCAGGTTGTTTTTAGTTACGTCTGTCAGACTATAATGGAAAAATAATTATTTACATGACAATTTCGAAAACGTAATATTGTTTGGGACTACTAGACTTTCAAGACAAGTCGCAGACGAGTACTGAAAGTCTACGAGTAACGAAAAAGCCCTTTCCGGACCGTTTTCGACCAATATTTTTTCCTTAGCAGTGACTCGTGAACTTTAAAAATATATATTTTTTCGTAATTAACTAATTTGACAATAATTTAACTAACAAACACAGCACTTTGACAATAGCTGCCAAAGAACCGGTCACTTTTAGAACTAGTCCGATAATTTTAGGAAGAGGAAAGATAAACTTTTACTTTGCTATTAACTTTATTTTAAACAAAATAACATTCAGTGTTTACAACTAACTAATCATAACATTAAGTAATAAGTACCTACACAAGAAATATTTTAAATTTGAACAAAAATAAGTTTTACAACGTGGAAGTAACCAAATACATAAACTTCTTTCAAAGTAAAAGAAAAAATAAAAAATATTTAAAAAAAAGTTAGTAGACTTAAAATGCTAAACTCAAGTTACAATACAAAATTACCTACTACTAGTACAAAATGCCATAATACTGGATAAAAACACTCTTATTCGGATTCATGGGGCAGGGAAATATAATAGTTTTGATGTTCTGCTGACCTTATAATAGGAGTTTCACCTTTACAAAGTGAAATTAAATCATCGTACTTTTTCTTCGATGAATTTTGAAGACTTTTGTTTAAATTTGTTGGTTGACAGCTTACCGTGTTACCGTAAATTCGCTTCAGCTCAATGTAATCATAACTATCGTGTATGTGACGAGTTTTAAAAAATATTTTTGTAGGTTCAGTCTTTTTAACCATTATTTCCATCATGTCTGTCCAGTTAATAGGTTTTCCCGTATTACTGGTTCTGATTGTTAAAATTCTTAAGTCTTTTGATAACTTTTTAAAATCTAAGAAATCATTAAATTCCATTGGAAATACAGTATATGGATTCATTCGCCTTGCCAAATGTATAACTGGAAAAAGCTGACTTGGAATAAAAATGTCTCCTGCATGATCGATAGCAGTACCAATGGCGCTATGAGCCGAATCGCCTTCACTTTGACCGTGGTTCGTTTCAAAGAATTTTAGAGAAATCATATCGGTATTTGTTATTTGAACTGCGTGTAAGAGCATTGATGCCATAATTGAATTTTTGTTCTGGCCTGAGCAGCCATCAGAAAACAACAGTATTGTTTTCGTTCCTTGGCTGGCATAATACTTAATAGCTTTAAATACGCATGTTGCTATTTCCGAGGCCCCACGTTTGCTTATTGTTTCATTCCATGGGAAGCACAAGCATTCTTTAGTTGATGCATTATAAAAAGTGAAGTTGAAATTAGCTAGTCTACTTTTGTAATAGAGAGCGCTCTCCTTGGAAACTGGTAGATAAATGACTTGTTGCAAGTCAAAAATTGCACACAGGGTATTCTTATCTTCCTGTGCGTGTTCTTTCGCATTACTTTTAAGTTGTCTGCTTTTAACTTTTTCTACGATATGTTTTTGGTACCTTTCTTGTAATCTTTGCTTTGTGTTATCATCTCCTTGTCTATAGGTTATACAAAGAGAGCACTGATCCTTCTTTGGGCTTAGATACGACAAATTTCTTGTTTTGAAAACTCTTCGGTAAGTTGAAAAGCTTGGTAGTACATTTGCATTTGATTTAGTTAGCTCTTCCAAGTACATAGAATAAAGTTTTTGTAAGTTTAAATCTGGATGCAAATACTGTTTTGTGCTTGAAGACCTACAGTAATGCGACTCTACCCCCGGAAATCGATCGATGTGTTCTAATATCTCCAATCTTACACGAGCTTCCTGCTGCAGTATTTCATTACTTCTGTGGCGCCCTCCTCTTTTTTCTTTATCTAGGATTCCCTCCTCGCTAATTTTACTCCATGCAGTTCTTGTTGTTCTGTCAGAGATACTTAATGTGTTTAAAAAGAACTTTTTACAGACAACATATTTTTTGTTGTCCATTGTAAGATAATATTTCATGGTACAACTTCTACGAGAATTGTTTCCAGAAATTCTGCGTTTCGGTGACGACTTTTCCATGTGACGAATAAGGAATTCTCGTTGTCTTGTTAAATCCCCTAGTTTATAGTAATTGTCAAATATTTTATTTCTTTGATCGTCATTAACTAGGTAGCACATTCTATTATTTTTTTGCAGTTTTCGTCCTGACACCTGTCTTTTAAAGTCTTCTCTGGAATTATTTTATTGGTAGCATAACTTTTATATTTTTTTCCGATGTTTCTAAGTTCCTTAGCTTCCAGTTTTTTATTGAAACGTTTTCTTTTACTTATGCCAGTATCTTCCTTTTCTGCACCTTCAACAACAAACTCTTCTGGTTTACGATTGAAGCTTGTTGATAAACCTACTGTAGCGTATTCTTCTATCTCATCATCTGCTGTAACCAGTCTGATGTTCTGCTTCCTGCAACAATGTTGCGATTCTGACTCGAAGTGTGTGAAGCACAGTAGCCTTTCACAACGTCGGCAATGGTTAAAAAACTCATTTTTACACATTCTAACTTCACATCTTTCGAAAGGAGGATCTACATCCGAGTCGTTGGAAAAGCTATCGAGTGAGGCTTCATCATTCTGGTTGGAAACTTCTATTACCCTCTGTTTTAAAGGTAAACGTTTTTCAGACGTAGAACGAAGGTACTTTGCCAGTGGTTCATTATCTGAGTCAGAATTATCATTACTAAGTGAGGCATAAAAGTCTGGACAGAAAGCAGGCAATGTCTTTTTATCACCCTGAAATGAATTATCTGTTGTATTTTGTTTTACAGACAAATATTGATCAGACGTAGATGGAAGGTACTTTGCCAATGGTTCTTCATCAGAATCAGTACTCCCATTATTAGATAGGGCTTCGTTCTGTGATCCTTCTTTCTCAGCAAGGTCGATTATCGATCCATAGTACCACCTTTTTTTATATAACATTTTAACCCTTGACCCAGTTTCAATCTTTTTTGTATATACAGGATACAGTTCTTCTAAGTAGACAACGTTTCGTGTTCCATCATCCCAAACTACCAACGCATCTGTTTTCGACGACATTGCAACTGGAAGAGAATAATTTAACGTTACCAAAATATGCCAGTGAACCAAATTAAAAATTTCAGAAAGCTTTGTATACATATATTTTTGTAGGTGAAATATTGTTTGCTAAATTATAAGTGAGCTATAAAAATAAAAACAACGAAATATTGCACAAACAATTTTGCTATAACTTAAATAAAACTAAGCTTTTTGTGCAAAAAATGTTCTCAGAATCGTAATCTACACTCCGAAATACATCAGTGCTGAAAAAAATTCATTTTAGCGTGGTAAGCTTATAAAAAATAATTACCCAATTTTTTTTAAATACAATAAATGAAGCGCAAGAGACTCATAATAAATTAACAATCCATAATATTAATATTTGCTACTTACTTTTCAGTTTATTGGACAATAAATTCCCACAGAGATTCTTAACAACGTTTTAAATCACATAAAAAAGTGAGGTTATGCGTTCACTTTAACTTAATGCGCTACTGACAGTTACGACACCAGCCGAAGATAAAACTTATATTAATTTCGCACAAAGCGACGTAACGTCACTTGCGACGATTAGTAAGAGCAGTTTAAAGTAGTTACAAATTCGGACAAACAGACGCAAAGTTCGTTGCGACTATTAGTAAGATCGATTTTAAGTAATGTGTTAAATACGACCATTTTTCTTTGTGATATATCTTTTAAAGTATAAAAGATTCAGTTACGACATTTTGTCAGGATATCGCACCACATAAAATATACTAGTACCCGACGTAACTCAATTTCTGATATTTTGTCGGTTACGACACTTTGTCAGGAGGGCGACGATATGACGTTCATGAAAGTCTACTTTTGCTAATAGTCTTGGCAACTCCTTGCAAGTAAAATAAATAAGTAGGTCCGTTTAAATGTCAACTAAAAAAATATGGCCCTATAATTCTGTTATAAAGAATGCCGCACCACACATTAACCGACCAATGGTTTTGGTGTTGAACATCACGGACCCAGTGTGGATTCTTCGTTGCATAATAATGCATATTATGTCTATTGATAGCACCATTACTGTAATGTAGCCTCATCTAAATGCATTATAAATTTTTTTAAAAATGGTTTACTTCAATTTGGGCACATAACCATTGTCAGTAAGATACGCGCCTTCGAAAATCTTCATCGTGAAATTCCTGATGTAACTCAATGTGGTACGGGTGGTATTTATACTGGCGCGTTGTTCGGTTTGCCGTTGACTGTGACGTATGTATCTGTCGAATCACACAGTGATGCTAATTTACGGCTATACTAACTTAGGGATTCTCCTAAACTTGTAACAGTATTTAGGGTTCTTTCTCACCATTTGTACCTATTCTATTGACAACTTCACGTTTTGAATATTCCACACTGCCGGATGAATCAAAACGTTCCGTTAAATTTTGAAAATTCCGAGGAGTGGGTGTTCGCCGCTCAGGATATTTCATCCTGTATAATCTTTCGGCAAAAAGACAATTTTTATCTGTCTCGCCCAAAACATAAATCATATCGATTTATGTTTTGGAAAAATTTATTTTGCTTATAAATAACTGAACAAATAAACTTTACAGTAAAAACGCTAAACTTTAAAACCAATCTGATTCTTAATGTCATCCACTGACATTATTTTTATTTGTTTTCCATGGCTACTGAGATCCATTGACAAAAGATGGCACTGGAACTGGCACTTAGACCGCGAAATTGATGTACAATTATTTTATCTACGGCTGTACCAGATACGGCTAATTGACATAAATAAAAAGCCTTCTGCATAAATATTACTGTACATTTTTTTACTCTTTTAAACTGCATAAAAATAAAATCTAGATATATTCTTATTCAAAGTATAAAGCTATTGTCTAATGAAAGAAAAAAAATTACTTTCGAGACTTTTGTTTACCAAATCAAGCGTCGTATTTCACTATATACATATTACTACAAAGTTAAGTATCGAAAAAAAAAGTTAAAGATAGCTTTCAGTAAGTCTCAAGGAGTCAAGGATTTCACAAAGCCTTCTTGGAGTTCAAAAGTTTCAGAGAATATAAAAAACTAAACACTTTCATATATTCTTATATTAGGTGTTTCCTACCGAGGTTAAAATAAAGATTTGGCTGAAATTGAAGCTTAAAATTGGAATTTTTACGGCTAGCACAAAATATTGCGCAGTTTTTATAGCTAGGACTACATATATATGTACATATGTAAGTACGTATATTTTATTACAACACAGCTGGATGTCTAAAGTTTTACTGCAAATATATGTACTCGTAAATCTATGAAGTAATATCATTCGAACAATTTTGGTTTTATGAAACGCGTTCAAATATAAAAAATTAATTAAAAAATATTATTTTGACGAATGACTTAACACGAAGGAAAGTCATTTAATTTAGAAAAAAAAGTGTCAATAATCCTTATATCATTTCAATTAAAATAAACACTCTTTTAACAGATAAGGTATTGGAGAAATAAATAAATTTAATTCAATGGGTTCTATTGTTGGCTGAAATATTACTTCTATAGCTCGCGGACACTCTTTGGAGAGGTTAGAATTTTTATTTGTTCATTGTTGCAGCCTGTCTGTTTATTGCGTTATAGGTACGCCAAAAATAATAGATCTTTTGCAAAACTGGGACTGGATTTCAATGTTTTATGGTAAGTAAAACAAATCTAAAAAGCTTTGCATTAATAAGTGTGTTTTTTATTTGTAAATCTCTCTTGGTTAGTCTATTATAAGACTGTTTACTCAGCCGATGCGTATTGTTAAAAACTGCTAACATTAAATATGATCGCAAGTTCATTGTTGTATTTGTATTTTTTAGACATGGTTTCCACCAAATCTAGCTATAAATTTAGAAGATTCGAATGCAGTGGTAAGCGTCAAATTTGTTCCAACTTGCATTCTGTACCCCCCAGAAAATATAATACTGTACATATACAAGCCAAAAATTTTGCAAAGATCCTATATTTTGAGTGAAATAAATATACATGGTTTACCGTGTTTGCGTCAAAAACTGATATTAAGAAAGCGTCGTTCTTTTATATTTAAATTTTTACAGAATGTCTTAACAATGTAGGTATGCATGTTTAACAATACTAGGTAAATAAAAATTATTTTAAAATAATAAAACGTGATTTATTTGTTTTAAATATTAGTATAATTAATGTAATAGAAATTATTCATTATATTAAATCAAAAATTAAGAGTGCATTGTTCTTCCACAAATGGACCTAATTTTGAATTTTTCGACCAAAAGTTATTTAAAAAAAAAATTGCTTGTAAAAAATACGATTTGTAGCGAGAAAATTTATTTTTTGTATACATGAAGGTCAAAAACTTCAAAAATATGAATTTTACCTACGAGTAGACTATCTTTATTTTTCGTTTGTAAGAAAAATGCCATTAGGAAATGTTGTTTAGAACTAATTTCTTAATCATAGTCCAAGATTTAAAAGCAACTTGTTTAATCGATCTTTTCCACGCTTCAGTTTTTCCCGAATTTAAGGAATACTATAACCTGCTTGGTACTACAAAAGTGTTTAGAGGTTGACGGCTATCATACTGAATAAAAACTTTGTAAATAAAACGTTTAGTTTAGTTTGTTTTAGAAAAATAAAAATGTTTTCTGCAATTTTGGATAATCACTAAAAAAGTAATTCTAAGCAACTTTTTAAAGTGGCATTTTTCTTTAAAATGAAGAATAAAGGTAGTTTACTCTTAGATTAAGTATAAATTTTGTTTTTGATCCCCCTATATATAGAAACAATTTTTTTATGTAAATCGCATTTTTTTACCAGCGAAAATTTTTATAAAGAATAACTTTTTGTTGAAAAATTAAAAATTAAGTCCATTGGTGGTATAGTAGGTAACCCTGTCCAGGGACACACTGTATGTTTGAATTTAAACAAAACTGTTTTTTTTTTCTATTAGAAGTTACATTAAATTAATTCCTGTTGTAACTGAAACAATAAGAATAAGTATTTCGATTAAATAAGATGTTTATTCTTACAAATAAACTTTTACTGAAACCAATGATATATCTTGTATTGAATCTAGAATAGGGTATTGCTGCTTCAAATAATTGTTATATTTAAACGACCTATTAAGAACCAATGAAACCTTATAACCTATTGGTTAGCAATGATAAACGAATCATTCAACGAAACAGAATTTTTATTGTGCGATACGGAATAGAGTGTGTCTTGAGTAAATTGATATCAAATTCAATATACGGTAGTGTTTTTTCTTTGTGTATTTTTACAAAAGAATGGTCAGTGTTGTCACAAAAGAATTCGGGGGACAAGCAAAGGATCCTGACTGATCACTGTTTATAGCATCCGGAGATTAGCAAAACCTTTTACTCTTTTACCAAGAATACCTTTTTCTCGTAAAATTAAAATAAGGAAGTTTACTAGAATGCGGTACTCCATCCGGGGACACACTGTATAAATATCCTTAGAAGCTATAAGTAGTATTAACTTTATTAATAATTAAGTTTAACAACAAATTTAAGCCAATTATTAATTTTTTTTGTTAATGCTTTGCAACTGTTGTGACTGCAACTATTGACTCTTAGAAATATCTAAATAAATATTGCTGGTGGAGGTAAGCCTATAAGCTAGTTTTTTTTACAAAAAGTATGTACAAACGAAAACAATTAAGTTTTAAACCGTAGGGAGCAAATATAATTTATTTTAAAACTTTGTTATTATTATATTCCCCAAATTAAAGACTATTTCACTTATCAAATCAATAAAGAAATTTAAAAAAAAAATACTCACATTGACAATAATCCAAAACACAAACTCAACATTTTACTAACGTCGGCGCTTACATTCACTGCCAAAACCTTTTTGAGATTCATTAACGACGAAAAACTCGAAAACAGTCAGTTTCTTAAATCATTTTCTAAATTTAAATTTTTTACTCAGAACATTCCCATTTAATACGCTTCTTTATCTACAGTCCAGGTGCAGTTTAACGAATTTTCAAATTCCGGTATAACCGTAGTTTATGTAAATAGAATTTAATTTGGTAAACAAATTTTCGAAGTAATAATAACCTCGTTTGAAGTAGCTAATATTGTAATGTAAACATGGGGCGGTATGTCTGGAATGGGATCCAAAAAGCGCATCGATAAATACATACATTATGTTTGAGTTTGAACTTGAACTATTTAAGTATTACAATAATAACGACTCAGTACGTTCTATAGAAAACCATACATAAATTTAAGTCGTAGACACTTAAATCACCGTGAAATTAACCAGAATCTTAAGAGTATATCTCGCCGTAGAGTTTACGTTCCCCACGGTCAATATATCTATATCTATACATATATAGATTCATATAGATTATACGTACATACGTATATAAAAGAAGAAACTGACTGACTGACATATCAACGCACAGCCCATATCGCTGGGTCTAGAAACTTGAACTTTTGCACAGAGGTTTTTTATATAACGAAGGCATCTACGAAGGAAGGGTTTTTCAAAATTCAACGCATAAAGGGTGAAACAGGGGTTTAAACATTATATGAAGAAAAAATGTTAGATGATCCTATTAACTCGAAACTTCATAGAAGTACTCTAAAAAGTAAAAGCCAGATTCCCCAACGTTAGCCCGGTCGTTCTAACTTGATAACCAAAAGTTTCAAACTGACAAGTGTAAGAATAAGACAACTAAGTTTTATACTACGAACTTTTTTGCGATTTTTTTCGAAAATTTATAGAGAAAAGGGCAATTTTAGTATGTACATACTTTCCACAATTACAGAACTAAATCCATTTTAGCAACATGTTCCAAGATGAAAATCGTTTGAAAACCAAGCAAATCGCTGAAATATTAGAATAATAACAATGGCAACTTATTGACAATGATAGGCAAAAACCTATCAAAACCTAACTGACCAACTAGATCTTAATTTAAACCAATACTAAATCTTAAACCTTTTAAGTGAATCTGAACGTAAATGAGTAGAGGTGTATGATGCTTCCTGACTCTCTGAGCACCTTTTGCCGCTCCTGATTCTCCCGCTCCTGATTCTCCCGAGTGACTCGCAGGTGTGCTATTGGGGTAATGACCTTGAACGTGCACGTGTGCTATTGTTATTTGGCCTTGATATGTGTAGGTGTTATTCCATAGTCTTTTGTCGAAGTGGCCGTTGACTTTTAGTTCTTAATATTGGGGTGTTTGAGAGTATGTTTCTTTGTTTGTTGATAGCCAGGTGTATGATGCTCTCTTCAGGGTCACCTTATTGTGATGCATTTTCAATGCAAAGCAAGCAGGTGGCTAGACGCAGTTTTGCGACACGATTTGTCCTTTAAATATTTGACATAGAACAACGACCAGCTGTTGAGATCGCCGACTTGAGGGCCAATAATTCACGACGTACCTGTCCCTTTCGGTATTCGAGCTCGATGGCATTATTACCTGTCAAGCGTAAAGAGGGTTTGATGTTTATGTTAAGCCGCTTAAAAGTGAGTGACACATATTTTACAATGGGTCCTTTCAATTCTTTAGATTTAAATGGTTACTCGCTCTAGATATAGATTAATAAGTATAAATATTGACATTTATTAATTAAAAATAGTAAAGGAACGTGTGTGTGTGTGTGTTTGAGAGTATGTTTCTTTGTTTGTTGATAGCCAGGTGTATGATGCTCTCTTCAGGGTCACCTTATTGTGATGCATTTTCAATGCAAAGCAAGCAGGTGGTTAGACGCAGTTTTGCGACACTATTTGTCCTTTAAATATTTGACATAGAACAACGACCAGCTGTTGAGATACTCCAGCCAACCCTTCCCCGCCCGCATTTAAACATAATGGTATAGGTTTCGGCACCTGTGCAAATTTGATTGGTTTATTTCAAATATCAGACCAATAAGAGTGAAGTGCCGAACCTAAGGTCAAAATGTTAAACAGTGCCCAAGCGCAGGTTGGAATGTTGCAGTAAATCAGCCATTGTGAAGTGTCGAATCTAAGGTCAAAATGTTAAACAGTGCCCAAGCATAGGTTGGAATGTTACCGTATTTGGCTTATTTCAAATAATAGTTAGTTAAATAAGATCAAAAATGATTGTACTTTGTTTGTTAGATAAATATATAGTATTGGAAGTCACATAACAGAATATAAGTTTTCTAAAATTCCTCTTTTCCCATCTCTAAAATAAAAGGCAAAGTTGCAAAGAAGCTAAAATCATAGGAAAAAAATATCGATGTTAATTAATATTATCGAACAAAATAACATCGATATAAACGCCGAAAATCGAAACCGAAGTATCGATATCGATGTTTTTCATCGTCGACACATCATGCCATAGGCGTTTCTAGGTGGAGGCTTGGGGGGGGGGGGGGCTAAGCCCCCCAAATCTCGGATTAGCCCCCCAAATCCAACTGAGTGGCCTAGTATATGTATAGCCAAATATGTAAACCGGGGGCTTAAGCCCCCCCAAATATGTAAACCGGGGGCTTAAGCCTCCCCAAAAATAGAGGTCTAGAACCGCCTATGCATCATGTGCATCCCTAGCCCTACATGTTGGAATGTTACCATTGCGGCGTGTTGTTGTGCGGTGCTCCTGTTTTGTGTACTATTTCAAAAACACATGCAAGTAGTATACATGCGTTTTATTTTCAGTTATGCAAAATGAGTTTACCTCAATCATTCAAACACTTCCAATGTGGTGATCGAATTTATCGTGCAAATATTTTAGAAAAAAATGATATAACTAGATGGATAGAAGAGTATAGTGCAGTTACATGTACGAACTGGAATGTTAAGTCACCAAAAAATGATTATACTCGATTCAAATGCAAGTAGGTAAAAAACCAAAGAAGTTTCACTTCTATCGAGTGCACTAAGTTGCACACGCCTATTTTTATTTCTTCTCGTCTTTTGTGTTTTTATAAAGTGTGTGGTTAGGTTTATTATTAGAACATACATTTTAGATCTGTTTTTGTATGCCATCATAGTGCTTACAAAAGAGTGGATCAAGGAAATAATAAAAAAGGAAAGTCCGAAAACTGCTTTTGCCTGGCTTCAATTGATATTTTAATTAAATTAAACACTGCAGACACCAAGAAAAAACAAATATGTTAAGGTATATACTTCCAGAATCTTCAACTACAATTTTTCAGGTTTTAATAATATAATTTAATTAATAATTTAATAATATCTAAATTTGTATATTTTTTGGTAGGATGGATTTCCCGCAATTATTATCATAAATAATAATCACAATCATGCAGTGAATGTCGCGGAATAGCTATCATTTTTACGGCCTAATAAAGAAACAGCCATCTTTGAAGGATACTTCGATGATGATATGGGCATTAGAGAAGCCATAAACTTTCGTGAATCGAAACCTGAACCGGAATTTCCTTTAGGCAGCGTAGAACTTGCAAATGCTTCAATAAATCCAAAATATCGAACTGTACAGTTTTGGCATGATGTATGGCGGAACAGTAATTTGGGTCCGCGTTTTGGAAAAGGCATAATCGAGGTAGGTAGTTAATACGCATTTTTGCAAATAATAGTATTGTGCCAATGTATATTTTTTCGCAGAAATTATAAGAAAAACAGGAGGCATATTCCGAAAAAGGGTTTCTCGTAAGATTTCAGGAAGACCCCTTTGCTATCCTTATTATGACTAACATAATGCAAAGAGCTCATATGTGGCCATTTTCTAGTGATATTGCATTCGTTGATAGTACAACATCTTGTGATGCTGCACAGCATTCAGTGACTTTCATGTTAACACCCTGTGATATTGGAGCTGTGCCATTAGCTGTTTTTATAAGCAAAGGTCAGACAATCAAAGATTACACTGCAGCATTTCAAGTTTTGAAAAAAGATTTCAAGAATGCATTTGGTGATCATGGATATCCAGAAATATTTATTACTGATGATAGCGACGCAGAAAGGAAGGCGCTTACAAATGTTTGGCCCCTAAGTACACCGTTATTATGTCGATTTCATGTTTGCCAGTCAATATGGCGTTGGCTATGGGAAAACAAAAATGGCGTCCTGAATAATCATCGGCCCATTTTATACAAATATTTTCAAACTATTTTGATTGCACAATCTTTTGATGGCGCAACCAAAGCATTTGATATTGCTACAGCTAAGAATGAAGAGAATGAAGAAGCAGATTCGCAAATTAGGAGTGTCGTTCTCAAATATCCAAATTGGGTTACTTACTTGGAGGATTACTGGGATCGGAAAGAATTATTATTATGGTGCTTCTTGGCATTTAGAGACGCCACAACTCATGGCTACCAAACAAACAACTTCACCGAGGTTAATGTTAGATTATACAAAAACATTGTTTTATCACGGAATAAAGCATACATGCTATTGCCTGGTTGATTTTACATGTACTGTATGGAGCAGCACTATCTTAGTCGGCTTAGAACTTTTGTTCACGGACGAAATGCAGCACCACGTCTATTTCTTCAAAAGCAACTTGCAAAAGCTTCTTACGTCAAACAGGACCTTACAAAAAAAATGTCAAACACCTTATACAAAGTTGTAAGTGAAAAAAATTCTAAAATGTTTTATGAAGTTGATTGTGATGCTGGATTCTGTAGCTGTGTGCATGGTAGACTAGGAAATTTTGTAAGCATCAGGCCGCAATATATTTCTACTATGATAAACCACTACCAAGTGCGCCAGCTGTAAGTGTCCAATCATATTACGCAATGGCAAAATTGGCATTTGGTGAAAATGTTCAGCCTGCATCATTTTATATGCCAATGAAACTGCAAGAATTATCAGAAGACCTAGGTGAAAAATCTGTTCATAATGTGAATGGTAATATTGTTCCAGAAAATGTAATTAAATGCGAAAGCATTCCTGATAGTAATGATGCAAGTACTGTACAGTACTGAATAAAGCTATTCAGCGGCTGGAAACCATAAAAACTCCAACTTCTTGGGAAAGTTTCCTAACCACTGCTGGCAGTTGTCTGCCACTACGACATTGGCATAATGCGCATATTAAGGTACAGACAACATCCATCAGTAGACGGCGCCCAGGAATTACCAAAGGTAGTAAACGATTACCCACTGGTCGCCGAGTACACGGTGAATCTGGAAAAAATGGTAAAAAACGAAAAGGAAATTTAGCTTTAGCAGTCAAGTGCAATCAACCTAACGCCAAGTCACATGGCATGGGGCATTAGGTATGCCAATAATTGTAAGATATGTCTAAGATTTCTAAAATGTTTTGTTTAAATACATGCTTATTTCTTGGCAAAAATAAATACATTTTATTTGTGTTTTAATTTGTTGATTCAGCGTTCCACGCTGGCTGATTTACTGCAACAGTCCAACCTGGGCACTGTTTAACATTTTGACCTTAGATTCGACACTTCACGCTGACTGATTTACTGCAACATTCCAACCTGCGCTTGGGCACTGTTCAACATTTTGACCTTAGATTCAGCACTTCACCCTTATTTGTCTAATATTTAAAATAAACCAATCAAATTTGCACAGGTGCCGAAACCTATACCATTATGTTTAAATGCTCCCCGCCCCTCATGTAGCACAATCCGACTTCACGATCGATAAACTTGGTTTAGCTTTTGATGAATGCATAGGACAGATGTTTATTTTTGATTTGAAAATGCAGTGCTGTGTTTAAGGAATTTGTCCAGGTGAACTTTTATAATGGGAGATCAATAGAGTCCACCTGTTGTGTAACCACTATTTTGAAGTGAAAGTTTACTGTTGTCAACCTATTGTTCTCTGACTATTATGTTATGATGCCGACAGACCTGTGTGATGTTTGAAATTTATTGTGTAAAGATTTGTGGAGTATACGTGGGTTATTTTTTATTAGTATGTCAGGTAGTGGGTGATATATATTTATTTTTAAAATGCATACTTTTTTCAGCCCCTTTTTCGAGTTTTTATAACGTGTTAAGATTTTGGAGTACACGTGGAAGTTAGATATTTATAGGATATTAAAATAATAAAAAAGGATAATAAGTAAAATATCGTTAGAGATATTATTCTCAACACACCAAGGTCCTTCACGTATTGAGTCTATTTTATTGTACGCATGTATGGCATGATTTTAACCCCTCTTTCCCCGTCATGTGTGCATATTAAAATTAAATAACAAAAATAGTAAAAGGCTTCATTATAAAAAACAACATATTAATATGTTAATTAGAAAGAAAAGCAGAAACAGTTAAAAGAAAATATTAGTACAAAGGATAAAATAGGATGGTAGGTTCAAATATTTATAAAAAGTACCGAACATTTTTAAAAACAGAACGATTTTATTCCAACAAATGCTATTATATAAGTTAAAATTAAATTAGTACTAAGGAGTTAAAATGTGTGACATAGAGAGACCAGCTGTTGAGATACTCCAGTCCGCCCTTCCCCCCTCCTCATGCAACACAGTCCGACTTCACGATCGATAAACTTTGTTTAGCTTTCTGTACATGCATAAGGCAGATGTTTATTTTTGATGTGCTGTGTAAGGAATTTGTCGAGGTGAGCTTTTATAATGGGAGATCAATAGAGTCCACCTCTTGTGTAACCGCTATTTTGAAATAAAAGTTGACAATCGGACCTTTTCTATTTTAATGGATTTAATTTTATAATGTACAGAAACTCAAACCGTTTCCATTTTAATATGTGCAGTTCAGTTTAGTTTAAAAGTTGCATTAAATAAAACATATAAAAATTACTTAGTACTAGACACTTGACTGCTAATTAGTTGGAATATATTTAATTAACCCGCATATCATAGGGTTTTACAATTTAAATTTTTAACTTCAATTCTATTAGAGGTAAAGATATAGGACTTGCGACGAAAAATAGCGGTTACGCAACATGCGAACTCTATTGATTTCCCACAAAATCTTCTATCTAATACTTTGCTTAGAAACTTAACAGAAAGAGTCATGTATGTAGCCATAGATACAAATATTTTGGAAAATTATTTCATACTATTTTAATATTAGATACATTGTCTCAAACTTCTGGTAGAACTATGCCGTGAGGTTTTCTATATCGCATTAAAAGGCAGAAGGGGTAGCACATTTATTAGGAATACTTAATACTTACACAAGTATGTACAGTTAAGATATGGTTTAGAAGTTGCATAAAATAAAACACAAAAAAATACTTAATACTAAACACTTAACTGCTAGTTGGTTGTAATATATTTAATTAACTCACACGTCATAGGGTTTTACATATTAAATTTTTACTCGAATTCTATTAGAAGTAAATATATAGGACGCGATATTTTTATTTGAAGTATTAAAAAGATCTTGTATACAATTATGCACAGTTAGGGTTGTTTGTCTTCACAGCTAGGAAGTAAACTGCTACAAATATGAGCAAATCCTACAGCTAGAACTGGGGTGTGTTGAGGTGTGTTGATATCCTGGCTGACCCGTCACGGATAATGATACCTAAAAATACAAAAAAGTTACTCTTTGACCCTGTCACTCAGCGGCACGCAGTGAAATTTCAAAGTTGTATATCTCTGTTCCTACTACAGGAACCACACCAAATTTAGGGGTTTTAATGGTGAGCCCACTGGGATTTCTTTTGGTAAAGAAAGAAACATTTTGTAATTTGCGAAAAAGTTGAATTTTTGCTCAGACTACCCTGGGAAAAAAGAGTGCGTTTAGGTATTTTATTTGTTACTCTTTCTAAACAAATTTCACGTGTTTTTATCTCAATGTTGTACTATGTACTATGTTATTGTATCACATTTTTTGTTTGTTCCGTTCCTTCTGGGTTTGTACGCTGTTCCTTTAGGGATTATGTAATGTATGGTACCCGTTAGTGCTCGGTTATAAAAACTGTTTATATTTGAAAACGGCATTATTCATTAAGACGTCGTATGAGTAACATGTTGAAACGCGACATAAAATTTAAACTTCTTGCACTATCGGACGAAGATGTTTTCGGATTCAGAAAAACAGATGCTGGGTGGTTTATTGGCAACAAACTTATTGAATTTAATGGGGATATTTTGTTGATAGATGAAGAAAAGTATACGGTAACGGATGGGTTATTGAATTTGTTAACTCATCAGCGCCCGAAGAAATATACCAGCCATGAACTGAATCAGTATAAGGAAATTCTGTTATTATCCGACGCACACAGATGTGGTTTTCTGAGGAATAGACCTATACGATCAAGTAAAAATTGGAAATATATATGTAAATATTATATCCAAGTTATTTCCACCCAAAAGGAAATATAAGAAACCAGTCGTGAACAGTACATATATTCAACTAAGATGGATGCAACGTTAATACACCATACAAAAAGAAGATTGAAATTATTAATATATTATGTAGTAACCGTTTGTTTTAAAAAAGTGTAATTTTCAATATGTGATATTCAAATATTTGTTAATTATTATTATTAATTAAGTCTATTAAATGATATTTTTACAATGGATCTGAGTTTTTAGCCCTATGTTGACAAACAATTTAATTTTCCTCACAAATATCGTTAAATTCGTGCTTCAATAAGCTTTCATTTGATACCATATAAGATGTTCTTGAATTTTTTTTTCATTTCACAATTTTTGTCCCGAAATTAACCCCCAGAATAAAATATAAGAACTATATTAAAAATACATCATATATATTGTTAAATTCATGCTTCAGTAAGCTTTCATTTGATACCCTACACCCATCTGCCGCACTACCCGCCACCAACAACACCAACGCAGTATCGCATCGCGTATGCGCGGAGCTGAGTGGGTCTAATTAAAAATTTTGAAAAACGTATAAGGACGAAAGTTGTTCCTTACATCTGAGAAATATTTTAGTTCAAAATTTTTTCTCTAATCCAATGGTCTCCAGTTATAAGGAAACAAACAGTTAAAATTACCGCGCTAGAATTTTTTAATCCTGATAATTTTCCCACAATCTGAGCAATCCTTCTGGTAATAAGGGTGGGAGCTGTTGTATATCTCTGTTCCTACTACAGGAACCGTGAGAATTTGGGGGTTTTACTGGTGAGCCTACTGGGAATTTTTTTGGTAAAGAAAGAAACATTTTATAATTTGCGAAAAAGTTGAATTTTGCTCTACCTACCCTGGGAAGAAATAAGCTCGTCTAGGTATTTTATTTATTGTCGAAAACCCTTTTCTCTAAAACCAGTGGTTCAGCAGTTTTAAGGAAACAAACTTTTTTAAAATTGTATCTCTATGCTAAATTTCAAATTTTTATGTCGTATAAGATAAAATCCTGTGACAGACAGACGGACGGCCGGATTGATGGACTTACGAGAAACGATACTCTTTGGTACTGTCAGTAATTAATTTAAAAATGTAAAACAGTGTTTAGGAATAACTTTGTACCAAGTAAAACCAAAAATTTGCCGTTTTCCAAACAATTTATGGGTCCTCCACCATATTGTCAAAAAAAATTGAAAAACTCGTCCAATCATAAAAACTCTAAATAATATTATTACCTGAACCAACGCCATATTTTTCTTCACAGCTGTCAAGATGAGCAAGCAGTCAAAAAAAAACATTAGCAAATTCTGTAACTAGTTAACCTTGTGAGTGTATTCTCCTATCAAACCCATCATGGATAACCATACCTAAAAAATACAAAAAAGTTACTCATTGACACTTAAATTGTTTATACCAATTGACCGCGCTAGAATTTTTTAATCCTGGTAATATTCCCGCAATCTAAACCTAATTCCAAATGTTCATGATTTTTTCAGATTTTTCTGAGGAATCCTTCTGATAAAAAGGGTAGGAGATAGCAATTTTTAGCGTTTCTCCCGAAAAATGTTAAAAAAATACATGAAAATAAAATACCATATTGAATTCGAGCTTCAATAAGCTTTCATTTGATACCCTACACGACGCTATTGAATTTTTTTTTCATTTCCCAATTTTTGCCCCGAAATTAACTCCCAGAATAAAATTAAAAAACTACATTAAAAATACATCATGTATATTGTTAAATCCATGCTTTAATATGCTTTCATTTGATACCCTACACCTATCTACCGCACTACCCGCCACCAACAGCATCGCGTATGCGCGGAGCTGAGTGGGCCAAATTAAAAATTTTAAAAAACGTATAAGGACAAAAGTTGTTCCTTACATCGTGAGAAATATTTCTTGTTAAAAACTTTTCCCTAAACCAATGGTTCAGCAGTTGTATGGAAATAAACAGTTAAAATGACAGCGCTAGAATTTTTTAATCCTGAAAATTTACCCGCAATCTAAACCTAATTATCAATGTTCACGATTTTTTTTCAGATTTTTCTGAGCAATTCTTCTGGTAATAAGGGTGGGATGGGCTTACGAGAAACGTTACTCTTTGGCACTGTCAGTAATTAATTTAAAAATCTAAAACTGTGTTTAGAAATATCTTTGCACCAAGTAAAACAAAAAAATTATCGTTTTCCAAACAATTTATGTGTCCTTCAACATAATGTCAAAAAAAAATGAAAGACTCATCCATTCATAAAAACTCTAAATAATATTATTACCTTAACCTACGCCATTTTTTCTTCACAGCTCTCAGGATGTCAACCGTTACAAACTTGAGCAAATTCTGTAGCTAGGAAAACTTGTTCTCCTAACAAAACCATCATGGATAACGATACCTAAAACATATAAAAAAAGTTACTCTTTGACAATTTTTTATGACAATTGACCGAGCTAGAATTTTTTAATCCTGGAAATTTTCCCGCAATCTAAACCTAATTCCAAATGTTCATGATTTTTGTTTGTGTTGTTGGTGGCGGGTAGTGCGGCAGATGGGTGTAGGGTATCAAATGAAAGCTTACTGAAGCATGAATTTAACAATATATATGATGTATTTTTAATATAGTTCTTAAATTTTATTCTGGGGATTAATTTCGGGACAAAAATTGGGAAATGAAAATAAAAATCAAGAACAATCAAATGAAAGCTTATTGAAGCACGAATTTAACGATATTTGTGAGGAAAATTAAATTGATTGTCAACATAGGGCTAAAAACTCAGATCCATTGTAAAAATATCATTTAATAGACTTAATTAATAATAATAATTAACAAATATTTCAATACCACATATTGAAAATTACACTTTTTTAAAACAAACGTTTACTACATATTAATAATTTCAATCTTTTTTTGTATGGTGTATTAACGTTGCATCCATCTTAGTTGATTATATGTACTCTTCACGTCTGGTTTCTTATATTTCCTTTTGGGTGGAAATAACTTGGATATAATATTTATATATTTCCAATTTTTACTTGAACGTATAGGTCTATTCCTCAGAAAACCACATCTGTGTGCATCGGATAATAACAGAATTTCCTTATACTGATTCAGTTCATGGCTGGTATATTTCTTCGGGCGCTGATGACTTAACAAATTCAATAACCCATCCGTTAACGTATACTTTTCTTCATCTATCAACAAAATATCCCCATTAAATTCAATAAGTTTGTTGCCAATAAATCACCCAGCATCTGTTTTTCTGAATCCGAAAACATCTTCGTCCGATAGTGCAAGAAGTTTAAATTTTATGTCGCGTTTCAACATGTTACTCATACGACGTCTGAATGAATAATGCC
The DNA here is from genome assembly GCA_963971165.1 of Philopedon plagiatum. NCBI lineage: Eukaryota > Metazoa > Arthropoda > Insecta > Coleoptera > Curculionidae > Philopedon > Philopedon plagiatum. The sequence goes on from OZ020194.1 coordinate 78,446,881, forward strand.
GTTTTCAAATATAAACAGTTTTTATAACGGAGCACTAACGGGTACCATACATTACATACTCCCTAAAGGAACAGCGTACAACCCCAGAAGGAATGGAACAAACAAAAAATGTGATACAATAACATAGTACATAGTACAACATAGAGATAAAAACATGTGAAATTTGTTTAGAAAAAGTAACAAATAAAATACCTAAACGCATTCTTTCTTCCCAGGGTAGTCAGAGCAAAAATTCAACTTTTTCGCAAATTACAAAATGTTTCTTTCTTTACCAAAAGAAATCCCAGTGGGCTCACCATTAAAACCCCTAAATTTGGTGTGGTTCCTGTAGTAGGAACAGAGATATACAACTTTGAAATTTCACTGCGCGCCGCTGAGTGACAGGGTCAAAGAGTAACTTTTTTGTATTTTTAGGTATCATTATCCGTGACGGGTCAGCCAGGATATCAACACACCTCAACACACCCCAGTTCTAGCTGTAGGATTTGCTCATATTTGTAGCAGTTTACTTCCTAGCTGTGAAGACAAACAACCCTAACTGTGCATAATTGAATACAAGATCTTTTTAATACTTCAAATAAAAATATCGCGTCCTATATATTTACTTCTAATAGAATTCGAGTTAAAAATTTAATATGTAAAACCCTATGACGTGTGAGTTAATTAAATATATTACAACCAACTAGCAGTTAAGTGTTTAGTATTAAGTATTTTTTGTGTTTTATTTTATGCAACTTCTAAACCATAACTTAACTGTACATACTTGTGTAAGTATTAAGTATTCCTAATAAATGTGCTACCCCTTCTGCCTTTTAATGCGATATAGAAAACCTCACGGCATAGTTCTACCAGAAGTTTGAGACAATGTATCTAATATTAAAATAGTATGAAATAATTTTCCAAAATATTTGTATCTATGGCAACATACATGACTCTTTCTGTTAAGTTTCTAAGCAATGTATTAGATACAAGATTTTGTGGGAAATCAATAGAGTTCGCATGTTGTGTAACCGCTATTTTTCGTCGCAAGTCCTATATCTTTACCTCTAATAGAATTGAAGTTAAAAATTTAAATTGTAAAACCCTATGATATGCGGGTTAATTAAATATATTCCAACTAATTAGCAGTCAAGTGTCTAGTACTAAGTAATTTTTATATGTTTTATTTAATGCAACTTTTAAACTAAACTGAACTGCACATATTAAAATGGAAACGGTTTGAGTTTCTGTACATTATAAAATTAAATCCATTAAAATAGAAAAGGTCCGATTGTCAACTTTTATTTCAAAATAGCGGTTACACAACAGGTGGACTCTATTGATCTCCCATTATAAAAGCTCACCTCGACAAATTCCTTACACAGCACATCAAAAATAAACATCTGCCTTATGCATGTACAGAAAACAAAGTTTATCGATCGTGAAGTCGGACTGTGTTGCATGAGGAGCGGGGAAGGGCGGGCTGGAGTATCTCAACAGCTGGTCGCTCTATGTCACACATTTTAACTCCTTAGTACTAATTTAATTTTAACTTATATAATAGCATTTGTTGGAATAAAATCGTTCTGTTTTTAAAAATGTTCGGTACTTTTTATAAATATTTGAACCTACTATCCTATTTTCCTCCTTTGTACTAATATTTTCTTTTAACTGTTTCTGCTTTTCTTTCTAATTAGCATATTAATATGTTGTTTTTTATAATGAAGCCTTTTACTATTTTTGTTATTTAATTTTAATATGCACACATGACGGGGAAAGAGGGGTTAAAATCACGCCATACATGCGTACAATAAAATAGACTCAATACGTGAAGGACCTTGGTGTGTTGAGAATAATATCTCTAACGATATTTTACTTATTATCCTTTTTTATTATTTTAATATCCTATAAATATCTAACTTCCACGTGTACTCCAAAATCTTAACACGTTATAAAAACTCGAAAAAGGGGCTGAAAAAAGTATGCATTTTAAAAATAAATATATATCACCCACTACCGGACATACTAATAAAAAATAACCCACGTATACTCCACAAATCTTTACACAATAAATTTCAAACATCACACAGGTCTGTCGGCATCATAACATAATAGTCAGAGAACAATAGGTTGACAACAGTAAACTTTCACTTCAAAATAGTGGTTACACAACAGGTGGACTCTATTGATCTCCCATTATAAAAGTTCACCTGGACAAATTCCTTAAACACAGCACTGCATTTTCAAATCAAAAATAAACATCTGTCCTATGCATTCATCAAAAGCTAAACCAAGTTTATCGATCGTGATGTCGGATTGTGCTACATGAGGGGCGGGGAAGGGTTGGCTGGAGTATCTCAACAGCTGGTCGTTGTTCTATATCAAATATTTAAAGGACAAATCGTGTCGCAAAACTGCGTCTAACCACCTGCTTGCTTTGCATTGAAAATGCATCACAATAAGGTGACCCTGAAGAGAGCATCATACACCTGGCTATCAACAAACAAAGAAACATACCCTCAAGCACACACACACACACCATTACACACCTCCCAATAATTATGGCAACGCGTGCATAAGCCCCAATTGTGGCATTTTCGAGTTTTTTGTACAGGATTGTGGCGCCCATTCCGAGGAGTGTATAGGGATACAAATAATTTCGTTACACTCCGTAGTTTTTTTCTTATCGCTGAAAAACATTTATGGCATCCGTTTCCACAATTATATCATGACAAGAACTGTGTTAATGCGACGCCATTAATATTTCAAAGTAAGAAGTTGTGTAAAAAAAGTTGCCACTAATATTTGGGCAGGTACAAAGTGTTATTTGCGACGTTGTCAGCTTTCTTAAGTTGCCACAGTTATAGTATGAATGTGTGTGTGTGTTAAAAATATATCTACCAGGCTTGAAAATGATATTTTTAAAATAGTGGCAACAAAATTTGCATTAGTTTTCGGTATATGGATTCCTAAATACTGGGTTGGCCAATGAAACCGAAACAAGTCCGATTTTTCATATTTATTGCTCCTAAACAGTCAAACAGGAATAACTTCAGAATGCTTATCAAATTGATATGCTATATGGAAAGGCACAAAGAAACCAAATAAAAGCAAGAGCATTGTATATTCAACGATTTCTGGAACGTGATCACCCCTGTGAACCATATTTTTCATGGTTGGAAACACATTTAAAGGAAGAAAACGATTACGAATACTAAAACGATATTATAATAAGTGAGGAGGCGGAGACAAATACACTGGCTTGTGTTGAGTTGATCCTACAACATCTACATGGAAATTGGCATTGATATTGGAATATGCCACGAAGGTGCTGGAAAAATACTACATGGTTATAAATTGTATAAATACATCATCATCTCTACGATACCGACTACCAATGAAGATTCGATTGTTACAGTTGGTACCTAGAAACTGAGCGGCAACAGCCAAATTTAAAATCACTTACGTTGTTTTCAAACGAATCCCGTTTCACTAATATGGGAATGTTTAACAGGAAAAACACGAAGTACTGGGCAACTGAAAATCCCAATTTGGTTAGAGAAGGAGCTTTCCAAGAAAGATTTGGCGTTAATGTTTGGCTGGGCATTCTAAGAACTCTAACTGTTGGACCAATACTTTTTGATGAACCTTTAAACGCGGTCCATATCTTAATTTTCTACAAAACCAAATACAAAATGTTATTGAAAATTTACCAGTGAGACAATTTTCACAGATTTTTTTATCAACCAGTCCATAATGCAAGAGTAGTGATCGATTATTTAAACGAACTTTTCGAGAATCGTTGGATAGGTACCAATGACCCTTTAAGGTGTCCGGCGAGGTCTCCGGACCTTACTACCCTAGGTTTTTTTTATTGGGCACACACTAAATAAAAGGTGAATATGACAAAACTTTAGAATTTACAAGACCTTAGAAACAGAATTACGCAAGCAGTAAACTCTATTACTCAACTTCAAATGCAGAATGTATTACGAGAATTTCAAGAAAGAATTAACTGTTGTCGAGATGTTAACGGTGGTCGTTTTGAACGTTTAAACTATGGTTAAGTATTATAATGTGGTAGTTTTTTTTTTCGTTTTTAAATTACTAAGCTCATTTTCGTTTTAAAATTACGACTTTCCAAAGCAACTTGTTTAATTGCCGATATCTCAAGAACTATTAGGTTTTGACAAAGGACATCATGAACAAAAAATATTAAGAAAAGTAAGTAGAATGTAAATTTAATATTTATTACACGCTTTTATTTAATTTCACCTGTTACTTTGTTAGTATGTTTAGGTCAAATATTGCAATCAAAATTTCGACTAGTTCTAATTAAGTTAGAGCTTCGAAATTTTGCACTCGTGTGTAAGTTCAGTGACAATGCAATATGGTATATTATTATGTAATTTTGTTCTAAATCCAATATGGCGGTCGCCCCAAGAAGACGGATTACCATTTTCTTCACAATCCCCTTGATATGGGTATCAAATGAAAGGGTTTGGCGAGTATAATACGATAAGCTATGTGACGGTATTTTAAACTCAATATGGCGGACGCCCCAAGATGGCGGATTACCATTTTTTCCCCAAACCCCTTGATATTTGGATCAAATGAAAGGGTTTGACGAGTAGAATTCGATTAGCTGTGTGACGTCATTCTAAACCTAATATGACAGACGCCAAAAGATGGTGAATTAACTTTTTTTCAACAATCCCCTCGACATGAGTATCAAATAAAAGGGTTTGACGAGTAGAGTACGATAAGCTATGTGGCGTCATTCCAACCTAATATGGCGACTGCCGCAAGATGGCGGATTACCTTTTTCCTCATTACCTTTTTCCTCAGAATCACGTTGATATAGGTATCAAATATAAGGATTTGACGAGTAAAATACGATAAGCTGTGACGTCCTCCTAAACTCAATACACCGGACGTTACAACATGGCGGATTACCTTTTTCTTCACAACCACCTTGACATTTTTAAGCCTTTATCAACAGGACGGTGCACCAGTCCATAATGCAAGAGTAGTGAGCGATTATTTAAACGAACTTTTCGAGAATCGTTGGATAGGTACCAATGGCCCTTTAAGGTATCGTGTAATACGATAAGCTATGTGAAGTTATTTTAAACCCAATATGGCCGACGCCACAAGATGGCGGATTACCATTTTTTTCACAACCCACTTCACATGGGTATCAAATAAAATGGTTTGACGAGTAGAATACGATAAGCTGTGGTGAATTCCTTCTAAACGCAATATGGCAGATGCCACAAGATGGCGGATTATCTTTCTCTTCACAATCCCCTTGACATGGGTATCAAATGAAAAGGTTTGACGAGTAGAATTCGATAAGCTATGGGACGTCATTCTAAACCCAATATGGCCGATTACCTTTTTCTTCACAATCCCTTTGATATAGGTATCAAATGAAAGGGTTTGTCGAGTAAAATACCATAAGTTATGTGACGCCATTCTAAACTCAATATGGCGGACGCCACAAGATGGCGGATTACCCTTTTTCACAATCCCCTTGGCGTGGATATGAAATGAAAGAGTTTGGCTAGTAGAATACGATAAGCTATGTGACGCCATTCTAAACCCAATATGGCGGACGGCACAAGACGGCGAATTACCTTTTTCTTCACAATTCCCTTGATATAGTTATCAAATGAAAGGGTTTGACGAGTTAAATATTATAAGCTATGTGACGTTATTCTAAACCCAATATGGCAGACGCCAAAAGATGGCGGATTACCTTTTTCTTTACAATCCCCTTGACATGGGTATCAAATAAAATGGTTGGACGAGTAGAATACGATAAGTTATGTGACGCCATTCTAAACCCAATATGGCAGACGACACAAGACAGCGGATTACCTTTTTCTTCACAATTCCCTTGATATAGGTATCAAATAAAAGGGTTTGACGAGTTAAATACTATAAGCTATGTGAAGTCATTCTAAACCCAATATGACAGATGCCACAAGATGGCGGATTACCTTTTTCTTTGCAATCCCCTTGACATTTGGATCAAATGAAAGGGTTTGACGAGTAGAATTGGATAAGCTGTGTAACGTCATTCTAAACCCAATATGGCAGACGCCAAAAGATGGTGGATTACCTTTTTTCAACAATCCCCTTGATATGCGTATCAAATGAAAGGGTTTGACGAGTACAGTACGATAAGCTATGTGGCGTCATTCCAACCCAATATGGCGACCGCCGCAAGATGGCGGATTACCTTTTTCCTCAGAGTCACCTTGGTATAGGTATCTAATGTAAGGATTTGACGAGTAAAATACGATAAGCTATGACGTCATCCTAAACTCAATATAGCGGACGCCACAAGATGGGGGATTACCTTGTTCTTCACGACCCCCTTGACATTTGTATCAAACGAAAGGGTTTGACCAGTATAATTTGGTAAGATATATGACGTCATTCTAAACCCAATATGGCGGACGCCACCAGATGGCGGATTACCTTTTTCTTTACAATCCCCTTAATATGGGTATCACATGAGAGGGTTTGACGAGTAGAATACGATAACAGGTAAAATTCCTTGTAATAATAATGTATTATCAGAAATGCATTGGTTAAGACGTAACCAAAAATTTATAAATAAAATCTTATGTAAAAAATAGGTATAGTTTTTCATTGTGACAATGCTGAATGCTATTTATAAGTGGACGTAGTTCGCTTAGGTAGATAAAAGTAGAATCAGAGTTATCACTGAAACAGATATAGTATGTTATGATAAATTTATTGTCTTAAAAGCTTGTCGCGTAAATAGAAAAAACAATACATTCTTAGCTACTTACAATTTCTGCCAAACAAAATTAATGCCTGTATAAACTTTTCTGTGCGCTACAAGCTTTTTAGACAATAAATTTAACATAACATATATGTTTCAATGATAACTTTGATTCTGCTTTTATTAGGATGTAACCTGTTAAAGGATATAGTGGGGGGGAGGGGGGGGAGTAAAAAGGAGCTTCTGGGAATTTCTCCAAAAATTTTTGGGTTAGTAAGGTCAGAAAATTTAATTTTATCTAACAGATGGAAAAAAAATTAACGGGTAGGGGAGGATAAAAAGGGAGCGATTGACATGTTCTTCCTAAAATGTGATCCAAAATGCCATTTTCGGGGTAAAAAAGGTCAGAAAATCGAACTTTGTGTAATAAATGTTGAGAAAATTAACGTGGGGGTGGAAAGGGAAAAGGGAACAGCTGAAAATTTCTCCAAGACTGATAATGAATATGTCGGTTCTGGGGTTATTAAGGTCAAAAAAATTAATTTTGTCTACGATTTTTTAAAAAAATAACCGAGGGGGGGGGGGGGAGAATAAAAAGAAACGGCTGGGAATTTTTCCCAAAATGCTAAATATTACATTAGTTAAAATTGTTGGGGAAATTAAGTAATTATTACACAAAATAATATTTTTTGACATTAATCACCCCGAAAATGACAATTTTGGACAGATTGAAAATCGCTCCTTCCCTCCCTTAATTTTTTTACCATCTGTTAATCTGTTGCTGATTTGCTAACCTCAATAACCCCGAAAAGGACACATTTAACAGTTTTGGAAAAAATCCCAGCCGCACCTTTTCATCCCTCCCCCACCTCCGTTAATTTTTTGTACATATTATGTTGGACGAAAGTAGATTTTCTGACCCCAATAACCTCGAAACTGACATTCTTTACCATTTTTGGAGGAATTTTCAGCTGTTTCCTTTTATCCCCCCTCCCCAATAACTTTTTTAACATCTGTCAGAAAAAATTAGATTTCTTGACCTTAATAACCCCAAAAATGACACATTACTTAACGTTTTTGTAGAAACTATCAGTCGCTTCTTTTACCCCGCCCCTTAATTTTCTTAACATCTATTACACAAAATTAGATTTTCGGACCTTAATAACCCTAAAAATGATACTTCCAACATTTTTGGAGAAATTCCCATCCGTGCCTTAAACCCCCCCCCCCCATTATATTTTTTGAAAACTGTTAAGACATGGTTTAAAAACTAGATTTTCTGAGCTCAATAACCCCGAAAATGATATATTAGTTAGCATCTTCGAAAGATTTCTAGCCTCTTTTTTATATGTCCCCCCCCCCACGTTAAACAAACCTATATCGAAGTAACCTTACTCTTGTTATGGTTTTTTAAATTACAAGGATTAACATTTTGTGTGTGCGGGCATCCATTATGCAAACAATAGTGGCAACTCTCGCGACACACTCGAAATACTAAAATCTTATTTCAGTTAAATGGAATAAAATCGGCACTAAAAATGGCAACATTGCAAATTCTTTACAGAGGTCGCCACTTTCTTACCACGCCCACGACGCCATTATTGGGTGTGTAAAGGTAACATACTTAAGCCCAAATAGTGGCAACTTACACAATTTAAAGCAATTTTTGAAATTGTTCGGTTTATTTAAAAAATAGGTAAAGAAAATAAATTGGATGATTAAATAGAAGAAGAAACAAGCACAAGGCGATGAGATAGAGAAAAATACATGGAAAATAAAGCTGGTATTATTAAAATAAATTGTGGCGACGCGTGTAAGTTGCCACAATTTTGCCGGATGCCATAGTACAGCCTTATGCATACACAAGTCGCCACAAGTATAGTTCGGTAGACACACACACACCATCACACACACACAGGTTCCTTTATTATTTTTAATTAATAAATGCCAATATTTATACTTATTAATCTATATCTACAGCGAGTAACCATGTAAATCTAAAAAATTGAAAGGACCCATTGTAAAATATGTGTCACTCACTTTTAAGCGGCTTAACATAAACATCAAACCCTCTTTACGCTTGACAGGTAATAATGCCATCGAGCTCGAATACCGAAAGGGACAGGTACGTCGTGAATTATTGGCCCTCAAGTCGGCGATCTCAACAGCTGGTCGTTGTTCTATGTCAAATATTTAAAGGACAAATCGTGTCGCAAAACTGCGTCTAGCCACCTGCTTGCTTTGCATTGAAAATGCATCACAATAAGGTGACCCTGAAGAGAGCATCATACTCCTGGCTATCAACAAACAAAGAAACATACTCTCAAACACCCCAATATTAAGAACTAAAAGTCAACGGCCACTTCGACAAAAGACTATGGAATAACACCTACACATATCAAGGCCAAATAACAATAGCACACGTGCACGTTCAAGGTCATTACCCCAATAGCACACCTGCGAGTCACTCGGGAGAATCAGAAGCGGGAGAATCAGGAGCGGCAAAAGGTGCTCAGAGAGTCAGGAAGCATCATACACCTCTACTTAAATGTTTAAATACGTCTTTTACAGTTTGTAATAAATTAACCCCTAAGTGGTGAAGTGGGGGGTTTAAAGTTTGTAATGGAGAAAAATTGTTATACCGCTAACGAAGTCACGGGCGGAAAGCTGCGTCATTTTCGTATTCGCGTGACGTCTGGAGTTCCGCAGGGGTCGCACGTCGGCCCTGTTTCGTTTATCCTATTTATCAATGACATATCAACATGCTTCAGATCATCCCACTATTGACTCTATGCTGGTGATCTCAAATTCTTCTCTGTTATCACACCTGACTCTGGTATATTACAGACTGACCTCGACGCGTTGTCCGACTGGTATGTTGATAACTCTCTAAAACTCAATGCCAATAAATAATGCAAATCCATGAGCTTCCACAGATGCTTAAACCCCATTAAGACCCCCTACATAATCAGCAACACCGAATCTGGGAGTCATATTCGAAGAGAATCTTTCATTCAACCTACACGTCGAAAAAATCGTACAGCGGCTCGGTTTCATCAAAAGAAGCACTAAATACATCAACGACACAAGATCGATCACGATTCTCTACAACAGTCTTGTAAGAAGCATACTCGAATACTGCTCGGCTGGGTGGTCACCACAATACGCTCTTCACAAGGCACGAATCGAACGAGTTCAGAATAAAGTCACCAAATATATATTTTATTCAAGCTGCACCTCCCACACCAGGACCTGACGTGCGACGTCAGGCTACTCCTCTGTGGACCAGCGAAGAATAGACGCGCAGCTACTATTTTTTCACATGCTGATCCACGGGGTAACAGACTTTAGTGATCTACTGGCGAGTGTTCTGATTTCTGATTTCAGTTTCGTCAAGGCAAACGACACCGCCGGATATTTTTTGAGAGGACATAGAACAAATTATGGGTTCAGTATTTTCGTCGATCGTCTGCTGCACAACTACAACAGATTCTTCTCTCCAATCGATATCTTCAACATATCCCTGGATGCTCCGAAGCGGTACTTGATGTTTGGCGCAGTGTAGCATACTATTACTTTTCTCTTTAGCTTTTTTACTGTTTTCACAGTTCGTTGAACCAACCCTTTATGCATTTTGTTCTGAGCTAGTTTTAGTTTTTAGTTGTAGATGAACTATTTGGAATTTGTAGGTAATTCTGTGGTGTTCAGTGTCTAAATAAATAAATAATTTATAGATCTGGAAATATGCCACATAACTGAAAGCCTGGAAATAACAGCCGTTGTCAAAAAGCAGGTGGAGGCAGAGCTGGGCATTTGCTATTTTATGTTTTGTTCTTTAGAATCAGGGGTGCCAGATCTCATGATTTATCGTAAGATTTCACGATTTATCGTAAGATTTCACGATTTTGTACCGAATCTCGCGATCTCACGATTTTATATCAAATCTCACGATCTCACGATATGAGCACAGGATTTAACGATTTTTAAGTATTACTCAAGGGCTTTAAGCCCTTTTAAAGGACTTCAAGCTCTTTTGCAGAGCTTCTGGCCCTAAAGGGCTTCAAATCCTTTGCAAAAGGACTTGTGGCTTTCGGTCCAATTTCGTTTTAAATGAATTGGGAATTGCAAAGCCCGTCATGTTTATAAAGGAATTGTGACTTTGGTCTTTCAAGGTCTTTTTAACAAGGATTGTGGCTTGGGGATTCAAGCCCTTTTGTCGAGTGCTTTGCCCTGCTCTGGGTGGAGGGCCATATAGTTGATCAGGTTAAAGGTGCGTTTCCTATGGGGCGGCTGACGCTCGCGGCTGCCGCACAGCGTCTGACGCCTAGTACTGCTCATGTGACAATTTAATGTATCAGTTTCTTTTCGAGCGTCAGACGCAAGCTTCAACGTCACTGGATTACTGGCGTCAGCCGGCCGCTGAGCGGCAGCCGCGAGCGTCAGCCGCTCCATAGGAAACGCACCTTAAGAGTTACCCTGGAATCTCTGATTCCTCTAAAATGTAAATAATGCTATCTCTTCCTTGTTTCTAAGTCTATGTTAAAAACCACACCGAAATTCACATTAAAAGATTTTGGTATTCGTTTAAGATCAGTTAGGTTTTGGCAAATTTTTGTCCTGTCGTTGTTGATAAGTCGTCATTAATTACTTATGAACTATTCTAATAGGTACTCCAGCGATTTGCTTGGTCTTCAAATGATTTTTATTTTAGAAGTTGTTGCTAAATATTAGACCGGTTTTATTGATAATAGTGATCCCGCGGATGTTTTTTTTTACAATGTGCGCTTTACGTTGGGCGCCAAGAATCACAGCATTTACGTTTTATTCTAATCATCTTTCTACAATAATTTATCGAAAAAATGGTTTGCAACTCCGTATTACTTCTATATAAAAGAAAAATGTTAAAATTTTTTCTCCATATATAGGTAGGTACATTTCCGCCGATAACTGCGCAGTATTAAAAGTAATAATTTTAGCTTTTACCTTTCAAACGATACCTATGTTAACAATTAAAGAAAATTCAGAGATGACTCTGGGGACGAGGGGCTGAAAACAACTCTCAACGGGAATGCGAGAACATATGCCTCCCTTTGCAGTTGTTTGTTCAGGATTTTGCTTTTTTCACAAAAACAGCATTCAAGTTATTTGAGACGAATAAAATGGCGTATTTAGAATTATGTTTTGATTAGGGACGTCTAACGATATTATTGCTTTGATGGGGGGAGGATGAACTTGAGAACACAGATTTAAATCGGAAGTGTCGATCAAAAAATGGCACTCCTCATTGTCGTTTTTAAATCAGGGGTGGCCACCTTTTTGTAAGATGTGCCACTTTTGAAAACAAAAATGTTGGGCGTGCCATTCATTTTTCGGAAGGCAATACCTATATGTTGGTACGCAATGCGGGGACATTTTTTCTAGTCCCGGTGCATATGTTGGTTCGCAATGCCGAGGATTTTTTTGCTTTGGTGAGTTCTCTACTTGGTTCATGCGTATTGTGATTTTTTTTAAATTTATTTGTGGCTAATGTTTGCGTGCCACTCTAGAGAGTCAGCCGTGCCACAATGTGGCACGCGTGCCGCGATTGGCCACCCCTGTTCTAAATAAACGAGATATTGTAGTGTCTAAAGTCCTGTGCAGAGTGCAGACGATAAAGGCCCTGAAAGGGGCGTCAGATGGTTGGCTTAGCGTTTAGAGATTAATAGAAATTTCGGGACCGGACTTCAAAAACAATTCCTAAATATTTTTTTAATATTAACTTCAAAATTAAAGATTCCAAACAATACACGTGAAAACAAGTAAGAAGAGTAAATAAATATAAAATTTTGCATTACCCGAATTCCAAGAGAACAAGAAAAAAATTAATGAACTTTATTTGACACTGGTAACATTCCATACAAATGATAAGAAAATTCTTTCTAATATAATTCTTACAATAATTTGATTTGGAAAGTGTAATGTTAATTTTATTAGCTTGTATTTTGGGATACAATAAATTAGTTGAAGTTGATATGAACGAACATTTTTCAGAAATGTTTATTATTTTGTTTTATCTAATTTTTTTCTATTCAGCTGCTGTTATAAATATAAAATAATTATTTATAGGAAACATCACACAAATGATCTTATTTTTCTGTTAGTAAAATAAACAAAGTTTCGGTTTCGTAGAGTATGTGTTTCGTACTTCGATTTATTTAGATCTATTTCTATAATTGAAAAAAGGTTTTGAAATAATTATGTTTAGTTTATAGATGTATCTTGGGTTTATATACATAATATGTGGCTTTTTGGTTTGATAAAATCAGGTCTGAACTCAAAGCAGAAGCCGACTAGGCTAAAATAATTGTGGAGGGGGGGGGGGGGGGGCCAAAATTTCGGGGACGGCAAATGTGTGCTAATATTTTCTAAATTAATATTTACTATATTATATATTTAGTACAATATATAATATAAATAATAAACTTTTAACAAAACACTCCAATAACGAATTTTTAATGACTATTAAATTAAAAATATTACCATATTTATACAACAAACACTGCTAATTACCATGATATACGGCTAACACATAATTAATCAATTGCGATTCCCAAAAGTCCAAAATCAGCATTAATTTTAGGCTTGGGGTAGCAAGAAATTTTAACCGAGAGTTAACTCCGGCCCTAGTAAAATTGTTTTACAAAAAATATTTTTGATGATGATTAGAAAAAAAATTAAATACATTTATGGTGTTCCTATTTGACCTATTGCTCTTGATGCCGGTCCTGAGCTTAAGCATACGTTTAATTATTTACATATAATGAATAAGTATTATTACACGGATTAAAGTTACTTAAGATTCTGGCAAAACATGCGTTCTTAATCACGTTCTTCGAAATACATGCACTGTTTGCCAAATTAAAGTAGCTCCCGGTTTCAAAATATAACTTTTTAGTTTTCAACAATTATATAATTTTAGCGAGTGGACATGGACCTGAGTTAATCAAATCAAAAGTTTATTTTAGATTATTACTAAATGGCAGCGCTGGGTAAACTACTTGAAAAAGGTAGTGGAGTATAATAACTACTAGATAACTACTTTATCAAAAAAGTAGTTTAACTACTTGGTAGTTAAATTGCCATTATTCAAAAAAGCAGTATATTATAATATTTAACAACTTTTTTAACTACTTTTTAACTACAAACCAAACTAAACATGTACCGTTGGGGCTTAAAAAACCAGTGCCGTAGCCATACTTAGAAAAATGATTAAAAAAAGGACTTGAACCTATAATATCAAATAAGAAAATTCAAAAATAAAAAAACTTTTTATTATTTAAACTTTATTTTAAAGTTAACTGTCCACTGACTTAAATTTAAAAATAAATTTATTTACACAGCTCCTTTTTGGTACAAAACTAAAACATATTAGGTAATAGGAAAAGGAGGTATTTAAAAAAATAAAAAAATTAAATTTTTTTAAAACATTCAAAACCTACAAATTCTATATTAGGTTTGCTTATCGCTTATACACTGGACTGGAAACGCCAGACGAAAAATTTTCGAGAGCTTGTTGTAACGAGATTTTTGCCACGCGTCGACGTACCTACACGTAATGTAATGACGTAATATAGGGAAGCAATTAAATATTTTTAAAAGTAGTTAAATTACACAAAAGTAGTTAAAATACGCCACAACAGCCATTATTTTAAAGTCTACATAACTAACAACCGACAGCTAACAATAACAACAACAACGATATCGGCAAATAATTGTCTTTCCTGATGATATAAAAGGCCCGCGAATTTACCAGTCTGGACAGCTATGTGACTAGGAGAATTTCCCGTATTAAACTCTACAAACAACCCATCGGTGGAGACGATTTCTGCCCGATATGTATTAGGTTGAAAAGTGCTGTCCACGAATAAAAGCAGTTCAGCTCAGCACTCAAGTAACGTCGCGCGAAAATTATATTAACTTTACTTGGTCAATTGTACGTCGGTGTCGGCCGACGCGGCGTGTGTTAAGCGCTGGCCTATTATACCATTCTCGGCCGAAAAGTCGGTGTTTTAATTTTACTTATTTTTATTTTATGGAATCTTTAATTATTTAGTCAAGTGGTTTCACAATTTTAGGGTTCTGCAGCGATGCAGTCCTTTTATACCAGCCGCCCCTGCACATACTCGTTGCAGAGAGTTGGGTGCCTTAAATAGGAATTTAATAGCACACTTGCCAAAATGAATAAAATTTAATCAGCCTATTTAAATGCTTCATTGTCAAGTTAGATCGATCTAAAACGTTGACTCTGTTTATTTTCGACGGTGAAAGATTTTAGTTATTCTAAGAAAGGCTTGAAGAAAATAAACAATACTTAATAGATTATTTTTTGTTTCAGGTTACTCTGCTGCAGCACTACTAGCAATTCTATTCGCCCTACCATTCGCCTGGCGAGTCCTCGTACACAGGGAGCACGGTCACTGGGAAAATTCCATTACAGCCCATTACTTCGCCCATTTGGAACTGTTCTTAGGCAACGGATGCCTAGGCATAGGAGTTATGATGCTCCTAGCCCTCACCCTAGAACGATACGTTAGTGTGTGCCACCCAGGACATGCAAGACCCATTCTAGGGTCGCCTATACGCGCTGTAATTCTAATACCCATTTTAACGTTTATTTTGTACATTCCAGTAATGTTTAGGAGTTACGTGAAGACATGTAGACTTTTGCCTCAAGGCAATGTGATATATCAAAGGACAGAAAATACCGAATACCTGGCACATCCATTGTATAGTATTTATAAAGTGGTGTTGGAACTTATTTTTAAAGTGGTACCAGTGATTTTATTAGCTGCACTTAATTTAAGGATTCTTATAGTTTACAGGTATACACTTGCATTTTGTTTATATATTATTTCTAGAATTGAGCCAATTTTTCTTGCTAACCGTATTTAAGCAATACCTACTTAACCGTAGGTATTTGAAACGCAACGTGATCGATTAGAGTTTCAAGTAAATGAATATTTTTGAGCCGTTTGGCGTTAGCGTTGCGACAGTTTCCTGCACGGTCGCAAGAAATTTCTCGTTGTTCAGCGGTCTGCTGCTTGACGAATTTAAAAAGTTTTTTGAGTTTCACAGTAAACAAAATACAGTATGTCCGTGGATGGGGTTTAGAAGAGGACAAATGGACCAAACTTTTGCAAGATACGTAAAAATGCCACTCCTAGTAAAAGCTTTTGCTTGTAAAATAAATAAGATTAACGTTATGAAAAATTTAATTTTTCATAACATGAATCTTATTTATTTTACAAGCAAATACTTTTGTTAGGAGTGACATTTTTACGTATCTTGAAAAATTTGGTCCACTTGGCCTCTTCCAAACCCTATATTTTACGATTTCACAAATAAACATTGAAGAAAGCTGAAAAATATGCCTTTATGGATAATATTAAGACCAAATAGTTAAAAAATGTATTATACATTGGCTAATGCTTTCTGGTTTTCTCCAATCAAACATACTTACTTATTTCCAGGAGATCATGTGAAAAACGAAGAAAAATGACTCTTAGCAGGACAACGTCGGGAGAAGAAGATCCACGAAAGTTTGCTGAAGAACGAAGATTGGTTCTTCTTTTGGGATCTACAAGTATCCTTTTTCTAGTTTGTGTCACCCCAATGGTTATTCTTAACGTAACTTTGTCTGAAGTTAATTTGATGAAGTATCCTTATCAGGTGAGAAATTATTATGTATTCCTTACTCAATTTTAAGACAAATAGTTTATTTAAACATTGGTCCTAAACGACTTTGTTTTTAATACACAGGATGTTGGAATTTTTTTAAAAATTTTTCCTAAATATCTAGAAGATGCAAATTAGTATCAAGTTGAAACTTGGTGACAAATTTTAATGCATAAAGAGGAGTATTTTAAGCAAAAATCTATTTTTCTCATTTTGCTAGTGTGAACTAGGCGTGAACAGGAGTAACGCCCGAGATTTAATTTTAAAAAATATAAGTACGCCACTTTTTTCAATCTGATAGGATTTAGGATTTAGGACATAAAACTACACAAAAATCAGCCCTACAACTTTTTAGCTCAGATTAACTGTTTTCTATAAAAACGAAAAATGTAAAGTTATGCATTACATTATTTATTAGTCTACCTAATTTGTCGAAAATAACAAAAAAGTATGATACAAAAACACTTCTTTAAACAAAATTGCCAACTAGCAAGACTGTTCTTTATGCATTAAAAAGTGTCACCAAGTTTCAACTTGATACTAATTTGCGTCTTCTAGTGATTTAGGAAAAATCTTTTTAAAAAAATTCAACACCCTGTGTATTAAAAAGTCGTTTAGAATCTATGTTTATATGAACTTTTTGGCTAAAAATTAAGTAAGAAATAATACCCTGAAGTTTGGCCACATACTTTATTGACACTCTGTATAAACCCATACCTACATTAAGATAAGCAAATTCATCAAATTTTCATTTATTTATTGTATACCTAATTTACTAACAGTATAAGAAGTAAAAGTTTGGTCTCGTTCAACCATTTCAACAGCAAGAAATTATTGTGAAAAAAATGGCGGTATATTTAAATAAATAAAGATAAACCTGAAATCAGATACTATATGTTATTAAAGAGCCACTCTATGGTAAGTAGCAAGTACCTACTTTAACCTATATACAGTCGTGCCCAAAATAAAGTTTCATTTTCCAATAGAAAATTAATTATTAAAAAGAAACTTTATTTTGGCTACGGCTGCACATACAGGGTGGAATAAATTTGATGCCTTACCATGAAGATCTTGCACGTGATATAGCCAAGTTTAAATCATGGCAAAGTTGAGCATGTTTGAGCTTATTCATGGTAGGTTTTCACGAAATCTGGCTTTTTGTTTATAAGGAAATAAACAGTTAAATTGTATATAACAATTGATCGCGCTAGAATTTTTCAATCCTGATAATTTTTGGTTCAATCTAAACCTAATTCTCAATGTTCATGATTTTTTTCAGATCTTTCTGAGCGATACTTTTGGTGATAAGGGTGGGGGACTGGGGGACAGCAATTTTTAAGCGTATTTCCCGAAAAATGTTTTAAAAAAATGCATAAAAATTGTTATACTTATTTTTGAATTCGTACTTCAATAAGCTTTCATTTGACACCCTATACGATGACCTTAAAAATTTTTTTCATTTCCCAATTTATCCCCTGAAATTAACCCCCAGAATCAAAATTCAACTTTCGCTTCAAAATCGCCTGTAACAGACGGACGGACGGACACCGAATGATTTCATAAGTGTTTTTACGGAACACAAAAAAACCCGTCTTGAAAGCAGTTTAAAAAAAATACGTTGGAATTAAAACAGAACATCCTTGAATGAAGAAATGGCATAATATCTAACAATATTAGGAATATTTCAAAGTTTTAAATGAGGCACCATCAGCTTTAAAATGCGGAACTTTGTTATGCTGTAAACTTGGCTGCATCTCTTACCGTTTAAGAGATCCCAATGGTAAGCATCGAATTCGTTCTAGCCTGTATAATGACTAAATACCTAAGCTTAAGGCCGATTAGCAACAATTATTTAAAAAAATATATATTTCAGTTTTATTATAAGAGAAAATATTGTATATAAATTAAAACATCAGTAAGACTAGAATAGAAAAAGGGAGAGGAATTAGAAAACCTAGAAATTCAAATTCATGGGCGAATCGGATATAAAAGAGATTTTTTTAAATGCCACAAAAATTGCATTACATCACTGTAGGTATAAGGGAATAAAGATGCAGATGTGTAGAACGATTCACTCCCTAAGATCCCTACAGAGCGAACTCTTCAATTTCTGACCTGATACGTCTACTTTCTAAAAAGAGAAATCTCTTGACTAGGGAAACCATTTTCAGACTTCCCCGATCATTAGCTGATAATTTTTTATCTTTTTTTAATAGGTGTAAAGACATACAGATATCCGATATAAGCTGATAATTAGGGTAACCGAATTTTTTCCATAACAGCGAAAATCATAATACACCTACGCCAAATAAATAAAAATGCCCCGATTGGTTGAAAAAACGTGTATACCAAATGTGGCGGATACATTTCCACTTTTATTTCCTAAAACCACAACGCACCACCGTAATTATTGCTCCATCCAATAAAAGAATTTCGTTTGTGTTTGACTTTCCTGCGTATAACATGTTTTTTTTTTACTTTTAAAAAGCCCCGTATTACTAGACCAAATTAACATTAACCAAATGATATTTTATATTTCAGGTATTTCGAGCAATAGCAAACCTTCTAGAAGTAACCAACTACTCGATTACTTTCTATATCTATTGCCTATTTTCCGAAGATTTTCGGAATACCCTCTTGAGAACACTCAATCTTTCAAATGCGACCCCAGTAAGAGGACTAATTAAACCCCCGCCACCTACTGCAACAACCACAATTACTCAAAAAAGTGTTTGATATAAAAACTCCAGATCGGAAGTGACTCCGGTCTAAATTCTACTTATTGTAGTGCAGGCCTAAATTTAAAGAAAAGATTTTGTACTTTATTAGATCTATTGAAATTAGGACGCTGCCGTGTCTTTTTTTTTTATAAAATTATGGAATCAAAAATAGATTTTACTATACTACTAGGTTTAGGTCTTCTATGATATTCTGGAGTGGGTATTTGTCATACTCATAAAAGTCAAAATGACGAATCAGTTCAAATAATATCCTGTAATTTCAAGAGCTTCTGCTATTTCTTTTTCAACATTATTTTTGCCAAGTTATTTGATATAAAAGATCAGTGACTGTCGTGGACACATAAAAAAGACTAGTAATTCAATAAAAAGGTTTGTCTGTCAAATTTTTGCCAAGCGCAGTTTTAAAAACAAAAGTACAAAATAAAACCCACACACCTGAACAACCAATGGATATTTACATATATTCTATGAATATCCACCCGATATGATATACATGTACAGCAGGCGCGGCCCGTGAAATTTCAAAGTTGCATATCTCTGTTGCTACTTATGGGACCCATACCAAATTCAGGTTTTTTAATAGTGAGCCTACTAGGAATGTTTTGGTAAAGTAAAGAAATATTTTGCAATTTGCGAAAAAAAGTTGATTTTTTGAATTGACCCACCTGGGTAAAAAATTAACCCGCTTAGATATTTTATTTATTATTTTTTCTAAACAAATTTTACATCATTTTGTCGACAATTCTTAAATTTTAAGAGAAAAAAATGTGTTAGTAGAAAGTTAATAGTCATTTGAATTTTTTGCAACCTAAAATTTAAATTATTTTTCGGTTGAAAAAATTCAAATGACTATAACTTTCTACTAACACATTTTTTTCTCTTAAAATTTAAGAATTGTCGACAAAATGATGTAAAATTTGTTTAGAAAAAATAATAAATAAAATATCTAAGCGTGTTAATTTTTTACCCAGGTGGGTCAATTCAAAAAATCAACTTTTTTTCGCAAGTTGCAAAATATTTTTTTTCTGTACCAAAACATTCCTAGTAGGCTCACTATTAAAAAACCTGAATTTGGTATGGGTCCCATAAGTAGCAACAGAGATATGCAACTTTGAAATTTCACGGGCCGTGCCTGATGTACAGTATGAATATTCAGTAAATATCTTATGTATATCACTCGAATAAGAATATGAAAATTCATCAATTGTAAAGACTTGCTGATAAGATATATGAATGATTCATAAAAATCCCAAAAACTTGCATGTTCAATATTTTTTCCCATCTTTAAAAATAAAAAAGGTATAAGGCCTGTTCACTTTTATTGGGATATCCCTGTACATACATATGACTTTTTTGTGTGTCTACCCCTGTGAACGCTATTATAACACAACTGAGCAACAACAATGTTAAAAACCAAACTAGTAGAGATGCATTACCTGATTACTACTCTTAAGAGCGGTATTCAGTCAGCGCGATATTTTCTAAATTATTTAGCTCAGGATTATGCCGAGTTATCTGATATAAAAAAACAAAATAAATATCACTTTTAATTGCCGGTGACACTTTTAATTACAAAAAAAATCTATTTACATATACCAATAATTAATTTAATAAAGCCACTCTACATCAGTGGCGGACTAAAGGCGGGGCGACAGGGGCGGTCCGCCCTGGGCCTCACCAGCAGGGGCCCCCCATTTTCAGCTTAAAAAAATTTAATAACTAAATAATATAAGGGGCCAAGTATTAGAGGCTTCCCCGGGCCTCCGAAGGAGTTAGTCCGCCACTGGTCCACAGTCTATTAAAATCTCCAAGTTTAGTAGGCATCAAAAAAATTGAGAAGAACTTTTTAAGTAAAAGACCTGCCTCTCATATGCTCAACCCAATCAAGTAATTCTCTAAAATGACAAAGACGAGACAAAATCACTGTAATGGAAAGACGCAGAATATGTAGATCTGTATGTCGCTGAGCCGCCCCGAGTCATGCATGTGGTCAATGAAATAAATCACATTGCAATTAAGACAGCAACTGAGGAAATATGTTCCGGTTCATCGCGAATGCCATAGGCTTAATCTAATGGGTAATATAATTGTTGATACAAATTCTAATGGTACTGGCACAATATATACCCTCAACCAGTGGCAGGAGGGCCAGCCAATTAGGGGCCCCGGAATTTTAACCCAGTTTTTTTGGTTGACACTTTGACACGGAACCCATCAGACCAAACCATGTGGGGGGCCCATATTTAGAATTGCAGTAGTCCGCACAGAGTCGGTAGTGTAAAGTTCAGATAATTGGTAATCTCTCGTTGTCCGTTGTACACAAGGAGAAGGGTACGAAGTATTGGGTCCTAGCCGGAAAACTAGAAAAACAATCTACATTTATACTAAGTCCTTTTTTGGTACAAATACTACTATATGGAATCTGAATAAATAATTTTATTTATTATCTTTTCTAAACAAATTTTACATTATTTTGTCAAGAATTTTTAAATTTTATGTGAATAAAATGTATTAGGAGACTGTTATAGTCATTTGAATTTTTTTAAACCTAAAATATAATTTAAAAAATTTCAAATGCTTATAACTTTCTACTAACACATTTTTTTCTCTTAAAATATAAAAATTGCCGACAAAATGATGTAAAATTTGTTTAGAAAAAATAATAAATAAAATACCTAAACGCCTTAATATTTTCCCAACTAACTAACCAAAAATTCAACTTTTTTTCGCAAATTCCTAATTGTTTTTTTCTTTACCAAAACATTCCCAGTGGGCTCGCTATTAAAACACCAAAATTTGGTACGGGTCCTGTAAAATTGAAATTTCACCAGCGGCCACTGGTATATACACACATTCCATATAATGTAAAGCTGACTACTTTAATGGTATCTGTCAAATAATTCACTGATTTCAGGTGGCATTTTTCATGTGGCCAGTGGCGGCTGGTGAAATTTCGAAGTTGTATACTTACAGGACCCGTACCAAATTTAGAGGTTTTAATAGTGAGCCCACTGGGAATATTTTGGTAAAGAAAAAAAACATTTTGTAATTTGCGAAAAAAAGTTGAATTTTTGGTGTGCCCCTCCTAAGAAAAAAATGAACACGTCTAGGTATTTTATTTATTATTTTTTTACACAAATTTTACATCATTTTGTATACAGTTTTTAAATTTTGAGGGAAAAAAATGTATTAATAGAAAGTTATATTCATTTGAATTTTTTTAAGCCTAAAATATAATATAAAAAAAATTCAAATGACTATAGCTTTCTAATAACACATTTTTTTCTCTTAAAATTTAAAAACTGTCGACAGAATGATGTAAAATTTGTTTAGACAAAATAATAAATAAAATACCTAGACGTGTTCATTTTTTTCTTAGGAGGGGCACACCCAAAATTCAACTTTTTTTCGCAAATTACAAAATAATTTTTTTCTTTACCAAAACATTCCCAGTGGGCTCTCTATTAAAACCCCTAAATTTGGTACGGGTCCTGTAAGTAGGAACAGAGATATACAACTTTGAAATTTCACCAGCCGCCACTGCATGTGGCCTCCATGTTGGCCAACTTAATTTCATTTTGACATGGTTTTTCGGCTTTAAATTTTCTAGCAATACCATTATAAAGTATAAATTAAGTATAGCTTCATATTCTATAGGTATTTTTTAAGGTATTAATAAAAGTTTCAAAATATTTAACGATTTACTTTAGGAAAACAATATTTACAAAGAATATTGAGATCCTAGTGATAGAAAAAATGCCACAATAGATCTTTTAACATAATAATCTTCTGAAATCATTATACACGTTGCAATTCTAAATAATTGGCTGAAGATTGCTTGCAGGATATGAAGCAATATACTTATTATTAAAAATTTTAAAGGCGAAAAACGTGAAAAATGTCTCCTTAATCTTAAAACTAAAAACGTTTGGAACAACTTTTTAATCAATGTCCCACCATTTGTATAAGATCTATTTAGCACTTAAACATTTTTTAGATTAAGAACATGTAATATACAATATAATAGTATAGATAAGTATAAATATTACCATCTCCAAAAATAAAAAGTAGTCGTCTATAAGTTAAAAATCTCTTACCTTGATATTTTTGATTTCACTAAAAACTATTTTCGAGGATTTCCACCAGCCTTAAGTATTAATAAAAAAAAAACGGCTGGCACTTTTAAGGTAGGTTTTATGGAAATATAATGAAATGAATTAAAACATGTTTTAAGGATTATCTAAAGTATCATAGATTAAAACAGCTCTTTGAAAGAAATCGTAGATGGCGGGTGATCTATTATTTTTTGACATTATGGCAAAAATTTATCTGCAGATATTTATCTGTTAATCAGCCTTATTCTGGTGCACATTGGTTAACTGGTAAAAATTGATTTGTTTTGATATTGGTTATTGATAAAATAAGATATTGAAATCTTCCCATATTCTGGTGACACTATTGAAATCTACAACCTTGATGACAGAAATCTAATAGATATCTGTTTGTAAAATAGGCGGCAACATTGCATACCTTTAGGAATTTTGGGAATTTGTTCATTTTTCGTTATCATACGTCAAAGGATTTGGACATAACTTTTAAATTTGTTGTTTTTCGTATGTTGCACAGTACACGGAATGTGTGTAATTTGGTTGTTTTGTAAAAAAAGGAACATGCATTTAGTTCTAAAATCTGAAAAAAAAAGAACAACCCGAAAACAATTTGATGTATACCTCGCATTTCTGGAAAAATATCCAGTTTTACTAACGGGAAAGCTAGCCCCTTCGGAAACTCTAAAAAATTTAGAAGTCTTTGGGAGGGTCTTGAGTACTTAGTTGGTAAACCTATTTTGTGATTAAAATTTTCTATTAAAATATTGGTTACTACTTCTATGCAGTGGCTAACAGAAGTCTGACTCCTTGGGCAGTTTGTGTCCATACCTACTCCCTTTTGATATCACCCTTGAGCATAAAAATGCAAAGCGCACAGTACTACCAGGGGCTTTGGAATAGCTATAGATTCCCTTTCTGCGTCTGGCAGAAAATTGCTTATTTCTGCGATTAGATGCCTTGCTGTAACTTTATTACAGCGATACATTTTCTTAAAGAAGCCATCTGGGAGGTCGAAGGGATCTGAGCTTTCCCTCAGATTTTTTCGTAAACGGTTATATTCAATGCTGCAAAGGTTAAATCTAAAAATTTACTTGGACATATGAAACATAACTTATTTACCTTTGAATTTCATTATATAACGCTTGAATCAGTAATGGGAAGTGGAGGACGTCGGCCATGATTAATTAAATAACCAATATCTAATCTCAAAAAAGTGATGTCCGCAACTTTTTTAAATTGTCAATGTCTAATCCACTTTATTGAAAAATGTATGCTCTCGCGAATTGCAAATATTGGAAATTTTTAGATGTCTAATATTTCTAAATGACCTTGGTTGTTGTTCAATATTGAATCGATAACCAATAATTTTGACAAACGCCAGAATAGCAATCCACCATAACTCTTGGTTTTTGGTATCTAATCAATTTCCAATGTGCACCAGAATAAGGCTGAATCTCGCTAATTACTTAACAGATATGGACCAATTAAATCACAAAATTTTAGTAGCAAAATCACGAAGCATTCCATGAAAAATTTACAACGCTGAATGCGCGACCTCAAACGGCTAATACAATAACATCAATTTTACAAGATGGCGATTACAGTTGGGATATAGTACAGGATCCGAAGTAAGCTCCTCCTTCACCGATCTGCTTACCGGATGAAAACTATTTTTTATCAATGGTAATATGTTAACAAATATATCGCAAATGGGTTGCCTAATGAAATATGGTCAAGGCTATATACAGGGTGTGCGTGGACTCTTGCTAAATGACAAACTTTTTTATTATGAATTTTAGAGAAAAAAGTTACTCTTCATAAAAAGTTTTGCTTAAAAAGATATTAAGTTTGATTGGGAAGTTTTTACTTTGTGTATACAGGATGTCCAAAAAGTGGTAAAATGTAATTTACTAAAACGAATTATTTTTAAATTTTTTTTTATTTAAATTTGTACCATTAAAAGGCAATATTTCATAAAGTACTGTAATTTGCCTATATGAAAAAATCAAAATTTAAAAATAATTCGTTTTAGTACGTTTTATCATTTTTTGGATACCCTGTATGTCTAAAGTAAAAGTTTTCTATGTCAAACTTAATAGTTTTTAAAGCAAAACTTTTTATGAAGAGTAACTTTTTTCTCTAAAATTCATAATAAAAAAGTTTGTCATTTAGCAAGAGTCCACGCACACCCTGTATATAGCCTTGACCATATTTCATTAGGCAACCCATTTGCGATATATTTGTTAACATATTACCATTGATAAAAAATAGTTTTCATCCGGTAAGCAGATCGGTGAAGGATGAGCTTACTTCGGATCTTAGACTAATAGATTTTACTGATATTATTAAGTGTCGTTGGTGATTTTAAAAGGCTCATTGTTTAAGGGTAAGTAATATTACGTTAAACATCGTGCAGATTCACTAAGAAGGTTTAAGATTTAGTACCTACTGGTTTACATTAAGGTTTTATAGTGGATCAGTTATGTTTTAACAGGTTTTGTCCTGTCATTGTTAATAAGTCGTCATCGTCATTCAAAACTTGCGAATTATTCTGATCTTTCAGCGATTTGCTTGATTTTAAAATGATTTTCATCTTGGAACGAGTTGCTATAATGAATTTAGTTCTAATATTATCGAAAGTAGGTTTTTTTTATAAATTTGCAAAAAAGCTCAGAAATAAATTCATAGTATAAAACTTAGTTGTCTTATTCTTACACTTGTCAGCAAAAAATATATAATAGGTTTGATACTTGTCATGATACAAATAAAAGAAGGTATGATACCAAACCGTGTCAAATTCGTCCGGGTTCGCGCATGACGTCACGCCGTGACTTATTTTTGAAATTTATAACTCGCAATATAGAGTTTGCGTTAGTTAAAGGCGATTTTATATAAATTCTATTGGCAATATACTTTGTCTCCTGCTTATTATACAAATTTTATGGTATATGATTTAAAATAATCATATAAATAAAGGGATACAAACATACCTACATTGATTACACTGATTGATTGATTGTCCACATCACAACCATACACAACACATCTCATTTTTACTTTTAAACTCCTAAAAGTAATATAAAAACACCAAAAAATAGTTGAAAACAACGCGATCCTAAAAAAGACGTGTTTCGTTTACAAAATATCGCGGAATTGGCCACGCGTGACGTAAATGGCCACGCCTACCTGCGTGGTATCATATCTTCTTTTATTTGTATCATGGATACTTGTCAGTTTAAAACTTTTGGTTGTCAAATTAGACCTGTTTATTAGACGGAGAACTCATAACCCTTTTTTTATGTCTATAAAACCTAGAACTATTTTTAAAATATGACTAATATGTCTCTACAAGAGGTTATCAGTCTGCCAGCTCGATCTTTGGGCAAAACCACCCCATATTTTCCACCTCATTCTTGCGAAAAAGTTCAACTTGAAATTTTGACAGCTTTTTCTTCATCAGTAAAGTCTAGAAATAAATTGGCAGACGGTTTGTACCAGGCCAATCGCCTTTGGCAAATGCGTTTAAAGTTTTGAAAAATGCATTAAATTTTATATATAAGGTGTTATTTTCACAGTAGCTTTTTAACAATTAATGCTGAATGACAGACCGTTCTGGCAAGGCAAACGAAAAAAAAATTTAAATAACCCTATTTTTATGCCAGAGCGACATAAAATAAATCGTTTTTTCTAGAAGCGTGCGCAAAATAGGTACCGCAACCGCAGTCGCGTGCGGAAAAATGTCACTTTGCGCACTTATTAGGAAAATAACTAGTTCATCATCTATGTTCCTACAGTTATAGTTTTTAGTAATTAGTGGTAATAAATTCTGTATGTTGTGATAAACGTAAAAATAAGTTTTTTTTGATTTTTTTGACGTTAGCCTTGCCAGAACCACCTGTCCTTTAACACTAATTATTAAAATATTATTAAAAACTACTGTTAAAATAACAGACGTTATAAATTAAATTTAATGCATTTTTTCAAATATTAAAACGCGCTTGCCAAGGGGTTGGCCAGGTCCAAACAGTCTGCCAACTTATTTCTAGACTTTACTAAGGATAAAGGAGAAGCTGTAAAAATTTCAAGTTTTATAAAGACACCCGACTCGAACTTTTTCGCAAGAATGAAGGAAAAAAATATGGGATGGTTTTGCCAAGAGATCGAGGTGGCAGAATGTTAACCCCTTGTAGAGACATATAACAGTCATATTTTAAAAATAGTTCTAGGTTTTATAAAGACATAAAAAATGTGTTATACGCTCTTAATCTATATGACCTTATAACATTCCGATTACAGTAAGTCCTAGTCAAGTTAAATATCAAAACGTAATGTCCTACAAAAATTATCCTTTTAAATTGTCCGAAGTAAATGTAGGTTGCAGACATTCATATTTAAGTACTTTACACCATTTCTTCAATATCTCATCTTTCGAAAAATAATAGAGATATTTTTGTTAAATATTTAGAATAGCACTGTAGTGCTGAACAGTTTTCACCTGCTACATGAATAATAAAAGTGGAAAACAACAGATGTAGTAAATAGCTGTTATTGCAAAATTACAAAAAAAAGTTGTAGGGAGGTCTAAAGTACGAAATTTAAAAATAGATGTACTTAGAAGATTTTGACTTCTAGACGACAATTTCTACAAAAGGATTACGTTTATACTGCCTTAAAAATAGTGTTATTTTATGTGATACCAAAGATTCTAAACATAAGCGCTTACCTATAAGGTTTTACATCCACTTTTTATATAATACATAAAATAAGTTTTTTTATAAATTAAAATGTATTGGTATTATACATAGGTAACTAGTAAAGTAATATCCAGTATAAGTCTTATGAAGTTTGTTCGGGTTTAGGAGCCTTTTGGGGCAAGAGTTTTTTACCAAACACCAAAATTAGAATTTTCCACTTGACGAGCGTTTTGCTAACCACGTTAGCATCACCAAGAGACAACTAAAACTCTCTTATTTTCAGTAGTTTCCAGGAAACACTTTATTAACAATTTATAAGGTACCTATTTTGGTACTGTTATGTCCAAAATTTAAATTTTAATAGAATTAAAACTTTCAAATGAACTAGGTTGTCAGCTTTTCTCCATGGAGAAAACAGCAAAAATAAGTAGGTTACTTACTTGTTAACCTCTAAGCCATTTTACAAAAGCAGAAGATTCAATGTTAGTTAAAAAGTTTAGTATAAAAAAAGCACCTGAATTTCTTAATTTTGTTTGAAAATATAAACAATAGTCAGTTAGTTGGAAATCATTTTTGAATTATTTTATTCTTGTATGACATGTAAAGGTAATAAATTTCTACTTTTGATGAATAATTATTTTTCTAAAACGAAAAAATTGAGTGAGATATCCCTCTATATATTTTAGATCAGACGCAATACATGTTATATATCAAAATATTTACGTTAAAAATAGAATAAACTGTTTACCTTACACATATTTTTAAAGGAGTGGTAATTTTTAACAGTAGACAATAAATTCTCACGTAGGGTCCAATTCTTGAAAGTCTGGAATTAATTCTCAAGGCAAAATTGTGTCACTTTTCGTCGAAACAAAGAGTCTGTCAATAGCAGATGAAAATATAAGTCATTGTGACGTAATTTTCACGTGAGAATTTTTCCCCAATTCCAAGAATTATGCCCCTATAGGTTAGTCGTAGACTGATGAACGGTTTTTTTTTCAATGACAACCGGCATGAAATTTTCCTGCAATTTAAACAAGACCGATAAATGTGTTTCCTATTTTAAAATCCTGGTACCAATTACAACAATGTACGTTTAGTCGACCCAGCCTTTTGTTAGTAAAAAACCGTCTCAGCGCGCCTAGCCTTAAATGGTAAATATTCACATTTGTAAAGTTATAAATTAATTGTTATCCCATTGATAAAATAAAGAATTGGCATTTAGTATTATTGTTTTATTTATTACCTACTAAATGGAATATACCACAGAGTATTTAGATTACTGAGGCTTTACAGTTATAAGGCAAGGCATATTCAAGCGATCTGGTTACGGTTTCGGTTGACAGTTTACGGATTAAGTTTATCAATGTCAACCAAATTCGCGACAGATGAAGTTCAATCCATTGTTTAACTGTCAATTGCAACCAAAGTCGCTTTGATATGTCTAAAGTAAACCACAATTGGTCAAATCGTGGCGCACTAAATGTTTTCTGCATATACATTATATCTGTAGATCTGTACAGTTTACTGCCTGCATCACCCAAAAATATCCTATTGATGGGAAAAAGTGCGTTTATGCGCCTTTAGTTGGTCCTGTAGAGATATGCGCATATTCCATTGCTTTCAGTGTGTGAATGATAACTGATAACTAAAACGACCAGAATCATGTTATTGGCCTGTCTGGGTGAAAAGTCTAGTGGATAGTGACCCGCGTTGTTGGGTTTTATACAGTATGTCTACGAATGGGGTTTAGAAGACAAATAGACCAAATTTTGCAAGATACGTAAAAATGTCACTTCTAATAAAAGTTTTTGCTTGTAAAATAAATACAATTCACGTTATGAAAAATTTAATTTTTTATACAGGGAGCATAAAAAACACGAAAGCATTATTTTGCGTAAGAGTAAACATACCTTATCATTTTCTACCGAAAGAACAAATATGAAATTTGTTTTAAATCAAACCCTAAGTCGAAGTACAAGATTTCATTAAAAATTTTTAAAATTAAAAGTAACGAGTTTTATCTCATTATTTCTTGAATGTTCCAATTATTCTTTTAACACCTTTAATCAAACTATTAGTTTATACATATTAAACAATATTGCCACCACTATGGACATGTTTGCCAATGTCTTTATTAAATGAAGCATTGTTTAATTCAAAATACTTCTTATTAGTAGCCCAGTTTAAAAGATTTAACAAAAAAAAACACCATGTTCCAACGCTGCAAGAACCTGACAATTCTTTTACTTCTTTAGGTATTTTTCCTAATCCATTCGTCGAGTTGTTTTTTTATATATTGAAATTAACTGTTCCTTAATTGTCCCGGTAGTATGCTTAAAATCTTGCGAGCCGCATAAGAAATAGATCTTTGCGTGGCATTAAAATGTGTGCCAGGCAAATTCAAATTCCGATTAACATTTACTCCAGTCATAATATCATGTCTTATGTAATTTTGAAAAATACCTCTGGTGAGAAAATCTACATGCATTCTTTATAATCAGTTGACTAGTAGTAGTGTGCGCAAATAATAGCTCTGATGAGAAACGTCTGGACTTAAACATAATAACCTTTAAAATATATTTCTGTGCTATAATAATAGTTGGGAATTTAAAAAATTATGTGATAAAACCCGTTACGTTTAATATTTAAACTTTTTAATGAAATCTTGTACTTGGCTTAGGGTGTAATTTAAAACATATTTCATATTTATTCTATTGGTAGAAACTAATAAACAAGGTATGTTTACTATTACGCAAAATAACTTTTCCGTGTTTTTTATGCTCCCTGTATAAAACATTAAATTTTTCTTAAGGTGAATCTTATTTATTTTACAAGCAAAAACTTTTATTAGGAGTGACATTTTTAAGTATCTTGCAAAATTTGGTCCATTTGTCCTCTTCTAAACTCCATCCGCGGACATACTGTATATTTTTGAGCTCTATAACATTTTTATTAACACTGCTATATATCAATTTAAAATTAGTCTTTTTGGGTCAATAAAATACTGAACCATATGTAGCATAAGTATATAGAGATGGGACATTCTCGAGAATTTATTTTTGGGAAATATTCTCCGAGAACAATGAGAATTGATCGGAAATTTTGGAGAATTTATTTTATATGTTGGAGAATTTTATGTTTTGACTGCATAAACTGAAAGAACAATTTTTTTTTGCCAAAAGTAGTTTTTAAAATAATTTTATCTGAAAAAATAAAGAAATGTAGAGATGGGACATTCTCGAGCATTTATTATTGAGAAATATTCTCTGAGAAAAATGACAATTTATCGGAAATTTTGGAGAATTTATTTTCTATGTTGGAGAATTTTGTTCTGTTTGACTGCCTAGATTGGAAGAACATATTTTTTTACCCAAAGTAGTTTTTACAATAATTTTATCTGAAAAATAAAGATATAGCACTCCACAATACCCAATTTAGAAAATATTTAAATTGTAAATTAACGTGATCTTAGTCAAAATAAAGACACATTGAATTTTTATTTCCATTATTTTCGAGTAAATTTATAAATACAACGCAACTTAGAAACGCATTGTATAAAATGTCTAAACAAGTTGTTTAAAACAACACAGAAAAGAAATAAAGATAAAGATGATCCGAGCTCCATCTATGATACAATAGCGGCATTAAAATAAATTACCTTAAATTTCCGTAAATTCTCATAAATTCTCCGAGAATATGAATTTTCCCGAGAACATTCTCGTTCTCGGAAATATTCTCGGTAATTTTCCAGTAATTTATATATTTTTTTATAAAATCATAAATTCTCGAGAATTCATGCTGGGAAATATTCTCAGTAATTTACCGTCCTCCAGAAATATTCCATTGAGAACATTCTCATGGCACATCTCTAAGCATATACAATAAATACTAAATTTTACAGTGGCCAGCTAAGCGTTCTGCAATGCCACTTTTGCTAAGATTGTGAGGGTCGACAAATAACTGGTCTATGACTTCCACCCCTTATTAACCGCACAGAAAAGAATGGGATGCGAATATACTCGAAATGTACTGGTTCTTTAAATGGAAAACATGGCTAAACTATGGAAACGGGCCTGCCAGTCTCATAGTTAAATTCAAATTCTCCCAGACTAGAAAGGTTATTCCCAATAAGGAATATGCACATTTTTTTTTTATTGCATAAATCGTTTAAGGAGGTCATTACAACCCCAAAACTGCTATTTTGAGGAAAATTACTGCGTTAATTTAGCTAAAAAAAAATTTAACTTTTCGGTATAATTTATTACAATTTCAAAAGGAGCCATTTGCCGGCTCAAAAAAGTTACGTCACAAGGATAAGTGGCAATCTACATGTTAACGTAAAGCTGAACCGAGGGCTGCCTACCTACAAACGTCTAGAAAATCAAGAATTTCTGTGATAGTCCGAAAGCAAGTCAGTATTTTCTCGAATGATTGTACCTCTATCCTCTATCAATTGATTTACCAAACTGATTGTTAATATTGTAAAGTTATATGCTTAGGAATAGAAAAATGTCAGTCGACAAGACCTAAAGTCAAAAAGGTGATTTTTTAAAAATAATTATAGAACATTTTTCTGGGAGAGGAAACACAAGATGATTACCGACTCTCGGACTAAGACAAGAAGACAGCTGACAGCTACAGTACAGAGTTATATGGAGACCGGCACTAGTTTCCCAGCTGATTTAGTTGTTTATGCTGGTAGCGGTTGTGTTTTTATTACAGTGCTATTTGTGTATAATTCTTTTTATTAAACGTTAAAATGTATTAAAAATATAAACTACAAATATTGTAGTATGCCAATGTGCAAAAGTATCACTGTGTGTGCACTGCAAACCTCCTTTTTCATGTGCCCAAAAAACCGATGTCGAAGAAAGTACCTACTACAAATTTAATCAAAAATTTTACATTAAGAGGTATCTGTAAAGGTGAGTATCGCTAAATTCAAGTAACCATATGTTGCTGTACATTTATTTTTATAGTATAATAAACAATAAGTGTTTTTAACTAAATTGTAAAGGCAAATCCACCAGCACTAACTTCCAGCCAATTTTCCGATTTTCTTTGCACAAATTCCGTTTTGGTCATTTATAACCAGTCTGTTTAATAAAACAAAAGGTTTTCTATCGACTAAATATTCTAGTCTTTGGGAAAAACTCAAGAAAATGGATTTACACTGAAATTTACATTACACTAGCCGTGACTAGCCATTATAAAACGTTGACGTAATAAAAAAAGTGACGTCACAAACAAAAGAAGTCCGTTTTACGAGATGTTGGATTTTGCAGGAAAATTTGCAAAATAAAACCTTGTTTTTTGTTAATAAAACCCAAAATAAAGAGATAACAGCAACTGCCATTAACATTTAATTTATGTAGAGAATACAAAAAAAAATATTTCAGGATTTTTTGGATTACATGCATATTCCCTATTCTTGGACAGTTCGAAAATAAAACAAATTTTAGGGAAAGTTATTTATAAAGATCATTCCTAATGATACAGTAAAGTAAATTTTCTTATATGCTAAACTTAAGTTACGATTTTAAACTTGTAACGAATCTCAACAAAAGCAAAGGTTACCGCATATACTTATTTTTTCCTTTTTACATGATAATAAAATTACAAAGATTAGAAGCGACTAATGATGCGTCAAAACAGAAGGGGTGAAAAAATAGGTACTTTTAGCATCCCCCTAGTCATCTTTTAGGATGAATAAGAATATAAATAGGGGTGGGCAAAATAATCGATTAATCGATTATTGAAATCGATTAATCGATTATTGATCGATTAATCGATTGAACGATTACAAAAAAAATAAAATCGATTTTTCGATTAATCGATTAATTGGAAGTAATCGATTATTTCAAATAATCAAAAATCAATTATCTTTTTCGATAATCGCCCAGCCATAGATATAAATATCTACGTTGCGTCAATAAATAAACTGGGTCGATAATTAGGATGGACATCTAGCTAAAAAAAATCACGTTCATTCAAGCTCAAATACAACTTCAACACTAAAATTATTACTGATAAGCGTACGATTGGTTTTAAGATATCATGAACAATAATACAAAAATTCTTATCATTAGCTTAGTGTAATGCACCTCTTAAAGCCGTCATTTGCAAAATAAAGTTTTTAACAAATGTAGCATGTTCTACTGAGCAAGATGAAATTTTCATTCTTATAATATGTTTAAAATGTACAGTGCGTTATTAATGGGAAATTAGTTCAGGAGTCCGTGTTTCAAATATAAGGAAATTTCGGCGACACAAAAGAGTTTCACAATGTTCTTTGGAGCTATTTCTTGTAGGAACGTTATTCCGCATATTATTTTTCATATAGAAATTTAAAACAGATTTAACTTTTATCAATAACTGTTGTTTGAGAAATCAATTATAACAATTTAGTAAGTAGACACTGTATTTACATTTATATTGACAATATCGTTCTGAGAGTTTTGAAATAATCAAGTAAACCTTTATCTGCAAAAATTCAGTCTCCCTACTTTAATCTTTATCCCCCGCTAAGATTATTTTAATTTCAGCATTTTTGGTAAAGTACCTTCACTAAAGAATAATGTGACGAGACCAGTTTTGACATAAGAATTTCATTATTTTACTAATGTTACTGTGAACCTACCTTAATTAAGCAGAGACTGTCAAAATAATGCTACTACTTACCATTGCTTTGCAATATTAAAATATGAAGTAAACGACAAATCCGCTTCTGTCGGCGACTGAAGTTAGGAGCGACTGTCCAATACTGTGAGCAACTGTTATTTAAATTAAATAATTATATTATTCTCTAATATCTAATACGCCACCATTTCAACTATCACAGAAAATAAATATAAGTTGTTTTTACGCGCTCGAGTGTTTTAAAACTTTGACCCTCTTCGGTTATTATTTTATTATGACATTAATGACAGACAGGACAGAAATATTGTAGGTTATAGCGAACGCCTCAGATTTCGTCGTCTACGGTTTGGAAATCTTAAAATTAGTTATAAATCGGAAAAGAGCTGCTTTCTTAACGGTCAACCAAAATGTTACAGCTGATAGGCTATGACACCAATGCCATCTAAACGACAGGCAACAGATGAATAGCAAAGCAAGCTTTTTAAGGATCCCACAGACCAACGCGAAATCACTGTCGCAGCGACTGCGATTTTTTTTATCATTGTCAATGATACGAAAAATCGAATTCGCGTTGGTCTGTGGGATCTTTAATACTAAAAGTCACGTGATCTATTTTAGAAACACTTGAGCGCGGAAAAAAACATCGATAGTTCCGTAGCTTATAGAATTCCAGGTCCAACATCTGAATCAATCATAGTCGTGGCTGCTCTCACTTTGAGCGAGAAGTGCGTCCTTTTCTTCTTCGGTAACTTCGGTTAGTATTGCATGTATCGGTACTTTTACTATCCGTGAATTAACTTTTTTCAGTCCTTCGGTTACACCCGACTCAGTCAGCCTAAAATTTTGATTTTTTATCAAGAGTTTCGTTTAGTCTTAACATAGATAGAAAGACGAAGAGAAAATAGTTATAAATACGGAGTGGAACAAATTGTCTGGTTACTCAAAAAAAGTTAATGTTAAACTATAAAATGTCCCAAGGGCGGGTGTTGTATTCATATAACACCTAAAATATGAAAAGTAACTCCTGTACATTCACTTGATGACAAGCTTTTCGTGCCATCCTAACTTTTTAATTTTTAAAGGGAAATCGTATGTAGAAATCTTTCCTGGCAAGCATAATAACAAAATAGTAGCTATCATGAAATTTTGATGGGTTAATAGGGAGATGGGGGATATATTTAAACATCTCTTTGACATTTACCCTCTCTCTCTCTCTCTAGTTTGAGTGGTGAGGGGTAACTTTGGAATTTTAAATGGGATGATGTACTTTGTTTATAAAATTCGAATCTACCTAAAAAACTACGTACATATGTGTACAAATTTTTTTTTGTTGGCTCTTTAGGTAACGAAATTATGGTTTAACTAAATTTCGATTGAATTTAAAAAATAAATAAATTTTACTTGTAAATGAAGTTCACTTATTTCAGAATTATTACTCGTTTCCATGGAAATGCGGTATTTTGACTTAAGTCAGTTGAGAATTTTGACGTTTTAACGATTATTTCTTAATTTATTGCTGGGTCCCCGGATTTGACCCACATTGACTTTTTTTGTGGGGTTTTAAAAAGGGCACAGTGATGCATCTACAACTTTAGATGATATAAAAGACGGAATCCACTTTGCCTGCTGATTAGTGACACCTGAAATGTTACAGCGGGTACGAAATTCATTTAGAAAATGTGTTTGGAAGTTGAAGGGAGAAATTTCGAACAGCTTCTCAAGCATGACAGATGATAAATAGGTTGAAATTAAATGATAAATATTTATTTCATTTTCTAGCCTAATAAATCATAATTCCGTAACCGAAAGAGCAAATCAAAAAAAAATTGTACACATATGTACAGACACACGGACAGACGGACGGACACCGAAGTTTTTTTTTAATTCATGAGGTTTTAAAAAGACCACATGCCGCAGGTTTTTTACACGCGCATTATGGAAAGAGTTCACAAAACGACTAAAAGTTTAAAATATGAAAATAGATTACAGATGATATTACAAAAAGGTATGTTACACTTAATTTTTAAGATAAAACTGCCAAGTTAAAATCAACAAATAAACTGGATTTCGCGCTTTTATCGCTAGATTCTTTTGCTTAGATTCATCAAAAATTAGTACTGGTTTAAATTAAGATCTTCTATCTAGCTGATAAGTTAGGTTTTGACAAGTTTTTGTTCAGTCACTGGTAATGAGTCGTCATTTAAAACTTATGAGTTATTCTAATATTTCAACGATTTACTTGGTTTCCAAGAATTTTCATCTTGGAAGGTGTTGCTAAGATGAATTAAGTTTTATTATTGTAGAAAATATGCACTAAAATTGCCATTTTCTTTGTCAATTTGAAGAAAACTCAGTTATAAATTCATAATATAAAACTTTGTTGTCTTATTCTTACACTTGCCAGTTTAAAACTTTTGGCCTCGCGTTGGATAATCTGGCCGTTTATAATTAAATCAGCAGTTTAGATTATAGAAGAAATCGATAGATCTACTGATATACCGATATACGTGGCAACCCTGCGTGTATAACTATAAGGTTTTTTATCCACTGCCATCTGTTGATCTAAAGTGCCAATATTAATTCTTGCGCCCTTACTGTTAAGCTTCCTCACTGTTGTTTATTTATCCGGCTGTGTATAAAACTTTGTTATGTGCTCTCATATGAGTTATTTATATTTTAGGTGTTATGTGTGTTAATAACAGAAACTGATTTTTATTTTAGGTGTAAGAAAAAGAGTAAGACATGTAAAATTAAAATGGTGCACAAAAAATATTTGGACAAAATGAAGTACTTCACATGAAACATAAGTTATTTTTAAATGCAATAGAAAAGCTTACTTACACTTCATCAACATCATCTTCATCATCACTTAAAGCAAAATAAGGGTTTTGTGAAGCTGGTCTAAATTTATAAGCTGTAAGTACAAAGAACACATAGGTGGCCATTTCTCTGAACATTTCATGCAACCAACCATACTGGAAAGGCACTGTTATCTTGAGCAGGTACACTATTATACGCGTTGAATAGATGTAGCACACTACCATTATATAAAAATGTCTAAACAATTTGAGTTTTCGGAGGTTCATAGCTGCTTTACCATCTGTAGCCGAGGCTTCCTAAAATATTTTGAAATAAGAATATAAAAGTATTTTACTATAATATATTTATGAAACTAGTTGCTGAAAAGAATTAAAATACCTGTAAATGCCTTATGGACCATACAACAGGAAATAAAATACATCCACAACATAGTAAGTCCACCAAAATAACAACATTCCTCCAAGCTAAATATTCTCTGTCGCCTTCTTCACTCTCTTCTAAAATTATCTGAGCTATATTCGCTAGCACTTGCAATGGAATGACCACCATAAAAAGTTTCTTATCTTTTGGTGTTAAAACATGTTTAATAAATGTCCATCCTGTCCCTACCAATACCAACACAACAAATAAAAGTGCTCCTTTTAATAGATGGGCAACATAGAATAGTATTGCCCAGGTTGTTAAATGAAATCCAAGTCTCTCTATGTAATGATAGTTGACTCCATGAAAGGCTAGAGAAATAGCTTTTAGAAACACTAGGACAGCCATCATGTAGTGTATTTTAAATACAGGGTGTCTGGACTGTTTTAGTAGGAACACCCAAAACATTCCTGATAAAAAGAAAAGTATTGACATGGTACAATAAAGTGCAGGTAATGGCATTTCACTAGCTGATAGGTAGTTGTTGCCCATGTTAAGCTCGACGATTTCTATTTCAAAATCAACCACTGTCTCTGTGTGTGGATTGTAGTTTGGACAACTATGGAAAAACAGGTTGTAGAGACCTTCTTCGCCTAACGATTCAACTATCATCATAAACTGAAAAATATATATATTTTTAATTTATTTTTCTATAAACTTACTACAGGGTAGAGCTCCCAGTGCTCAGGTTTAATTAACTTTTTCCAAATATGTACTTACAGAAGCATTATAATATGTCTTGTCTTTAACATTGAAAGAAGTTATGTCAAAGTTTAGATCCTTGCAGTTATTAGCAGTTGATGATGTCTTCTTTTCATCCCTACTTTTATATATGTGAAGTGATGAATAGATTCCTGTAGCACGTTTTTGGTCAGCACATTTTACCTGAAGTCTATATAAAATAAATAATATGAATGTTAATTTCCATTTATCAGTGATGGGACACTTACTTTTTGTTTTTGAGATCCAAAAGAAAATAAACAAATTCTTCATTACTATTATTATTGGTTATTGACTTCTCAAGGATACATGTGTCTTGATGACTGTCCAAATAAGGATTCATTCCATCATTAATAGTGCGGTCTAAACTAAAACCAAACTAAAAAACAAATGTTTAAACAAATCTTTACATCCAGTCTTTGTGTATTGATGATATTTGACCCCTCTTTATGACTATCTTCCAAATGGTTTGAAGTGCTACAATGAAACTTAAGTTAAAGCTCGTTTCAAGCTCTTTTGTTGCCTTTTGACAAAATGGTAAGTACCTCAATAATTGTACATACAAATATTCCAAGATTCTTAAAAGACGCCAGAGTCGAAGTGGTTTTAATTCAGAATAATTTTGGAAAAAAATAAAATCTTGTTAATTTAGGAGTGATTAAATCATTGTTTATTGATTAATGTCATTAAATTTATTTGTACAATAAAAAGTTACTACTTAAGTTTAATTACAGATTTAATTAATTCGGTTTTGCTGTCATTGCCATTTTTATATACATTAAAAACAAGTGGCTCTATGTTATTATATTAATACTTAAGATATCTTGCATTAGTTCAAAAAATATTGAGCTGAACCTATTTAAAAAACTTCCTAAAGAAATCAGGTACTTAAAGGAAAGTGTTTTTATCAGAAGAATTAAACAGTTTCTGTTGCTCAAAGCTGTTTATAGTATTCAGGAATTCCTGAACATGGATGTCTCATGGGGGTCTCTGTAGTGGGGTTTTCCTTTTTAAGTTTGTCTGGGGGCTGTTGGAAGCCTGGATTTCTGCAACTGCATTCTCTTCTTAACTTATTATAAATTTAAATTAAATAATTTAAATTGGACCTCATGTAAAATGTCTTAGAAGTAAGACAATTTTTTAAATTGTAATAGTTTATTAAGATAGTTTAGATTTATGATTTTTCTCTTATGACTTATGTAAAAAACCCTGTTGTTTTATTAACATGAATAAACTCAGACTCAAACTCAGTAAATAAAAAACAGGAATCTTCGACTTTAATAACATAGTTAATCGAATTCTTCCAACTTTCTATAGGAATGCTACCTACAAACTTGCACTTAAAGTCGGAGTATTTTCTGCTCTAACATTTCATTTTACCTGATACATATGCTCGATTGGGTTAAAAATACAGTAATAAGATTTTAAATAA
Source organism: Philopedon plagiatum (assembly GCA_963971165.1). Lineage (NCBI taxonomy): Eukaryota > Metazoa > Arthropoda > Insecta > Coleoptera > Curculionidae > Philopedon > Philopedon plagiatum. Next base: position 78,486,912 of record OZ020194.1, read on the forward strand.
TCAAAGTGCCACTGTCGTAATCGTTGTAATTCCATTAATATTTATCTTTTATTAATGGTCCAATATGTAAAACCCATTCAAAATAATACTCTCCAGAGGCTTGTCTTGCTGCAAAAAATGTTGGTTTCATCTTTTAATAGTTGATGCTTTAATGAAACCAATGTAGGCACAATTTGCTCTTCATACAAACCATAAATTTTTCTACGAATTAAGTCTTTGTCGCTTTTGTCAAAACACTTGCTTTTACCAGTATTACCCGAGACTATGCACTTTCCTGTTCTCAATTTGTTTTGTCACAATATGTTTAACTGTAGCCAAAGGTGTTTTCGTTAATGAAGACTTTTCTACTGCAGCTGCATTTACAATATCCCCCCTGTTTAATAAACAATGAACATACACATTTTTAACAATTTGCTTGGCATCAGGAGGTTAATGTTTTCTTTTTAAATTATCACGACCAGATGCACTATGATTAACGTCTTTCCAAGGATGCCACATTTTTTAGCACATCCAGAATAACAAAAAATATGATCGAAATCATATAATAACGGCACGGTTTACCAAACGGATAGGAACTAAACTAAGATATTTCGAAATTACTTCAAAAATACTTTATTCATACCCTTTACTGATTGTATTAGAATTATCTTTACTTGTTATTTTATTAGGGCCAGTCCTGTTTACAGTTCTTGCAAATTTCTATTTTCTACAGAGATACTGTTATACATTCTTACACCTCTATGATAAATGCTACCTTGGCCATACCTCATTGATGGTCTTAGTATGTCAACATTATGTTGTGAACAAGTATTGTCGTTATGCACAGAATTACGAGAGGTAAAAGCCATATTAGAATGCTGAAGGCCATACTTGAAGTTGTAAGTGCAAATTTGGTAATTATAAATATTTTCTAGGGGCATAATTTTATACTTTTGAGTAGATTGGTGCTGTATCTTAAAGGCAGGTTATAGATATTTTTTATAGCTCTATTTTGCAAAGTTTTTATTGGTGTTATTGGAATCCAAATAGCTGTTAAATATTGAATATGGCAGTGAACAAGAGATTAATAAATTGATCTCAGCAATTGCTTGGGAACAATGTAGGAAAGTCTTCTTTACCGGGTTTTATTACAGCTGCTGTCAATAATAGTTTATTGCAGGCAACAGATCAACGAAAGAGCTTTACCTCTTAGATAATACAGAGTTCATTATAATAATTACCATTATGGTAAATAGAAATATTAAAAAATGTACTGCATTAGGTTTGTTAATAAACTGCTAAGCAAATTTACTGTACAAACGTTAAATAACTTACCAAAGAGCTATCATTTTCAGGAGTAGCGTGAAAATTTGAAAGTTTCACTTCTAAAGTGCCCCCTTGATAGAAACCGAAGGTACTGAGGCCTATGTATTTTCTTGCATCATTCTACAATTAATAATGCATTAGAGTAATGAATTTCTAGTAAAAATAAATACTTACGGTTATTTTCAATTCGTGAATTCTAGCAAAACACTTTAAGAAACAAAGAAAAAGGATTACTTTTGAAAAAACTTTCCGCATATTAATTTTCCTTGAAAGTCTAACGATTTAATGTGCTACTTAATGTCTAGGTACAAAATGAAATCGTGCGTCGTTATCGGTACACAAAATTCGTTATGGCATAATAAACTACTTTTTATCAAAAACCTATTTAAAATTAGAAAATAATTAAAAATTTTCAATCAACAAAAAGTTAGGTTGTCAGGTTCTCACGTCAAACTAAAAGTCAAATCGTTAGTCTAATTCCCAAATCACATAAGTCCAATTTTTTCCATAATCGAGTTAGTGGCACCATCTATTAGACAATATAAATACCTACACACTCGAATGTCAAACAAGTCCGAAAGAATGTTTTTAAATCGGCAATAACGGAAACAAAATATCACACATGTCCAATATGTGTATTAGGCAATTCGCAAATCACATTAGTCCGTCAGTGTAAGCAGAAACAGCTGCATGCTAAAACTCGTCTTAAGATTTGTGCAGTTTTTGCCGAAATAAGTGAAGAAGTGTGTTTGAGGTCTACTTTTATTTTACAAGTAAGTACCGAATATTGAACATTTTTTACTATTATTTACCATAGTTTTAGGTTGTTACGATTTTAAAGCAATTTTAGTACGTCTGTGGAGTTGTGTGATTTTCCCTTTAGGTAAATATCTGTACGGATGGAGTTGTGTGCTTTTCTTTAATATATTTTTGGGTGGCTGTGGAGTTGTGTGTATTTCCCGTTAGTAAGTTCGGCTTTCTAGACGGAGTTATGTGTTTTCTTTTGTTAATATTGGCGCAAAATTCTAATAATTATCTTTTTGCTTTCTGCCCCCGAAACATGTTTAATTATAATTATTAACGCCACAGAACTATAATTTTTGGAGTATACTTTGTATTACTTTCCCCCATACTACATTTATTAGTTATTCGTTTGTTGCGTTAATAAATAATCAAGATTATTATGTATATTTTTTCAGAATGCCGTTCAATGCAAGGACTTTAAAAATTATGAGTATGTCAGTAAAGGAAGAAAATGAAACTATAAATCTACCCAATCTTTGTCGAAATTCTAAGAATACAATGCAGACTATCCAGCCGTCCATATTACCTTGCCAAGAATTAGGTAGTCGAGGTATTTCAGCAGATGTGGCTGATACAATTTTACATCCCAGTAATACTCATACATTGGAATTAGCCGTCTGCTCTCCAATCTTAGAACAGCAACAACTATTGGATCAAGAATTAGGTCTTTCCGAATTTCGTAATGGATCAGTGGTATTGTTGGAAGAACCAGTTAATGCTAAAACCTTTGAGGATGTCCAGATTTCTCGAAACATCACTACTTGTAATTTAAGTCTATCGCATGAGTTAAATCAGTATAATATATTATCTTTTCAAACAGTTCCTAATGTTCAAATTGAGTACATTAATTCATGTTCTCCAAAACAAAGTTCACTTCCAGAAAAAAATGATAAGGACCAAGATGAAACGGAAGAAAATGAAACTAACAAGAATGTCTACAGAGAAAATGACCGTGATCTAGAAAATGATTTATTTCAAACACAAAATGCTAAGGACCAAGATGAAACGGAAGAAAATGAAACTAACAAGATAGTCTAGAGAGAAAATGACCGTGATCTAGAAAATGATTTATTTCAGACACAAAATGCTAAGGACCAAGATGAAACGGAAGAAAATGAAACTAGCAAGATAGTCTACAGAGAAAATGACCGTGATCTAGAAAATGATTTATTTCAAACACAAAATGCTGACAAAGATGAAACAGAAGAAACTGGAAATGACATAGAAGATAATGGTGGTTTAGAAAATAATATACAGCAATATGGTTTTGAAGAGAATCTTGACATAAGAACGAGACGCAAAAGACAACACGTTAATGACGACGACTGGGGCAAGAACAGCAATAAAAAGAAAAGGGAAAAAGGAATGCCGTATTTGGGAAAAAATAAACAAGCAGAATCATGGGATTATGGTGTCAGAAGGCAAAGAAAAACCTTGGGACCACAATGCCATTGTAAACTATCAGGAAACAGTTCGAAGCTTAAATGTCGTATTTTTGAAGAGGACGATAGAAAGGCCATATTTGAATCTTTTTGGAAACTGTCTTGGAAAGAAAAAAAACTCTACGTGAAGCTGCTTTGTAATAAGACTGAAACTAAAAGAAGTGTTTCAGACGCAAGACCTCTGAAATCGTCCGAGAAGAAGGCCCATTTAAAAGAGTTTTTTGAATCACTTCCCAAAATGGAATCCCATTATTGCAGGAAGTCTAGTAAAAAATTATATTTGGAGCCCAAATGGAGATCAAAATCAGAATTATATGCTTTGTATAAAACTGAATGGTGCCCAAACCTTAAGGAAGAGCCATTGTCTATTACTATGTTTAGTCACATGTTTGAAGATTTAAATCTTAGCCTATTTACTCCAAAAAAGGATGAATGTGACGTGTGTGTTTCATTTAGAGCTGGAAATGTTGCACAAGCAGAGTATGATTTGCATATAGTAAAGAAAAATGAAGCAAGGGATGAAAAAGAAAAAGACAAATCTAATGGTGACAAAAATACAGCAATTTATACAATGGACATGCAAAAGGTGTTACTTTATCCTCAATCCAACGCGTCAGCCTTATATTTCAAAATGAAGCTGGCCGTGCACAATTTCACAGTATTTGATTTAAAAACCAAAAAAGGTTATTGTTTCATCTGGCACGAAGCCGAAGCTGGGTTAACCGCAAATATTTTTGCTTCAATTCTGTGCCAATTCATAGAAAAACAGTTAGCGTCAAATAACAACATCGACCAAACTACAAGAAGTACTTTTATATTCTATAGTGATGGCTGTACTTGCCAAAATCGGAACTCGACCCTTGCAAACGCATTATTAAATTTGGCAATGGACAAACAAATTACAATACTTCAAAAATATCTATTGCCAGGGCACACTCAAATGGAGTGCGATAATATGCATTCGAAAATAGAAAGGAGAATTAAAGGTAGAAAAATAAACCTTCCTGCAGATTACGTACAGATATGTAGAGCTTCCAGCTTGGAGCGAAATGGTTATGAGGTATCTTACCTAGACCACACGTTTTTTAAGAAATTTGATTCTGTAAATTTTGTTAGCTCGATTAGACCTGGGCGGAAAGCTGGCGACCCTACTGTAATGGACATAAAAGCATTAAAGTATAACCCAGATGGAAAAATATATTTTAAAATTAGACACACAGATGAGTGGAATGAACTTCTATGCAGGTATAACAAAAGTGCAAAAGTTACCAAATTTGAAGATCTTCCTCCTGTCTATAAGACACCAGTAGGAGTAAAAAGCGACAAATACGGTCATTTAATGGCGCTTAAAACCACTATGGAGTCAGACTATCACACCTTTTATGATAATCTTGTTGTTCAACCCAAATAGTTCACTTTATTTTTGTTGCAAATAAAACTAGTTTAAATATAGACAACTTTTATTTATTTTCCCACTTTTCTTTAAAATTTTTATTTACATTGTATCTGGTACAAATCACACAACTCCGTAACAAATTTTGTATTTAATGGTGCAAAACCAATAAGTCCACTTATTAGAAAATAATACTAATTTTTGATAAACAAATCTTTTGTCATTATAGAGAGTTACTGTTATAATGTATCTTGTAAATTTTATCCACTTAGGCTTTAAAAATAATATTGTGTGAAGTTTTTTACATCTCCTGCAAAATTTGTGAAATGTGACTTATGTGATTTGCGAATTAGACTAACGAAATGTCAAAACTCAGCCACCCCCACAGGGCCACGTTCCGCCTTTTTTTCAAACAGTGCACTTTTCAAGATATTACGTCATAGGTCCGATTAAAACCATATTTTAACGATCTAGTTGTAATAAAAAACCTGTATTGGTCTTCCGTCGTTTTAACTATATTATTTGCTTGTATTTTTTTTTTAATTTTATATTATAAATTTAAAAAAAAATCAAGAAGGGCTGAATTTTTATCTGTACAAATAGCTTCATTTTATAAAATCGCTTACTGATGTTTTGACAATTTTCTCAATAATTTATTATTATAAGCACTTCTTTATTAAAAATTAAAAAAAGCTTAAACCTATAAAAATATATTTTTTTAGAACATTTTTTGATGAAGAGGAACAATAAAACTTTATACCTACTGCTTTAAATTCATATTTTATTAAATTTATAGGTAGATACATTTATAAAAAAAGACAAAGCTCTTTTACATTTTAGGTAATCATAAATAACAGTATAATTTACTTACAAGTCTAAAATTAAATAAATTCATTCAGTTTTAAATAGATGTAGTGTGAACATCTCCACACATGCAATAGGTAATTAAAAAAAAATAAAGATTTAGCCACGCTCACAAATAATATCAACAACACTAGGTTCCATTAAGACAGGTTCTAGGCATCGGTGTACGGCTGAACCTAAAATTTCATCCAACAAAAAATGAACTAGGTTTTCATCTGCCACAAATCGCCACAGGTATAACTGTAAATAATGAGTGTCTACTTGAATTTGCTGCAAACCATATTTACTAAAGGTCTTTAAACGTACACATTCCATAAAGGTTTTTAGACTTATTTTAATAATTCCCGTTAATATGGAAACTTTCGAAAATTCCACTGGTGAGAATATTTCAATTCGTTCGCTAAACAGTTTATGCATGTTTGAAACCAGGGTGGAGTCCAAATGACTAGGTGTATAACTGGACCAATTAGACCTATACTGATGCCTGGAAACAGAGATGCTGTGAGTTTTTCTGCTAGAGTCGCTGCTATTAGCAGTTGCAGTCCCTTGGTCTTCATAAAGTAAAGCAACTGTAGCATCAATTGCTGAAATATCTTCTACAACTCTTTTCATGACAGCTCTTACAGTTCTTGGCTCAATTGTATGCAGCCAGTCTCTAGTTTCCACACTCTTCCTTAACATCTGAGAACAGTTATGACCTTGAAGATGGACATAGTAATTGAGCAGATACTGGGCTGATTCTTGCATATTATTGCTAATTTCAGCTTCATTCGTTAAAGCATTGCTGTTCCTCTTAACATTTATATGAAAAACTTCATCTGTTTCAGACAGTAAGAAGTGTACACTGCCATTTCGAAAATCTAGACAGAATTTTGATAACAGCAGGATTAAAGTTGGAGGTACCTTGGAATCTAAAACTCCTTCAGAGCATAAACTTCGAACTGACGCAGTAAGATGATGTAAGAAACAAACAACTAAACCTTCTCTAACACTGTCAATGCAAAAACTATCTTTAAATTGTGTTTTTTTGGCAAATAATATGTCTGGACTTATAAATACTACTAAATCTTGTAGTACCCCCTTTGTCTTCTCAACAACAGTCATAATCATAGAACTTAATAGTTCACTTAAATTTTTAGAGGAGTCATCTTGACCTATCAGCTTTGGTGTTGTCAAGGCTTGCCTTACTTTTGTTAGGGTATCAGAAAAAGCTAATTTCAAGATCTGCAAATGTGCTTTACACTGTTTTCTTCCAGCATTAATAATTATATCAGTAGCCATTTCACTAAAATTAACATCTTTGGAGAACTTGTTGCCTTCAATCCTCATGTAAAACCGATCAAGCGCTTGTACTAAAGTATTTGTATCGGCTATATCTTGTTCCGAGTCTACTTTGCTTTGAACCAAGTCAAAATATTTCTGCATATTTTCTTTTACAAACATTTCTAATTCTACAGCAGCAAAGTTTTCAAATATTTCACTATTCTCAATATTATCACTGTTCATTCTATTGATAAACATATCATGAAATGAAGCAACCATCAAACATTGATCACTTAAGAACCCTGAACATCCAAGATCCACAAATTCAACAATATCTCTTTGTTCGCTCTGGTCTTTTAACATTACTAATTGCTCGCTAAGATGTTTCTCAGCACAGCACAGAAATTCTAAGCAGAGTTCCTTTGCAGGTTCTTCAAGTTGCAAAAGCAGATCAACAGATTCAGTTAATTCCTTAGTAGAGGCACTGGGATTGCAAAATTGTTTTCTTAACTCTGTTTTTAACTCACGTAAAATGATAGCACAGTCACCTTTTATTCCTTGAAATGCAGGCATATCACCATATTGCTGCAGAACCCTTTGGGCATGCAAATAATCTTGAGTAGCTTGAACATAATTTTTCTCCTCCATTCGTGATTTTAGGGTAGCAGGCAGCTTAAACAAAAATTGTAATCTTTGCAGTAATGAATGAACACCTGACAAATGGCTGATTTTATCCCGAGTCTCTTGCAAATTTGAGTTAATCTTTTCTGAAAAAGAAGTAATGGATTCCATGTTTGAAGCTAATAAATCCATTTCATCTTCCATTTTTTTAAAATCATTCTTCATTTTTCGAATTGTATCTGTGGCAGAAATAAATTTGTTATAGTTCTCATAAACTAATGTTTGCATATCTGAATGTAGCGTTTGAGTGTCTTTAACAATTTCATTTTCGTGATCCATGATTTGCCGCAGGGTAGATTCTTTAAAGATCTTGTCCAAATACAAGTTGGGATTAAAATTGTGTCCATTTATGTCCAGTTGATTTTGGTTTTTATCAGCCATGATAATATTAATTCTTAATCAATAATTACAGAAATTACAGCAAGTCCAACTCTCCGAGCAATAACAACTTTTAGAAATAGAAATTACCATTAACTATAAAACTTAAGCAAAATTGGCATATTTTGAAATTATTATTACTTTATTCTATGAACAGCTGTGAGCTGTGTCCTGTGTCCAGTGTTGCCAGAGCTTGCTTGCTATTGTAGTAATATTCCTTTCAGGTGTCTGACGCCCCGGAGCGACTCGCCCCGGAGTCATTCGACACCGTTTCGAAAGGAACAATTGACAAGTTCATGTCATAAGTAATGCACGAGGGGGCAGGGGGGATAGGGCTCGAACGGTTGGGTGCTAAGGTTGGGTGCTTGATGCCCCAGTTGAATGGAACAACTGTGTGCTGCTCAGGAGCTGCACGGGAGCTCCTCCTTGGGGTGAAAGGAAGACACCTATAGTGTAATAATGACACGAGTTCAGCTTTGATCTCGGGGTCAACTCCGACCTAGGAGTAGAAAACTTTATTCGATTTCTAAATTTTATTGCCCTTTTTTGATAACCTCTTGCGTGGGTTTAAAAATATATTGGCAAGGAGACAGTGGAGACAATCTAGTCGAGTTTCGTGCTCCGACTGCTGTATAAAACTACATAGTTTTCCAATGTTAGAGTTAGTGCGATGTGATCAGTGCTGCACCCAGGAGAGGGGGCTGGGGGGCTGCAGCCCTCCCAGACCAACATCCTAGACACACAAAAACTAAAAAAGTGCAATACTAACTAGGGACACGAACGATACTTCGATGCTAGTATGGTATCGATACTTTAGTAGCGATTCCTAGTACTTTCGGCATCGATACTTTTGGTCCGATTCTTTTACTGACGGCCTTAAATTAAATCCTTAGTATCGATACCAATACATCCTTATACCAATGCGCGGGCGGTCATTTGTGTGATTTGTGTTTCTTGCGAACGACTATTTACGCCATTAGCCGATTTTAAGTGAACTGTTTTAACATTTGTAACATACGAAAACATACTATGACGTCATTTTGAGAGTTTCATAAAAAAAATTTGCACTTATTTATGCCGGATTGTACAATAGTGGCTTAAGATTAGTTCAACTAAAACTCGGTTCAGACTTAAACCTTCCATATAAATTGCATTGCTGTCAAAAAGACATTCAATTTGACAGAGCAATGTATTTGTTACGGGAAGGTTTAAGTCTGAACCGAGTTTAAGTTGAACTAATAGCATTTTTTTGCGATTTAAAACTGTCAAAACCAAAACCATGTGCTCTCTTTGTTTATCCAACGTTATTAAACGTAAACAAACAAAGATAATGCCACAAAAATCAAAACCATATTGTTATCCTTATTTGTACAATGCAGTCAACCGCAAATAAATAAAGACAACAATGGTCAACCCTTGGGTTTGGCTTTGATGGTTTTGAATCGCCAAGAAACGACTTAAGCTTAAGCCACTATTGTACAATCCGGCATTACTTTTCGGTTGTAAGTATCGATACTATGGAGTATCGATGTTCACATTTCGATACCAAGTAGAGCATCGATACCAAACAGCGATACTTTTTGTGGTATCGGGTATCGATACTTTTCAATCGATATCGGGTCCCTAATACTAACTGAAAAATTCACTGAACCTGAACTGCACCTTTCAGACCAACCCCCCCCCCCCCCCGATATTTTGTCGCTTCGTTTAACGTTCGCTGTCGAATGATCGGTAGACAAAAACAACTCGAACGCTTTGTGTCGATTATAGAAGACCATAACCAACTACCCGTAGTTGCACCTCTCGAAAGGAATACGTTTTTTGACAACTGACAATCCACAGAAGTTACCTGTCATAATCGTTCGCCTCTCAGTTTAGGAGCGGCTAGAACTGCAAACAAACCGACGTTGCCATATGTGCGGTAGCTCGAAGATTTTAAAATAGTGGATTTTTTTCGCACCGATCCCTCTTCGCTTGCGAGGAAAGAGACTGGTCAGGGCCCCTAACCAGGTGCTAACCCTGTTCCGACCTTAGGGTGCCCTCCGACCACCGTTAAAAATAAAAAAAAGATGCGGCCGAGCCGGGATTCGAACCAACACATCTCGGACAATAAGCGGATGCTCTATCCACTGGGCTATGTGGCTGATCTACCTGCTAAGGAAATTAAAGTTTACCGGTGCAAGACAAGGAACACTGAAAATGGCAACGTCGGTTTGTTTGCAGTTCTAGCCGCTTCTCTCAGTTTTGGATACCTAACCTCACTTTAAAATTGTTTTGTTGTTGGCGTGCACGCGGTATTTTTTATATTATTTGTTTTGCTCCTCCGTGAAGCGAACAAATCGCCGAGAGGTTGCATTTTATAACTTTGGTATTATATATTTTCTACAATATGGTAAGTTATGTTCTTTAACTATTTATGAAAAGTAAATGGTAATTTTTTGTTATAGGTAAGTACATCAGGCAGAAAATTATCTTTTTTTTTCTTAAGAAATTCGTATTTTGGAAGATGGGTCTTGAATTCGAAACGATTTTTTTGGCAGACAATTTTAGAGATTTTCCGACTTAAAATACTGTTCTCTATGCGAGAGATTCGTCAGTATAGTACACATATAAAATCACTTTTCCTATTGAAACCAGCCACTCTTTGTTTACTAAAAGGAATTAGCGCTGCTTTTACTTTAATAAAGTAAAGATACCTATTGTATATGTGTTTCTGGAGATAAATGTTCTTGATTAAAAAGGGATGTGGAAATAATAGTCAAAAATAGCACCTTGATTGCAGCACTGTTTATTTTTTAATGCAACTGGGTTTTTACAGCTTTTTCCCTTCTGTATTCAGGTTTGTATATCAGTTTCTGATCTCATGTGTAAATGATACCCAGATTTTTTTTTATCCACACCCCAAAATATGGAAATATTGAAAAAATGTAAATTTTTGATGTAGCCTGCCTAACTATAACAGGAAATTAGCAAAATTACGATTACAGAATTAACTATGTATTATAAAATATGAAAATACCTATCTGCAGTCATGCTATGCAAATGCTAAAATTTATTCTGGTTTTATTGCCAAAATAAAATAAAAATATAAGCATAATTTTCAAGGTAATTTTTATTGTCTGATAATTTATAATTATTTTTTAGGCAGAAGAAATAAACCCTAAAGCCTACCCTCTAGCAGACCCAACATTGACAACCAAAATCTTAAATTTGGTACAGCAAGCATTGAATTACAAACAGCTAAGGAAAGGTGCCAATGAAGTTACGAAAACTTTAAACCGAGGCATTGCAGAATTCATTGTTATGGCTGCGGATGCGGAACCAATAGAAATTCTTATGCATTTACCACTACTGTGTGAAGACAAGAATGTTCCTTATGTATTCATACGTTCCAAGCAGGCACTGGGCAGAGCTTGTGGTGTATCAAGATCTGTTATTGCCTGCAGTGTTACTATTAATGAAGGCTCGCAATTAAAACCACAAATCCAAACAATTCAACAAGAAATTGAACGTTTATTAGTTTAAGTTTTGTGAAAGTACAAAGTATTTTATTTTTATAGACAATGTTTAAGAGAATATAAACCTTTAGCTTTATTTTTTCCTCTTTTATTTTCCATAACAATAATCTTAAGTAAAACCAGAGGTCCCACTAAAACATGCCTCTTTTGCCATAATCATAACCAAAATATTTCAAAATTTTTATCATGAGGCGATTTTAAATCTGTGACCTAGTCATGACTACGTCACCTTGCTTGGCAACGTTGCTCCAAATACTCAGTGTTTAACCTAAAAAACCAAAGTATTAAGATTAAATGAGACAGTGTTGCCCAATGGTCTGACTAGGTCACGGTTTGGTCACTGATTTAAAAATGGTTATGTGAAAATTTGTAGTTTGTTTATTCTATGTATTGGTAAGCTAATAAAAAAAAACTCAATTTTAGTTTCTCTGCTTACTTCAGGACATACAGCATGTCTCAAAAAATTTTGATATATATCTAGAAAAATAAGAGCTGCTATTTTTCTTGTTATTTGTCACATCCTGTAGATCTACATCAAAAGCAGTGGCGGCGCCAGGCGACCGCCGACGGCCTCGCGCCCATAGAGATCTCGCAAGTTATAACCTAACAGAATATCTTCGAACGAGTAGGTAGTATTTACTCAGAATCGTCGCGCAACACTTGATTAGCAACAATATACTCATATTTAGTAAGTATTTGTGTATAATTCAATTAACCTAGTACTTTTTTCTGAGAAATATTGAAAGGGGCCTCGCAAAGCTGACATTGTCGACGTCCACATTTGGTCTTGCCCCGCCACTGATCAAAAATCAAAAGTTTCGAAATGATACTGATGGATGGATGATGCAAAATTTAAGTTAAACCGCCGAACAGATGGAGCAATAAAACTGCATTCCGTGATCGACGCGTATCATGGGATGCCGGGTTAGGCGAGCGGGTTTTGATAGATAATGGTACCTAATGTACCTAGGTCAAATATCGTTTTCTTGGAGGTGACAAATTAAAAACATTGGCATTAGGTGCATAAAGTGCGTCAGCGCGCGTGGTTTGCACCTGTTAACTCCATCTGTTCGGCAATCCGTGAATAGTTTACTTAAACCTTTTTGTATTACATAATCTATTGAAATATTTCTTTACAGATTAGATTACATCATATCTGAAAACGGTTCAAAACTGGGTCATATTTTAGGGCTAACGTTTTTTTAGGCTGCTGGCGTAACAATAATGTAAAGAAAGTTTCTACGTAATTATTATTGTGACACCTGTGCAGACAGAATATTGAATGAGTACCTAATCTAATGGGTGACCGGCACTGATTTCTAAGACGTTTATGGTGACCGGTGAAGTACATGCATACATTTAACATGGCTAGCTAAAACTAAAGTCACTAAATCCAAAGACTAAATCTGATAGTGGCTCCCGTGGCTCCGGCTCCGATCGGCCACAACAACGCGCCATGTTGCCAAAATAATATCTTGCCTTCCAAAATCCTGCATTGCTGCCAAATTCAAAATAATATCTTCCCATATTTCTACCGTTTTCAACTGAGAATACTGATTTAATTTTACCTGATCAGTCGGATATAAATTATCCGTTTTTTATCCGATTTTCAACAGGGTGAGACAATTATCCGCCAATCGGCAATACTGAAAGAAACTTGATCTGTGGTTTTGGTAAGAATAACCGGAGTATTTCCGCGAGATCCCGTTGATCTTGAACAGTATTCGTTGTTGAACAGTGTGTCACTATGATATCACAGGACCTGTAGTTCACGGTTGGTCAACGGGATCTCGCGGAAACACGCCGTTTGAAAGATGACTTCAAAACTCAAATCTTGACACGCTATCCAATGATAAAATACGGTTTCCGGTGATTGACAAAAATTGGATCGATCCGGATAATTTTACAACGCTTGTGCCATTACTATGTTATCTCGTTCTACAACCATTCTAGATTCAATAGCCATTTTTAAATCAGTGACCAAATCGTGACCTAGTCAGACCATTGGGCAACGCTGTCTCATTTAATCTTAATACTTTGATTTTTTAGGTTAAACATTGAGTATATGGAGCAACGTTGCCAAATAAGGTGATGTAGTCATGACTAGGTCACTGATTTAAAATCGCCTCATGTATTTTCTTAGAGTTCGTGAACGGAGCCGGACCGATCCAATTTTGTCAATCGAACACGCCTCAGCCTCAGCTGTCACCGTTACCTCCTGTCACTAATCTGGAAAAGTGGGGAAATTGGATTTCGGTTTTTTAAGCATACCCCTTTTCCGAAATTACATAACTCTACTTAAAGTAATGGCTTCAAATATTGCCAAAGGACCATTATTTCGTGCTGTTACGGTAAGCATGAGTATTTAGGTTATTGCATAATGTGCCGGATTCTAGATGTAGCCAGCCGAACATGTTATGTAAACCCCTAATTTTTTTAGACCAGGGGATATGCTCAACTAGCCCCAGTTGGCGGCATCACAAACTATGACCTAAAAGTTAATCTTTTCCCAAATAAGCTTGTAGTTGTGTCAGCGGAAAATGAGTCCCCCATTGCAAGGGTATCAATAGTTTTTAGGTAAGTTGAAATATAAATAAAAACTATTTTTTGTCATTTTACATATATTTAATACAATATTTTAGAGCTGGCTCTCGCAGTGAAACCTCGGAGAATCTTGGAGCTGCCCATATAGTTCGTGCTGCAGCTGGACTTTCCACTAAAAATGCAACCCAGTTTGCTATAACGCGAAATATTCAGCAAGTTGGTGCTAGCTTGACTGCCACTGCTGACCGTGAAACTATCTCTTACACTTTAGAAGGCACTAGACCGGCTGTTGAAAAATCATTGCCTTTCTTAACAGAAGTTGCTACCCAACAAGTGTTTAAGCCTTGGGAAGTTTCTGAACTTAGTGATCGATTGAAGCTTGATTTAGCTGTTCGTTCTTTGCAAGTAAGTAATGTTAAAATAGGACTTTTCAGAATAAAAATTCCCCCTGTGACGAACCTATGTAAGACAGAATCTATTGTTGACATGAAATATCTATCTGTCTATCTAAAAAAATATGCATAAAAAAGTTTTGTGTTAATTTAATAATTTTATTACATATTTGTTTTACTCCACTGCAATTCTTTATTTAAAAACTTATTATCTGTTTGTTTAGCTTCGTGCAATTGACCTACTTCACAAAGCAGCTTTTCGTACCGGTCTTGGCAATTCCTTGTTCATTCCGAAGTTCCAAATTGGAAAACTTTCCTCTGAAACTCTTCAACATTATGTTGCTAGTAACTTTACTTCTGGCAGAGGAGCTGTCATTGGCTTGGGACTTGATTCTGCTAAAGTTACTCAGCTGGCTCAGTCTTTAGGCTTAAATGATGGGGATGGCACCAATAATTCAAGTCCATACAAGGGCGGAGAGATCAGGTAAATGTTTGGAGATGCCATAAATGTCCTATGAACATATCAGCTGTGTGCCACAGACAACTAGATTTTTTTTTGATGCAGACATTTTATTCTTTCACATAAATATTAAGGCAAGAGAGAGTTACCAGGGTTGAAAAAAACATGTATTTTTTAATTTTAAACGGAACAAGTGTTTTTTGTGACTATTTGATAATAAAAACTATTTTAAATTCCATAAAAATGTCCAAAGTGTAGCTCATTTAGACATGATCGTTTTTTTTTACCTTACAGTACCTGATGAGTGAAAATTAACTTTAATAATAGATAAATGGAGCTGAAACCTACTGTATAGGATCATTTTTGTATATATATATATATATATATATATATATATATATATATATATATATATATATATATATATACAAAAAAAATGATAGAAACGTAGCCTTGGACCTTATGTTTAGCAATCTCGGCAGCATTGTATCACAAAGAGCTAATGAACTGATCTTTAATAACACTCAACATCACACTGCTATAATGTTTAATATATTATTCTCTAGTGCTGCACGGACGGCTGAATATGAGGAATATTATTATGATTTTAGGAATTGTGATTATGTTCAGATTAATGATTATCTTGCCTTGGTTAGTTGGGATGAGGTCCTCAACCGTGACAGGGTTGAGGATACCGTAGCCTCTTTTTATGAGGTTCTTTATGAAGCTATCCAACGATTTGTTCCCCTTAAGAGATACAGAACGTCTACCTTCCCTAAATGGTTTGACGCTGAGCTGAGAGGTTTGGTGATCCAGAAGAAAATCACTCATAAACAGTTTATGGAATCGGGTGATGAGGATTGCTATCGCCAGTTCTCAGAGTTGAGAGAACGCTGTAAGCAAAGAAGAAAATATTGCTATGATACCTATATCAGTAGGATAGAAGGTGGGATTTCGGAGGACCCCGGACGATTTTGGAGTTTTGTTAGGGATCTTAGGGATGGTCATAATTTGCCAATAAACCTGGAGTATGAAGGTGCTACAAGTGATTCCGCTCCTGAGATGGTAAACTTGTTTGCCTCATTTTTTTCCACCGTGTACGCATCGGACGAGGTTCATTGTTTGCCCGACTTCCGTATCGGTGAATTGGTTTCTATTAATGACTACAGTTTTACTGTCGCAGAGATTTTCGATGCAATTGCTTCATTACCCTTGCGTCTCTTGGCAGGCCCTGATGGAATACCTGCATATTTCCTGAGGAAATGCCAATGTACCTTGTCCCTGCCAATTCATCGCCTTTTCAATCTGTCTTTGTTCATGGGTGAGTTTCCAAACTATTGGAAGATATGTTATTTAAAGCCTATTTTTAAATCAGGGGATAGGGATAAAGTTGTTAACTATAGGGCTGTATGTACTCAGTCTGATGTTCCTAAGATATTGGATTACTTAATCAGTCAAAGATTAGCATGGGATTGTAAACATATCATCAATAATGAACAACATGGCTTTATTCAGGGTAGATCTACTGCCACTAATTTGGTGGTGTATCACAATTTCATTACGAGTAACATGGAGGGAGGTCAGCAGGTTGACTCTGTTTATTTAGACTTTGCTAAGGCTTTTGATAGAGTTAATCATCATTTGCTAATAGCAAAACTGAAAGCCCTAGGTATAGGCGGTCCTTTCTTGAAATGGGTTCAAAGTTATCTGAATGGCCGAACTCAATATGTTAGAAGTGGGGGCTCACTTTCGGAGCCTGTTCGGGTTCCTTCAGGGGTACCACAGGGATCGCATTGTGGTCCAATCCTTTTTGCACTGTTTTTACTTGACTTAACAACTAATATTCAGAATTGCAATTGTTTGTTTTTTGCAGATGACTTGAAGATTTTTAAATCTATAAAGTCCATAAATGACACTGAAGACCTTCAGCGGAGTCTTGACAATGTTTTCCAATGGTGTGAGAGTAACAGAATGAATGTCAATGTAAAGAAATGTTTTAAAATGATTTTTACACGTTCACCCTCACCAACTGTCTTCCACTATACCTTAAATGGTGTAGTTTTACCCCTGTGTAACAACATGAAGGATTTGGCCGTAACCTTCGATTCAAAAATGTCTTTTAATTCTCACATTGTTACCATTGTTACTAAAGCATACAGAATGTTAGGATTCATTCAGCGTATTTCGACAGAATTCTCAGTGCTGACGTTTAGAAACCTATATTGCTGTTTTGTTCGATCACTGTTGGAGTACTGTTCAGTTGTTTGGTCTCCTGGCTATACTGTGCACATGGAGGCCATTGAAAGGGTGCAAAGAAAGTTTCTGAGGATAGTTGCCTATCGGTGTGGATATTATAGGGGTGAATATCGGTACGAGGACATTCTTTTGGAGCTGGGCATGCAGACGTTGAGTATTAGAAGGCAAATAGCAGATTTGTGTTTTCTGCATAACATAATTAATGGTGGCACTAAATGCCCTGAATTATTGCAGTTGATATGTTTTAATGTTTGCGTAAGGAGAGGTAGAGGTTCTGACGTCTTTAGAATACCATTTCACTCAACTAACTATGGCCAGAATGATCCTATCACTAGATTATTACGAAGTGCGAATAATTTAAGCAATACTTTTGATGAGGTTAATCTTTTTGGTTCCAAACTTATAATATTTAAATCTATGTTGAGAGGTTTGTTGTGACCTCAAGTATGTGACATTCAATTGTGAACGTGGTGTTTCTTCTAAGGTTTTCATTAATTTAATTTATTTAATTTGACTATATTGGTGTCGTTTAGGAATGTATTGATTCCATCGTGTATTTATATTATCGTGAGATTTATATTATTATATTATTATTATATTTGTTGTAACCAAATTATTTTGTAAAACTGGCGCTGCCGTGGATAAATAAATAAATAAATAAATAAATAAATATATATATATATATATATATATATATATATATATATATATATATATATATATATACAGGATGTCTAAAATAGGTGATACCACTATTGCTATCTCCGAAACGGCAAAAGATACGAGGTCGGTTAAATTAGAGAAAATGTGCCGTTTTTAGTCCCCACTCATATTTAGTTTACGAAGTTGCCAAATTCTCTACAGTTTCTTATCTACAGGGGATTTTTAAAAAATAGTCAAAAATTTAATTCTTAAATATCTCGAAAACTATTATGGTTAGAAAAAAATTGTTTCCACAAAAATCACACGATTTTTTACCTTCTCTAAAGTGACGCTATTGTTTTGTTTATATCATTTGTTTTTACTGAGTTACTGATACTAACTTGTTTTTTTCAAATACGGACCTGGATTTTTTGCTGTATTTTTTGAAAGAATACTTCATACCCTTTACATCTGTGTATCACTTGATTGTGTTTCCAACGTTTTGGTGAAGAATAGCATCATCAGAATATTCTACCAATACGGACCTGGCCTTTTTTAAGTAAATGCGCCATTTCACAACCACAAAAACCACAAACCATAGCGATAGGTTGTGGATTGTGCCTTAACATGGAAGATGCCAGGTCCGTATTGTTAGAAAATCCTGATGATGTAGCTATTCTTGATCAAAACGTCGGAAAATATTTTCAAGTTATACACAGTTGTAAAGGGTATAAAGTATTCTTTCAAAAAATGGAGCAAAAAGTCCAGGTCCGTATTTGAAAAAAACAAGTTAGTATCAGTAACTCAATAAAAACAAATGGTATAAACAAAACAATAACGTCACTTTAAGGAAGTTAAAAAATCGTGTGATTTTTGTTAAATCAATTTTTTTCTAACTATATTAGTTTTCGAGATATTTAACAATTAAATTTTTGACTATTTTTTAAAAATCCCCTGTAGATAAGAAACTATAGAGAATTTGGCAACTCCGTAAACGGAATATGAATAGAGACTAAAAATGGCACATTTTCTCTAATTTAACTGGCCTCGTATCTTTTACCGTTTCGGAGATACCAATAGTGGTATCACCTATTTTAGACACCCTGTATATATATATATATATATATATATATATATATATATATATATATATATATATATATATATATATATATATATATATAATTTAATTATGCCAATAGTCAAACTAGATTTACAGTCAAGAATCTTTAATAAGGAACATCCTTAAAACCGCGCCAGTGTCAATAATATTGATTTTTTAGGTCTGACAAAGGAGGAGATTTTGCTTACATTGCCATTGCTGGCGAGGGAGCTTCTATTAAAAATACCAAAGAAGCTCTTGCTACTGCTGTATTACAGAAAGTTCTTGGATCTGGTCCACAGGTGAGTAACCAACAGAAAATATGTACGTCCTGAATTCAGAACGTATTTGCTGTACTAGTTGTTAGCAAATGAATATAGAAACAGTTTTTTTTGCCAAGAAAAAGCATATTTATGTATTTGGCAATATACCTCAAAAGGTGTCAAAATAGATTTTCAAATAGTTTTATACAATTTAATTTAAGTTTAATACAATTTTTAACACATCCAAGAACTATCAATTATCTTTTAAAAGATAATTTTTTAATGACTTCAAAAATCAAGTTTATTGCCTGATCTTTAAACATAACAATATACATATTTGTAATTTAGAGTAGCTTTTTCATGGGACTTGATTACAAACTAGAAAAAAGTTTTTGCATCATTAATTTTTAAATTATTTACAAATATTTATACTGGTAGTCACTATCACTAAGACCGATCCAATTTGATAATCATTGTTTTAAACTGACAAGTGTAAGAATAAGACAACTAGGTTTCAGTGGCGGCTGGTGAAATTTTAAAGTTGTATATCTCGGTTGCTACTTACGGCTCCATGCCAAGTTCAGGTTTTTTAATAGTTAGCCTAATAGAAATGTTTTTTGAAAGAAAAAAAATATTTTGCATTTTGCGAAAAAAAGTTGAATTTTTGCGGAGCCCTTCTCTAGGAAAAAAATGAACACGTTTAGGTATTTTATTAATTTTTTCTAAACAAATTTTACATCATTTTGTCGAAATTTTTCAAATTTGAAGAGAAAAAAATGTGTTAGTAGAAAGTTATAGTTGTTTGAATTTTTTTTTAAAACCTATATAATATAATTTAAAAAAAAATCAAATGACTATAACTTTCTACTAACACATTTTTTTATATTCAAATTTAAAAATTGTCTACAAAATGATATAACATTTGTTTAGAAAAAATACAGGTAATTCTAGTGTTGTCTCTATTTTATTTTTTAGTCTGTTTTCTATTATTCTAGCCAGTATTTTTCCTGGGATACTTGAAAGTGTTATTCCTCGATAGTTACTGCAGTTTCTCTTATCTCCTTGTTTGTATATTCGCAGTGTAACACCTGAATTCCAATCCTTTGATATTTTCCTATTATTTATTAAGTCATTTATCAATTCTGTTAGCTGTTTTGATCCTTCTTTCCCCATATATTTTATCATCTCCGGTGTTATATTGTCTCTGCCTGGCACTTTTCCTTCTTTCAACATTTTTATCACTTCTTCCACTTATTTTTCTTCTATTTTTTTCTATTTCTTATAGTTCATGTGTCTCATTTATTTCTGTTATTAATTTTTGACCATCTGTTTCAGTATATATCAGTTCTTCACAATATTGTCTCCATCTCGCTATTATCTTATCGTCTTCCGTTATTATATCTAGGGATGTCGCGAATAGTAGTTTTTACTATCCGGCCAAACCGGATATTCGGCCAAACGCTAACCGCCGGATCCGGATATTCGGCCGAATATCCAACAGTTTAAAAGGACGAATTGAATTAAAGTTTGTAGCTATGTAAATCGAGCCACCATGCCCGTCGTGAGATAATTTTTACTGTGTAATGCAGACCGATGACCTGCAGCAACATTTTTCCATCTTATCTGTGTATGCTTTCAAATACTTGTCAGCACCAGCATCCACAATTTTTAGCGAACGGCTTTGTTCGGAGGCAGGCAATGTGTTTGAAGAAAAGCGGAATCGGCTTTCCTCCGAAAATGGCGAAATGTTAATTTACTTACAAAAAAATCTTCCATTAGTTAATTTTAAATATTAAAAATTTAAGTTCGTATTTTCGTTACATAAATTTACTAGTACTAGTATTAGTTTTCACTATTATTAGGTTTTAGTTTTTATTTTTATCTAAACTTACATACCTAAGGTTTTCGTGTTGTATGTTGTTTATTTTAAAATAAAAAAATCATTCATTTTACATGCAACATAATTATTTTTATTATAATTTATAATAATAATAAACTGCCTCCATACAATAAAATACATCGGATATTCGGTCGAATATTCAATTATCCGGCCAAACCAGATATCCGGCCCAACCGGCCGGATATCCGGATCCGGCCGGATAGACCGAATATTCGCGACATCCCTAACTAGGGTTAGGTAAGAGGGGCTTAAGTCATAAATTTCTGTTTACCACAATGAAGTTAAAAGATTGCATTA
Organism: Philopedon plagiatum; assembly: GCA_963971165.1. NCBI lineage: Eukaryota > Metazoa > Arthropoda > Insecta > Coleoptera > Curculionidae > Philopedon > Philopedon plagiatum. The sequence continues at coordinate 78,508,416 of OZ020194.1, forward strand.
TTGTTTGTCAATCTGATTATTACTTTAGAAACCAATATTTGGACATAATTATTAACAATAAATTGGCTTAAAGTCCCAATACATATTTTACAAATAAATGGGTACTTACCTGGATTTTGCTAGCTCATGACTTTTGGACCAATTAACTAGTATATACCTTTAATAAACCCGTTACCCTTAATAAAAAACCACCAGGGAATATTAACACAATTAAATTGTGTCAAGTTTCTAAAAGTAATAATCACATTTACAAACAATAATGCAATCTCTACCTAAGACTAGAGATATTTCCCTCCTTGTAGTTTATATTCATTATTTTATATTCCTTCGTCTGTCTCATTTATTTTAATGTTTCATAACCATACCTAGCACTAAATTCATTTTAGCAACAAATTCCAAGATAAAAATCATTTGAACACCAAGCAAATCGCTGAAATATTAGAATAACTACATAAGTTTTTAATGACGACTTATTAACAGTGAAAGGGCAGAGACTTGTGAAAACCTAACTGATCAAATAGAAGATCCTAATTTAAATCAGTACTAAATCTTCGAACCTCCCAGTGCATCTCAGTGTTAATATTTTGGTACTTCTGTTGCTCTGGTAAAATATACAAATGCCATTCTCAATATTTTAGGTCAAATGGAGCCCAGGTGATAACGGTATTCTGAGCAAGGCAATTGCTGGCTCTACTAGTGAAGGTTTTGCCTCAACTGGCATCAATGTAAGTTACTCTGACACAGGTTTAGTTGGGGTCCTTCTTGCTGCACCTGCCAGATCAGCTGGCAAATTATTGGAGGGTGCTGTTAAGGTACTGAAAGGTGCAAATGTAAGTGATGCTGATGTTGCTAGAGGTAAGTAAAAAAGTAGCATTATAAGCATATTGTTTCGTGTAATTTTAAAAGTATATTTTAGATTTTTGAGTAAATATATAGGACTTTCACTTTCCAAAGACAAACTACATACAGCTTGTCCTGGAAAGTTCATAACAAAGGGGGAACTTTTTTATTGTTAATTTTATGAAAAAATTTTACTCTTTACAAAAAGTTCTGCTTTCTGAAAAAGTAATAGCATACTACAACTGAAAGTATGTAGCATGTACAAAAGGGCCGAATTTTCGCGAAGATTTTCCTATTTGTTAAGAATTTTCCAGGACACACATTATGCTGTTCCTAAACTCATAGTAAATATATTAGGTTGTTGTTCCTGGGCTGATTTTAGATAAAAATGTATGAACATATCCTGTAATTAGAACCCGTCTATTTGGATGTGATGACGCAAGTAACACTTAGGGATATTTAAAAAATATATTTATGTGCGAAGAAACATGTTTTATAATCACAGATTTCTGTGTCGCTGCTAACGTAACGTTACACAAATTGCACAATAGTAATTATTTGCCATCAGAAGATAGGTCAGGATACGAATTCACAGTATTCGCCGGCGCGTGGTGGTTCGCCATTTCGCCGGCGCGATAGCATTTAGCTACTCGACCCGTGTATAAACAGAAAAAAAGGGTTTGTTATGTATAATCATTGATCTCGGTCGCTTCTCGAAGCAAACTAACCTACCTTTTCAGTTCATAGCTGCGCACACAGAAATTTGTTTACAAGCCCACGTACATGTAAAATAAATAATAGTGAGCGGTTTACAAAAAAAAAATGTGTGTATAGGGCAAAAACTGTCCTGTCTTGCCAACATCAGAAATCCCTACATGTATATACATATATAGTTTGCCTATTTACAATAGCAAGCTACTAAGCAACACTTGTAAAAAATCATAAAAATTGTTGTTCCACCCATGTATTGTGTAAAGTAATACTTAAAAACTGAAACAATGAGAGGACGGGTAGGAAGATGCCTACACTGAAAAATACGCATTGCAAATCTCTTTAATCATCTTCGTATTTTACGTCATTTTTCCTATTCATTATTTGAATAAATAGATCATTGAAAAAATAGATTTGCGGCTTATATACACTTATTCTTATTACGCAGGTTCGACTCGCACTTGACCGCTTTTTCGTCTGATAATGCGTCACTGTTTTATATGCACAAAATGGATGTGTAAATAAACTGCCAAAAATTTTAATTTATATTGGCCTTTTCACAAATAAAATCCGACTCTGTTGACATCACATCATCAAAATAGGCGGGGTCTAATGATTCATTTTCAAGATATAGGGTCTTAGGTTTTTAATTTTTTCTATTTTTTACTTTTGTTACAAAAAAATTTTGTTCTAAATTGTATTACTGTATTTTTATAACAGGAAAAAGTCAGTTGAAAACAGCTCTTCTTAGTGAGCTTGAAAGTGGTGCAAAGGCCGTACAAGTTTTGGGAACCCAAGCTGTCCTTACAGGAAGTGCCTTATCTCCTTCTGCACTAGCAGCTGCTGTTGATTCTGTCTCCGCCGGTGACGTTAAAAATGTAAGCAAGTCATTTATAATACTTAAATGTTTTCGCTTTAAAAGTGCTGCTCGAAATATTCCTTTAACTGTTCAGTGTTTTGCCTACATTTTTTATTACATTATTTTTTATTTTTTAGGCACTTGCGAAAGCTGGACGCAAGTTAACTGTCGCGTCAGTAGGAAACCTTTCGCATGTACCTTATGCTGATGAATTGTAAAAATAATGAAAGAAGTTTGAAAAAGTACTAGAAATAGTACTGATCATAATTCACTCTGTAAAGTATTTGTAAGTTTATTTTGTAATGTATAATTTAATTTTTTTCTTGTAATAAATCAGTGTTAATTTTCTTGTTTTTCTTTATAGAGGAAGACAAGAGTGGGTCAGAAATGTATTTATAATCCTTTAAAAAAAAGAAAAGTGTGGAAAAGGAACCACTAATAAAGACAAATCAAATAATACTCATGTTTCAAATGATACCTTTTTTAAATAATATTTCCATGCAATAAAGGAATAATTGACATTAAGATAGAAAAGAACGTAGAAAAATATTTCTTCTTATACTTCGGTTTAGAGTTTAATTTAAAACATATTTCATATTTGTTCTTTTGGTAGGAAATGATAAACAAGGTGTGTTTACTCTTATCTCTTTATCCACCATTTTTAACCGACTTCACAGGAGGAGGTTATCACTTCAAAGTTCAGAATTTCGGTGTAAAAGTTACCTAACTTTGAACAAAATTAAGTTTACCATTAACCACCGTTATAAATACGTAAAAATATTATTTCATACTTTTTAGTAATTTTTCGGTTCATTTTTTTGAAAAAAAATTATAATTATGCGGTTTCAACAATATCGGCGGGTGAAAAAATTCCGATAAAGTAAAATTGGTATTCTCGAGCGTGACTGAGGATCCTGGCCATCACTTTCTTATATTAGAAGTTATTTCTTGCTTAAAATATTAGTAAAAATTTAAACTGTGCTTTTAAATTTTAATATGGTAATAAAAAATGCCCATTATAAATTTATACATACATATATATTTTATAAATATAGATAACATAACATTTTGCTTCTGGCATATATATTTCAAACTGAACAAGTACATTTATAGTTTGTCTGGCAAATTTAAATTCTACTGTATATTATTATTATTATTATTATTATTTTTATTTATACCTTCCGTCCATCTGGACTGAAAATTTTTCGAAAATACATTTTTTTAAAGCACGTTTTTTTCAAAATATATTTTTTTGAAAACAGAACTTTTCCGATATCAATTATTCGAAAACTAGGGATGTTTTCCATTTTTTTTTTCAGAAACCAACTTTTCGATTTTTTTTAACCACTTTTCAAAACTACATTTTTTAAAATGATTTTAGAAAGTACATTTTTTTAAACATGGTTTCGAAAAAGACCTCGAATATTCATATTAAGAAAAAGACACTTTTTTAAAAGTCATTTACTACAGAGTAATATAGAAGACACAAGAAAACGTAAACCTGACCGAACACAAAAACGGTTTGTTTAGGTTAGTTCAGGATCTTTTGTCATTTTTGCTTTTTGCTCATTTGGGGGGATATGTTTATGAGTACTTTACGAAAGTACATTTTTTTAAAGAAATTTTTCAATTTTTTTAAAGCACTTTTCAAAAATACATTTTTTGCAGAAAACCTTTTTCGAAATTGAATTTTTTTCGGATATTACTTTTTCAAGCAACGGCTTTTTGAAAAATTAATTTATGAGAAAGTAACGTACGTTCGTTTAGGTTTGTTCAGGATCTTTCTCGTCTTTTTTGCCATTAGCTTTTTCCATACTAGAGTTCATAATTTAATTTTATAAACACTGTTTTCTCAATAATATATTTTCGGAAAATGTACCTATTGCTTTTTTGAAGACATTTTTGGAAAAATGTACTTCCGAAATACGTGTTTTCGAGAAAATATTTTCAAAATATTTGAAATACCTACATATCCGTTTCAAAAAAAAACATCTAAAGCTGCCAGAACATTTTTTAAAAAAATATACCTTCGAAATGTGTTTTCGAGAAAATATTTTTCAAAAATTTCGTTAATCCGTTTTCGAAATAGCTGTTTTTCGAAAAAATTTACTTTCAAACAAGATGTTTTTTGAAAAAAAAAAATTTTTGGTTCTTTGTTTCCTTTTTGATTATGATAAGATCACAATGAGATGTGTAAGGAATGCTTCCAGAAACAATCTTAAGAGCCTGTAAATCAAAAATGACAAAAAAGGATTGCATTTTTTATATTACATATTAGTTGTACATACCGGTTATCACCGGTGATGTTACTTGTTTTTTCATTGTTAAATAATATAAGTTTGCTAAAGTAGAAAATAATTGAAGTTGTTGATTGTCAAAAATAGTAATAATAAAATAGTTGTCAGAAAAGTCCATAATCTTTTTAAAAAAAGTCTGAAACAGGAAGATACAATCCCTGGCAGTGGTCAGGCGTCGTTACATAGTCCTTCGGCAGGATAGTAAGATATAATCCCTGGCAGTGGTCAGGCGTTGTTACACGATAGTAAAATATAATCCCTGGCAGTGGTCAGGCGTCGTTACGTAGAAGAGATGTCCATTAAAAGTAATTTAGAAGGATTAAGAAAAAGTTCAAGGATTACAAAGGGGATTCCACCAAGAAGATATTTATCTGAAGAACAGATGCAAGTCTTGGGTGAAAGTACAGTAAGATTAACGCAAAATAAAAAACAAACCTCAAAGGTTTCCCAGAGTAAGTCAGTTATAAATAATTCTAAAAGTATACGATCATCGTTATCAAATAAATCTTTAAGATATAAACAAGTTCAAGCTGAACTAGAGGCGGAGAAGAAAAAAGCGGAAATTGATAAAAGAATAATTGAAAAAGAGAACAAAAGAGCGGAAATTGATAAAAGAATAATTGAAAAAGAATTGGAATTAAAACAGATCGAAATTTTAGATGAAATGGAAAATTTAGAGGAAATTGATAATAGGTCCTCTAGAAATTTATCTGTTGAGAATTGGGTCGAAAAAACTGTAGATATATCTAATTTTTATAACACCAATAAAAGTCCTAGGCCCGACAAACAACAGTCTGTACTTGGAAAGAGTTCATCGTCAATTTTAGTACCCATAGAAGAAGACCATGAAGCTTATAGCGAAGCAGAAACGGATCAAGGAAACGTACAGGATACAGAACAAGATAAAGCTGAAGTCAGTAGTGGTAGCGGTAAGCTAGAAAGTAATTTTTTGCAATTTTTGGCAAGGCAGTCTATAAATAAAGAACTTCCACGTTTTTCTGGAGCTCCTGCTGAATGGTTACATTTTAAAAAAGAATTTGATGAAACTACACAGGTGTGTGGCTTTAGCGATAGAGAAAACACAGTCAAGGTTCAAAAATGCCTAACAGGGAAAGCTCGAGAATCTGAAGAGGCTTTGCTAAATTTTACATGCGACGTAAATAAAATTATAAATATAATGGCACAAAGATTTGGCAAGGCAGAGTATATAATTAATAATTTAATAGAAAAGGTTAAGAGATTTCCCCAAATAAGCGATGAAAATTTCGAAACCATTCTTGATTTTTCAACATGCATTAAAAATCTAACCGTGATATTGTCAAATCTGACATGTCAGTCATACATGACAAATCCCCAACTATTACAACAGGTTATAATGAAACTTACACCTCAACTAAAAATACAGTGGGGTCAAATTATAGCTAGAGAAGTTATTGATTCGTCAAAAAATGTGCCAGTGCTATCTCGTACAAAGTTAGGGTGGGTAATTAATGGAAACATAACCCCATTTAGTGGAAGATGTGACAAAGAATTTGTTTTACATATCGATAGGCATGACTATAGTTTAAGTGAGATGGTAAAACAAAGTTTCTACGATTTGAGTTCAAGAAATCACTGGCGTCGAGCACAGTATTTTGCTGACATGTGCTGGAAGCGATGGATAAGAGAGTACCTCCCTTCTCTTACTAGAAGAACAAAATGGTTCTACAATGATAACAGAACGGTAAAAGTTGGTGATATAGTGGTGATTGTCGACTCCGATTTACCAAGAAATAGCTGGCCAAAGGATTTGGTTACGAAGACATACCCCGGTACAGATGAGCAAGTCCGTGCGGTAGAAGTGAAGACGAAGACTGGTACATTCCGAAGACCTGCAGTGAAGTTATGTGTCCTCCACGTGAAATTGTAAACTTCGTTGTACAAGGGGCGAGAATGTACATACCGGTTATCACCGGTGATGTTACTTGTTTTTTCATTGTTAAATAATATAAGTTTGCTAAAGTCGAAAATAATTGAAGTTGTTGATTGTCAAAAAAATAGTAATAAAAAATAGTTGTCAAAATTGCATAATCTTTTTAAAAAAAGTCTGAAACAGCAAGATACAATCCCTGGCAGTGGTCAGGCGTCGTTACATTAGTATTGATCTGTTGTTCATATTTTTGTGGTATAATTCATTTCAAAGACCTTACATACACGGCAAAAATGTTTATTTTTGTTTATAATTTGTAGAATATGTAGCAATGGCTAATGTTTATGTTACAATATTTATTTTTTATAAAATTCGCTATTGAAATCCTTTGTACAAGGCTTTAGGGGGGAGTGCCCCCCTAATCCGCGCCTGTAAAACCCGATTTGTAGCTTTGTGAAGTGATATTTCCCACCCACAAAATAACAGTTTGGCAAGGAAAGTTTTTGTAGTAACAATACACAATACACACAAACAATATAAAAACAATTATTGTGTATGCCCGTAACATTGTTTTGGAAATTTTTACTATATTTTCCTTGTAACCCCTCTTACAGGTGTCACGTAGGATAAGTAACAACTTTTTGGAAAGGAATATCTAGTCGCACCACTACCTATGAGTGTAGGTTCTTTTAGTTTTTCTTATTTCGGAAAGGTTAAAGAGGAAAAAATCGCATGTTTCGTTTTTTCTTTATATAAAATCATCTGTTGGAATGAATTTAAAAAATCAAAATACTATCACAATAATTTGTCTGCAATAATTAAACCTGATGAAATATAGTTTAAGTTCACTAAAAATATTGTTTTCTTAGCAGTTTATGAAAAAATGTATAATATGTTTAAAATGTATTTTTCATACTGATGTTTCATAATGTTTCTGATGTGTGATTGTGTTAAAGTTGACATTTTTTTTAATCTTGTTCAAAAAATAAGGTCTGGTTATCTTTTACAATCTGCCATTAGCTTCACCCTGAGAACTGCCATTAGTAGTTAATTAACAAATAAATGTATATTATATTGATCATTTTAGGCCTTATGCAAATAAGAAAGTGCATTTTTATCATATGGCACTTACGACTATTATACTAATAAAAAGTATGATTATCACAATCCAATATCCGCAGGTGTTGTCTTTTCTATCAATTTCGCTTACATGTGCAGTTTCACTTCTTACTCTTTGGTCTGTTCTATCAATTTGAGTGCCAATGCCATCCAATATTTCTGAAAATCCATGCAAATATCAGGCGCGGCCCGTGAAATTTTAAAGTTGTATATCTCTGTTGCTACTTATGGGACCCATGCCAAGTTAGGTTTTTTAATAGTGAGCCTACTAGTAATATTTTGGTAAAGAAAACAAATATTCTCCCCTTGAATGTCCCTAACAGAACAACAAGAGGCGCGTTACGTATGCATCCCTTTACTGTCCAGCTACAAAAGCCTAGAACAGACCACTTCTCTCGCTCATTCATACCTAGGGTCTCCAGATTATGAAACAAATTGCCTGCAGATGTTTTCCCTTCCCGTCCCAACCTCCAATCCTTCAAATCCCGTGTCAATAGACTACATTTCCCTTCTCTTCAGACACCCACGGTACGTTAGTACTTAGGCTTGTAGTCTACGCGGGATGTCTTAGATCAAAAAAAAATATGTTGTAACTTGCGAAGAAAAGTTGAATTTTTGAATTGACCCACCTGGGAAAAAAATTAACACGCTTAGGTATTTCAATTATTACTTTTTCTTCACAAACTTTACATCATTTTGTCAGCAGTTCTTAAATTTTTAGAGAAAAGAATGTGTTCTTAGAAAGTTATAGTCATTTGAATTTTTTTAAACCTCAAATATAATTTAAAAAAAAATTCAAATGACTAACTTTCTACTAACACACTTTTTTCTCTTAAAATTTAAGAATTGTCGACAAAATGATGTAAAATTTGTTTAGAAAAAATACGTAACAAGCGTGGTTAATTTTTTTCGCAGGTGGGTCATTCAAAAATTCAACTTTTTTCGCAAACTACAAAATATTTTTTTACATTTTTTTGTAATTGTAATTTTACATAACAGAAACTTTAAAATTTCACGGGCCGCGCCTGGCAAATATAAAATAAGACAGAAACCCATACCATTAATATTTCACCATAGAACTATTTAACCAATTGTCTTAAAGAAGTTTTTCATGTGTAATGTTTAGGTATAGAGTAGTGCAGCATATTTATATTCTAAGTAGCATTAGTATTTTTTCTATTGGCTTACACAGGATTATGACTTGTTATAAGATTTTTTTATCTAATTATATTATTATATAGCATGAAAACTTTAAATGGAAGTGCTTTTCCTGTTTAATTTAATACTTTTGCAATTTTTAAAATAATGGAGAAAGAAACAAAACACAACTCTGTGATCCTGGAAAATCCCACTTATAAATGATACTTCAACATATAAATCAATTTTTTTAAAGTTTTTTGTCAATTTGGATGTAGGTTACACAGAAGATTTATAAGGTAAACAATCTACAGCGAATTTGTAAATACATTTTTATTAAGAGGGACTTTACTTACCATTGTGATAGTCAACTTCATTAGTAATAGTATTAGCAATATCCTTTTGCCTTGAAATTATTTTAGAAAGATTCTCCAACCCCTTCTCTTGTTCTAAAAGTAAGAACATTATAAATGACATAATATATGCGGTTTTTAAAACCAATTATAAAATTTCCATCAAATGAATAATTTTTTATTTGGAATTTCACAGCAACATTGCTACTCCCAAGGATAAGCCCTTGGATTAGAACCTAATATTATAACTAAACCTTTTGATATACTGAGTAGGTACTTATTAAGGTCTGTAAACACATATTTAATAAAACAGAAACATTTTTTACCTCCCAACATTTCTTTTTGCCTACTCTGCATTTGCCCAACAGATAAATTTGAAGATGTAGCACTGCTGTTATCCCCCCAACCTGAGCTTCCAGGACCTAACAAATCCTTTCTTTCTTCCATTCTTTTTGATAAAACCTGTTCATCAAAAGTTTTTTGCATTTGTGTTGCTTTTGTCAGCAGTACTTCAATTTGTCTTGTACGCCTTTCTGCTTCTGCTGAAGTCCTTAAGGGTAGTTAAGGATAATCCACATGAACTGATGATAGTAGTCGAGGTATCAAATTCTTAAGGTTTTTGTTTCATATAAGTAGGTAAGTATTATTTGGCTGGAGATAAAGGAATTCACCTCAGAATTCACATAAACTTTAAAAAGGTAAAAATATTCAAATCTTGAACACAAATTTTTAAAAAAGCATCTGCATTGTAAAGATTTACTCAACTTAGTACATCATCAGAAATTTAATTTTGAAATTGGTCATTTCTGTAATTAAATAAAGTAACTTAGATTTTTACTATTTTTTTTCTATTTTATATAAGAATTAGTAATTTATTAATTGATTTATGGGTTTATCACTGATCTCTGCGTTACCCTAACCAATTCTAAATGAAATTTTTATGGTCATAAGGTAGCTTAATATAAAATATATACCCATCTATTGTTTTTTATAGATGTCTAAACCAACATCAACTTTGAAAATGTTTAAGTTTCTGGACACTTAAGAGCTTTAAAGGATACATTGCACCAGATGCAGATGAAACATCTAATTTTTCTTTTAGCTGTTTTACTTCATTATTATATTGTTTTAGCCTCAGTCGAACATTAGCTGAAATTTGAGCATATTTGTCACTTGTTCGGTGGTATTTCTGTCTTTCAGTTAGTTGTCCCATAATTTCGCGTTGCAGCTTTTCACATGATTCGTGCTCCAGAAGCCTAAAATTATTTTAAAAATACAGTTTGTTCAGTGTAGCATTTATAATTAAACAATTACCAAGGATCTTCTCCCAAAAACAGAAGAGCCATTATATTTTAAATATATTTATGCCCGTAGAGAGGTCAGGTTTTTCTATTTTCTTATTTTCCGTTAATACCCTATTTGGATGGATGGCGCTTATCACAAGGAAACAAATTAAAACGAAATCGACATCAACAGAGAAAAATAGAGGTTAGACTATTTTAGGGATGCGCAAGAATAACCGGTTATTCCAATAACCGAATAACCTGATGGTCAATAACCGGTTCTTATTTCCATCCGGTTTAACCTAATTCACATACCAATAGCCGACAGTAGGTTATTTTTAAAAACTGCGTCCGTAAGCACTTACATTAAATACAAGACAACATTGCAAACTTCTCTGATCGATAATCACTTAAGTTTTACTGTTTTGCGCACGGAAATCACGAAATTTATATCGGATTTCCGTGCGCAAAACAGTAAAACTTAAGTGACCGGCTTCGGTTGTACGGCTGTAGAGCAAGTTGAAAAAATAGTAGTTTATTAAAAATGTCAAGTAGTTAGTATTGTAGCAATAATCAGCAATCTTAATTTGGTTAATTACTTAAATAACCGGTTATTGCGATAACCGGTTTTTTACTGACAGTTAACCGTTCAAGGTTATTTTTCTTAAAAAATAAACCGGTTACCTGATAACCGGTTATTTTTCAATAACCGCACATCCCTAGACTATTTGTCACTGTCACTTATCTGTCATTTCTGTTGTTTGTTAGCTTTGTTAGTACCATCGATTGTTAGTACCTTCTATGATAATGTGGCAACGCTGTAAATATCTTCTACCTATTTATTTTACAAAAATCAGCAATGCTACCTATTTCGTACACGGACAAAAAAATTGTCAATGGCAAAAAGCTCTAAGGGTCTTATTTATAGACGTTCCTCAGACATGAGCAAAAAGTAAATTCTCATTTTACCTTTAGGTTTCCTCATGGGCGACCTTGCTTATGGTAGGTCCCCTTACGAGCGGAACGGCAACAGCGGACAGGCGCACACAAAACTGGGTATGTTTTGTGCAGGCGCACAGGCGCTTCGTTATAATATATGATTGGTTGAATGCCGCCATGTTTAACAACCATGTTTAACAAACATGGCGGCATTTAACCAATCACATAACGAACCGCCTGTCCACTGTTCGACTTCTTCTGCCCGTGAGGACCAACCATTAAACCTGAGCAAACCCAGTGTTGCCAGTGACTTGATAATAAAATTGTTAATTATCAGAATCATATTTTAATTTTTACTTTAACCTCATAATCATAATCAAAAAGTCAGAAGCTTACATATTTTATGAGATCAACTTTTTATTCATTTTTTACTTTAATTTTGTAAAAGGAGGAAAATACTTGCAGTGTTTTTTGTATAAAATAAAATTTTACTTTCAATCTTAAATTCAAACCCTTGTCCCTTGTTGTGTTGTATGTATACTGGCTACTGGCTTATTCTTAAAAAATGCCTATCAAATCAAAAAGTAAAATCATGATTTTAGATCAAATCTGATAATTTTATGATTTTCTTCCGATACTTTTTCTCCTAACCGTGGGCAACACTGATCCTACCTCAAGGTCTAAAGATACCTAAAACAACTATGAGTATGACCCTAAAATGTTGCACCGTAACCATCAGATAAAACAAACTTAATTAGTTTTATTAACAATTTCTATTAAATATTTGTAAACAATAGCTAGTAAACTATTTTTAGTAATGTTTTAGGCTGTTTGATATTGATTGGCAACAGTGTCAACATGAAGCATTGTAGTTGTAGTAGTTCAAAACACCCAGAAGAGGGGTATTCGATTGACAAATATTTAATCGATCCGGATCAGTGTACGAACTGTAGAGAAATGCGTATTTGAATCAAGAAGAGTAATAGAAAGAGATAAAATAACATTTGAATGTCGGAAAGTCTCCTGGATCGATCCAATATTTGTCAATCTAATACACCTTGGCTTGTAGTGTTCTTTTCTTATACGTTGTTTACGTGCCGTAGTGGGTCGATTGGATAGAAAGTGAAGCAAGCAAGAGTTTTGGACTCCCAACAAAATTAATTAGTGCTCTGTGTTTATTCTTTTGCAGCTTGGGAAATTTTATTTGCTTTAATGACTTTCATTTCAATTATTTTTGGTTGGATTCTATTGTGATATGAAACGAAGTAGGACTTTTGGGTTTATTACAAAAAGGTCAGTTTTTGTTTAACCATTTACTTTTTGTTCCGTTTTTTCGACCTGTTCTATGCCTCAAGAAACAAAAAAGGTCCAAAGAGCACAACATTACGACAGTCTACAACAAGCAGACAGTCAACAGCAACAAAAACAACCTTTGAAAGACACCACTAATACACCACCTAAGCAACAAAAATTAAATTACGAAGAAGGACAACATATCAACCAAGAACCTTCCTCTACTCGAGACAATGATAGTAATATTCAGCAAGGCTCTCGGTCCCTTCAGTGCTTGGAAACTTTAGCTCAGAAAGCAGGTATTTACAATATTACTGCCGATGATTGCAAATATGATGTGGCCAACACATTACTGAATTTGGATAGGGGCCACGAATTTATTAAGCAAAGCATAGACGCATCAGACATGTCAACAAGTATGGGTGACATCAATAAGCAGAACCAACAGCAACAACAAATCGTTGATGCCAATGCACAGGCAGTACAGCAACAAAATCAACAGGTACACCAGCAGCAGGAACAACAGCAACAACAATTTCAACAGTTGCAGCAACAGCAACAGCAGCAGCAGCAACAACAACAACAACAACAACAACAACAGTTTGTCCAGGCACAGAGTTCCCATTTACAGCAAGTCTCTGTAAATGCACAAGGCCAGCAATGTGTCCAAAAAACAACAGATATGGGGCAATCCCAACAGCAACAACTGCAGCAGAGTCAACAAGCAACACATCCTCAGCAGGTTGACTGGGGCCATGGAAGAGTCCAAGTTATACAACAACCCACACAGAATCCTATGTATTTACAGCAGCTATACAACACGCAGGGTCAGCTTTTAATGCCTGGAAATATTGCATTACATCCAACATTAAATCCACAACAAATTCAGGTTATTACAAAACCATTTCAAGGAAACCAGATTGGCACACCTCACATGCTTACAGCAACCCAAGGTAAGCAAGTGCTACAAGGAAGCCAGACTGCAACTTTTCCTGGATATGCTACTATACCAACCATTCCTACAACTCAAAACCAGCAAACACTTGTGTTCAGTCAATTAGGAGTGATTAGTTCTCAACCTAACATACTACCAAATCATTCTGGTCAAGGAAATGCTCAAGTTACTCAACAAAAACAACAGGAAATACATAAGCCTGGTGGTCAGCAAATGCAGTTTGCGAATGGGCTTCCATGGCAATTTACCAATGGCATTCCTCAAGTATGGGCTACTAACGGTCTTCAGTCACAAGCTTTACTCGCGCCCAATCCCATTTTTATTCGAGGGACCCAGGCAGATGGTACTCCTGGTATGTTTATTCAACAAAATCCACAGACTGCTACAATACAAACACAACAAAGTCAAGCTATAGCAACTCAAGGAACGGTACAACAGGTAGCCAAGACTAGACCAGTCAATGAAAATATTCAACCAAAACAAACAACCAATAGGCCTCTTAATATATTGCCATCTAATGCTGCTACAATTCGACCAGCTAGCTCTGTATCAACACAGACGATTGGAGCTCAAACACCAGGCTTGATGGGCAACAAACCAGGTACAAAAATAAGAATGAAAACTCCTCACATTAGATCTCCAGCTCCCAAAGCCGACGCAGCCAATCAGACTCAGATAAAATCATATGCTAATCTTCAGCATCACATTGTGGGAAATAAAATGTTGGTAATGAATACTTCCACTGGTATGACAACAACAATGACACCTGGATCGCCATTAACACCAGAAAAAGCCCAGCAAATTGCAAACCAACAGAACAAAAATCAACAAGCTCAAGTCCAAGCTGCAGGTCAACAACAAATGCAACAAGTTGCTATGCAACAGCAACAACAGGCGATCCAGCAGCACCAACAGCAGCAGGCTATGCAACAATACCAAATTCAACAGGGACACCAAGCACAGCAAATTCAGGCTAAGCCCATGATGACAGTTCAAACCATTCAAGGTATTCCCCAGCAACAGATACAGATGGCAGCTGACAGGCCAATTATGCCAGTGGTCTCAATGTCAGCTCCAACTCAACAAGTACAACAGCAAATTCAGCAACAGATTCCTTGCAGTATTCAACAAGGATTACCTTTACAGTCTAATTTAGCTGTTAGTCAACAGACTATGCAAATGAATATGCAACAAATCCACCCACAGCAAATTACTCAAATGGCTCCTACTGGCACAATACTGACGAGTCAAATTCAACCTACAGCTACAGTCTCTCAAGTAGTAGTGCAACCAGGTCAATCTTTGCAACAGATCCAGCCAATTTCAGTGTCACCTGCTCCTCAACAACATCAGCAACAGCAACAGCCTCAATCACAATCTACACAGCAGCAAACTCAGCAACAAACTCAGCAAGTTCATCCTTTGCCGACTGTTGTGCCACCTGTAGCAGGCAGTAGTGAGGAACCACACAATCCGCAACAGGAAGCTTTACCACAAGCACAAACTGCTTCTCATGTGCCCGTGACGACAGCGGCTGCAGATATAGCAAAAGAAAGTACAGGAGTAGATGCAACTTCATCTCATCCTGAAAAAAAAGAATCTTCTTCAGCAGCCCAGGACTCAAGATCTCAAAATATTGGAGTAGAAGGTACCTGTGTTGAGCCAACTCCCATTTCAGGTACTGTGCCAAGTCAACCAAGTTCCTCTGAATTTGGTTTACCATTAGCGCCTACTTCTGAAGAAGTTAAAGAAAGGTGTCCACCAAAGGCAATGGTTAAGCCTCAGGTGTTGACCCATGTTATAGAGGACTTTGTAATACAAGAGTCATCTGAACCTTTTCCTGTAACAAGAACTGGCATGATAAGTGATCTTAAACCATTACAATCAACTTACGATAAGGATATTGACGAACCTCCAAGAAAAAAGCGCGCAACTTCACCAAATTCTTTTTCAGGGAATACGGCTAAGTGCGAAGCTTGTGGTGTTGTGGATAATAAGTCCAAATTTAAAAACAAAAGATTCTGCTCGGTGGCTTGTTCCAAAAGTGGAAAGAACAAACACGACAAAAGGAATTGGGAGAAACAAGAACATATGGATTCAGATGAATTAAAGGCGGAAAGTACTAGCCCTGTATCTGGTACAGAAGATGATACTCCTAAAGTTGATCCTGTTAAATGGGGTGTACAAGAAGTATTTGAATTTATTAAAAACCTACCAGGGTGTTCAGACTATGCAGAAGATTTCCTAATTCAAGAAATTGATGGCCAAGCTCTGATGTTGCTCAAAGAAGATCATCTAATGACTGCTATGGCTATGAAACTCGGTCCCGCACTTAAGATTGTTGCCAAGATAGATGATATGCGGATAGACAAAGAACCACCAAAACAAAATTGAGGAGTCCAGCACAAGAACCAGGTATCTCCATTTTTTTTAAATCTACAGAAAGGGTAAAAAAACATTGCCATAGTTTTATTTTTTACGAATATGCTAGTTTATGTTTATTAAATGATTTTTGCTTATTAAGGGCGGCTATATCCAAATGCTGGTAAAATTGTCAGGGAAATAAATTCTACATCTATATTGATTTTGCTAATTCTATTTCTAGACGCATCATTATTGTCATTTGGATATAGCCGCCCTAGGACAGACATTTTTGCTATAAGAACATATTTTTTAATTAAGGCACGCACAGACTGTGACATTGTCAGTGGCCATTTCTACTTGAAGATATACCTATATGTAAGACATTTGTCACAACAAATGTTGTAAACGCAGGGTGTATACATTCAGTTATTCATCAAAGTGTCATAGTATGTGTGTGCCTTAATATTAATGGAGATAGCTGGTTTTTGCCCATTATTTTTTTTAAAAAGGTAAGACAGCGATTGCAATATATAACATATGTAAAATTTCTAAGAGATCTCTACTTTTTCATATATCTAAATAATGTTTGTACATGCCTTGTTCTGACTCAGGACACCAAGATACTTTTTTATCTGTACAGGGGTATCCAAATAAAAGTGAATAGGTCTTATAACTTTTTTATTTTTAAAGATGGGAAAAAATCGGATCATTCATATACCTATTTTATCAGCAAAACAATCGAGTGTCGAATAAAAAAAAAATAGTATAAAACATCGATTTTCTCGCTTATTTTAAATTGGATGGTATGATTTTTATCATATTTTTGGATTCTAGGAGAAGTTATAGACATTTTGTATAACATACCCTTTGCGATTTTTCAGTCGTTTTTGCAATATTTCAAATTAAAAATTATTTCGCATACTTAAATATCTTCATATTAATGCCAAAACTCACTAACTGACATTTTTGTCAAAACTGAGATAAATAAATCATTACCTAGGTATGTTTCGACCCAATAAATAAGTGCAAGAAGTCATTAACTGTTAAAACTTTTTTAAACAGCATTTCTGGCGAGTAACTTTTTTTTTTTGATTTGTAAAAAATCAATGTCTTACAAACAAAGTTTTTTTATTTCTTTAGTATAAAACTTATAAAGCATCAAAAATCCTTGAATCACTACATAGGAGTACAAGGTAGTTATTTACCTATAAGCTAAAACAAAATGTTTATACAGGTATTGATAATAATACATTCAACCTTTAAATGTAATTTTCTCGAAAGTAACAATACGTCAGTTAGTGAGTTTTGGCATTAATTGGACAATATACTTTAAACGTAACTATCCAGGTTGCGAACAAAATACCTGCTACCTTTTTAAATTTTCTTCATAGGTAAGTCAAAGGGAATGTCAAGGTTGACAATAATACTTTAGTCACCGTGAATTTATAATTTTATGCAAAATGAGTTATTCCATTAAACAATAAAAATGTTGATTTTTATTAGTTATTAATATTTGAAAGCAATAACCAGTGATTATAAACCGATAAATGTTAACATTGGCGAATAAATATCAAAAGAAATTTCAACATGTCCGCCATTTAATTCTTCGTTCGCACTTTTCATACATTCTTCTCTGTCTCTGAAGTGTGTTTATAATACTTTCAGCATCATTTTCGTTCATATTTCTTGCTCCATTTCTTACCTTCCTTTGAATTTCTTCAATATTTTCATTATGATTGCTGTATAGGTTTGACATTTTTCAAATGACCCCAAGGATATGTATCTAAAGGTGTAAGGTCTGGGGTATTTGCAGGCCAATGTAACGTTCCATATCTACCGATCCATTCGTTATACCGATGGTTTAAAAAATCGCGAACCTCAACTATATTACGGGGAGGCACTCCGTCCTGTTGCCATATAATACGTCGACGTTTTTAAAGCGGCAATTCGTCGAGATTATCTTGGATTTCATTTTCTAAAAAATTAAGATAGCGCTGGCCAGTTAATGCTCCCCGAAAAAACAATGGTCCTAGAATTTTATTTTGTAATATCCCACACCAAACGTTGATTGAATTACGCCCCTGAAAAGCAATATTTTCGACGGTAAAGGGATTTTCATCCAACCAAACATGAACATTTCGTCTATTAAACATTCCCGCAGTTGAGAAAGTTGCTTCGTCTGTCCAAATGATGGTATGAAATAAATTATGATCTTTTATTTTTGATCGGCATAATTTCATATGGTCTATACTTAAAATACTTTAACGTTCTTTGAAGTCTTCCATAAGTCAACATTTTATCTCTTCTTCCATATCTGAGATACCGCACACAATCGGGAATTGATATTTTTGGATTCTCTTGAAAATATAATAAAATCGCTACTCAACCCAACCCAATCAAACCCAATCAAACCCAACCAAAACTTTCATATTTAACATGTTTTCCCATCCTTAAAAAATAAAAAAGTTGTAAGGCCTGTTCACTTTTATTTGGATATTCCTGTACAACCGAATTACAGAGAAAAGTGGAGATACTGACTTCTTGCATTGGACCCCTCAATTACAGTTCTTTCCATTGGTTGAGTTAGTGCTCACTGAATGTATCATCTTACCCTTTATTAACATTGTGGAATAAAATAAGATTTAGGATACCCTCACATCGTACTCGTTCTTCCAATGGAAAACTCTCTTAGTTTAATATACATAGATTTATAATAGATTTAATTTATTTTTTGACAGTGTTTGAAGACTGGTAATATACGTTAACGAAATTATTGCTAAAATAGAAGTATGTATATAAGTTTCTGCGTTATATTTCAAAGCTGCTAGCGCTTGCTACAAATTTGACTATCGAATCGATTTTTGTACTCTGGCCTTTCGTTATTCAATACTTTGAAATGTATTAAAAAAAATTAAGGCTGCCAGACGTCCCGTAGTTAACTGATGTCTCTTTTTTGACGTTTTTGTCCCGTGTTTTAGTAGATGGCTTCTCGTGAGCAAATAATTTGCTGAAGTCCCATACTACACTTAATTTATTTATTTACTCCCTGTATACTTGATATTTTATTATTGTGTAGGTTTGCTAAGGTTTTAATAAATTTTTAATATTCATCGTCTTTTAAGTGAAGTATAAGAATAACTGTAAAAACTAGCAAATTTATTCCTTTATAAATCCCATTTCTTGCATAGTGTAAGAGCGATATTTGGAATCTAAGATTAAACAACGGAAATTTTTTATTACTACTGAAAAGTTTAAAATGTGACAGGAGTAACCCTTATAATGTAGATGTAGACTTTTATTTTAATGTACTGTCAGCTGTTTTTTGTTTAACAAAGGCCATTGCCAGGTTTCTATATGGTCAAAATGCCTTCGGCCTAAAATGAACTCATATTTTTTTGTATTGTTCACTTCAACTTCAGGTACAATTATTGTACATAGGGCTGCACCGACTAGTCCGAGTACTCGGTACTCGGTTTAATATTCACTACTCGGCCGAGTATTAAAAATTAATAAAAAATAGGGAAAAGAATGTTTTTATTAATGCTTGATTAAAAACGAAAAGTTGGTACCAATAAAAAAAGTAGTCAGGACCCTAATAAACATTTTACAATTTTTAACATACGTAGGTACTGGTAAGAGTAGTACTAGTAAGTACCTATTTAAATTTATTGTAAGTAAAACAATAATAATATAGCCATTGTTAATTATTATTTAATACTAGTGATTTAGAATAGGAAGGTTATGTTGCAAATATACAGTGCGGCTCATTAATTTCCCCTTCTTAATTTTTCAACCCTTACATATAGCTTGAAAGTTGGCATACAATTAGTACAAAAATACTATGTTTTGGTGTACAAGTGACTCTCGGAAAAATCAAGATGGCTGCTGGACGCCATCTGGCGTGGAAAGAGGGGTCTTGCGATACATCATTTTAAAGGTCTCATTGAGTACTTTGTGATCCTAGAATATTACATTAATCGCCCGGAGAACAAAATGGCGGCTTGTTGAAACAAATATTTAAAAAATAAAATGCAATGTTTTTTAATTGGCGGTTTGAAAATACGCTTGTGATGATAGCAAGAGGTTAAAAAATATTATTAAGCCCCCCCATCTTCACTAATTGAAATAAAATTTAAATTGTGTAAAGATTAGATCTGAAGTTATTGAAATGACATAATTTCAATTAGTGTGGGTGCGGGAGGGCTTAATATTTTTTTAACCTCGTGCAGTCATCAGAAGCGTATTTTCGAACCGCCATCGCCAGTTAAAAAACTTCAGCAATATTAATTATATTTGATTTTAAAATATTTGTTTCAAGCCGCCATTTTGTTCTCAGGGCGAATTATGACGTAATATTCTTAAAGTACTCAATGAGACCTTTAAAATGATGTATCACAAGACCTCTCTTTCCATTTAAATTTTTTTTTCCAAGATGGCGACCAGTAGTCATCTAGATTTTTTCGAGGGTCACTTGTGCACCAAAACATAGTATTTTTGTACTTATGTATGCCAACTTTCAATTTTCTAAATGTAATGGTTCAAAAATTAAGAAGGGGGGACATTAAAGAGCCGCACTGTATAAGATTCTCTCTCTGTTTCCGAGTACTCGGTACTAGGCCAATGTCCATTGCCGATTACTTGGTAGGTACTCGACCAAGTGGAAAAACAGGACTTGCTGCAGCCCTAAGTGCAGTATTTAAACTTAAAAGAATGCATAGTTTTTAGTTAAAAAATGATTTTTGTTTGTGTAAAGCATTGGCGGATGCAGAAATTTCAAAGTTGTATATCCCTGTTCCTATTCACAGGACCTGTACCAAATTTAGTAATAGTGAGCCTACTGGGAATGTTTTGGTAAAGAAAGAAAAAACATTTTATAATTTGTGAAATAAAGTTGAATTTTTGCTGAGCCTCCCCTGGGAAAAAAATAAACGCGTTTAGGTATTTTATTTATTATTTTTTCTAAACAAATTTTGTCGAAAATTTTTAAATTTTAAGAGAAAAAAATGTCTTAGTAGAAAGTTAGTCATTTGAATTTTTTTAAACCTAAAATATAATTAAAAAAAAATTTATATTACTATATCTCTCTACTAACACATTTTTTTCTCTTAAAATTTAAAAATTCTCAATAAAATGGTGTCAAATTTGTTTAGAAAAATAATACATAAATACCTAAACGCGTACATTTTTTTTCCCGGGGGGGGGGGGGGGTATTAAAGCCCTTAAATTTGTTACGGGTCATTTAAGGGACAGAGAATATACAACTTTGAAATTTCTCCATCCGCCACTGGTGTAAAGTATAAATTTTTTATTGGATCAACAACTTAACCAATTTACTTGAAATATGTACATACCTACTTGTTATAGAAGTGCTCGAGGCAAATTACTGAAGAAAAGAACACACATTCTTCAGAGAAAACTGTTTTTCAAACTCATTATATAAAAACAAAAAATTTGGCACTTCCTTGCTAGTGACAATTACGATTATTATTTTTCTCCGTTGCTTGCTCTGCTTTGCTTCTTATATTATTCTGTAAGATAGTTTTTTACAGAGCAGATCCATTGGGTACAACATAATGTAGTTAAAAAAATTCATTATCCGGGTCGCTTTTCAATTTTCACCCGGACAAAATATTGCAATACCGGACATTCTGGGTCAATACCGAACACTTGGCAACTCTGGGTAACCCTGTCTAAAAAAGGCGTAAATTAGAATTATTAATTTTTTAAACCTAATGTGGAAAAACTATTTTTTTTTAAATTTTGACTTTATAAAGTGACACTTTTCAAAACCGGTGACAGTTTTGAAACATGTTACTTTTCATAAGTTACGAAAAGTAAAATACTTCCTAATTGGCGACAGTGACGGATCTAAATATTTTGGGGGGGGGGGGGGGCGATAACTGAAAGATGATATTACTGTTTTACGTTTATATTATAAATTTATATTTTTCACATAATTGTGGGGGAGGGAGGGGACGGCCCCCCTGACCCCCGCTGATTGGCGATAAATATATTATTTCATAACTAGTTATGAAAAAATGAAACACAAAAATATAAATATTTCGTATTTCTCCCTTGACTTCTCGAGTACAACAGAAGATAACGCATTTTGAGCTGGGGCTCTTCAATATCACTGGAGTCAATACTGAACACTTTGTAACTCTGGATAACCCTGTCTAAAAAGGAGTAATTATAAGAATTAATTTTTTAAACCTCGCGTGGATAAACTTATTTTTTCTAATTTTGACATATAAAGTACTTAACACTTTTCAAAACCGGTGACAGTTTTGGTACTTTTCGTAACTAGACAGGTACTTAGATGTTTTGTTAAAATAATTAAAATTAATAATTTTATTTATATATTTTTGTCAAAATTAGAAAAAATCATGTATGAAACACGTTAGGAAATGCAATTTTGTTTAACTCTTATTTTTTTGAGGGATCTCGCTCCGTCCGTCCCTCAAACATTACACTCGTTGAACAAAGTAAAGCATTTCCTAACTGGTTACATGTTACATAAATAGCTATTTTTAGCTATGTTGTACCAAATGGATCTGCTATGAGACAATATATAAGACGCAACAGAGAAAAAAAACAGATTGTCGTTAGCAAGTCGAAAAAGATTTTTTTTAAATACAAAATACAGTTTTTTGTTAATAATTATGTGTTCTTTTTTCATTCATTTGTCTCGAACACCTCTAAACTTGCATAAGTTTCAAGTTTGATTAAGTTGTTTTTTTTAAGTAATAAACAGTTCCAAAAAAAATTACTTAAGAACTATGCATTTTTGAAGTTAAAAAAATAAATTTTAAGTTAAAATAATAATAAATAAAATAATTGTTAGGTTGAGGTGAATAATACGAAAAAAAAAATACACGTTTTGGACCTAAGGCATTTTGACCATAGAAACCCGGCGATGGCCTTTCTGTTTCAGCATTTACAGTTGGAAATATATGTATGTGTCCCGTATTTTAATATAGACTTATATAAAAAGAAACTGTTGTTTGCATTCCGCGGTTTATTCCCAGGCCTTTCTTAATTTCTAGGCAGTTTTGTGCAATTTGTAATATGAATTTAATAAAAAAGAGTACAGTTTGCATAAAACATAGGTTTCAGCAGTCACTAGATATTTCAAGAAACCGCCGCACGGTGCCTATCCTATATACATATACATATATGGATCAAAAGTTACTAGATATTAAGGTACACTTTAGAACATCACCGCTGAGGCAGCGCGATCCGTACTGCTCCACATGCAATTAGAGGGAATAAATTTCGAACTTCACTGCCGCTTCTTTTGCGGCGCCACCAATGTAGCGGCAGTGAAGTTCGAAATTTATTCGCTCTAATTGCATGTGGAGCAGTACGGATCGCTTACCGCTATAGCAGCGCGCAGTCTTGGCAGCGGCAGCGCGCTGCCTCAGCGGTGATGTTCTAAAGTGTACCTTTACTAAATTTTAACATAACTTCTTTTGTTTGTCTTTCCTCGTCTAAGGGGTAGTACAATACGTATAAGTACTATGGAGGACTTGAAGGGAGGAGACTGATCGCAATACGTTGATCGCGGTCTCAAATTTGCATCGGTTATTCAGCGTTATGATTTCGCCGCAAGCGGCGCATGTGTTCCAGGTGATGTTTCATATCCACGTATTCTTATAGGCGCTATAACCTTTTTTATTAAAATTTTTCTTTGAGGAACAAATCACGACTTTTATATGAAGTTAAATCTACTTTGTCTCACTTAGGGCGTATACCGTTGTCAACTTCGGTTAAAGTTTTGTGTCCCGTAAGTGCCGGTAACCTAAAAGTTGGTGAGATTGTAAACGCGGTTCCTGAAAAATATGTCATTAATTTAGTAATATTGGTTTCTTGGCCGTTTTTGATTAAATAGTTTTATTGTACTTCTTGGGCTTTCGGTCAGTTTAAATTAAAGTCTTGAAATGGTTTTGACGTTTCGGTTTATCTGATGATGGTTTAGAGATGAAATAAACCGAAACGTCAAAACCATTTCAAGACTTTAATTTAAACTGACCGAAAGCCTAAGAAGTACAATAAAACTATATGTCATTAATGTCACTGAAGGAACCGCTGCTTCCTCGCTGGTTTTCTGATTTGTTATGTCATTTTGTTGTTCATGTTTCGCTTTTTCGTTTAAATTTAAATTTATTTTTTCACAAATGTAAAATCATCTGTGTTTTAAAATGTTGGAAGCAGGAGGAGAGGTATATTTATAGGTTGAGTCGATATCCTTAAAAATAAAACAAAAATATTTAAATCGTTAGGTTATGTGATCCGCTGACCCATATACGTATTACTACTATATAGCGAACGACGAAAAAATGTTAAAGCAAAGACGTAGCCTTTGGAAACCATGTCTAAAAGTCACGTGATGTCCTGAACATCCCTCATAAATAACCACGTGATTAGCTCCGCTAAACAAAACACGAACGATGACATAAAGGTGTCTTCCTTTCACCCCAAGGAGGAGCTCCCGTGCAGCTCCTGAGCAGCACACAGTTGTTCCATTAGAACCGTTCGAGCCCTATCCCCCCGGCCCCCTCGTGCATTACTTATGACTTGAGCTTAATGTCAAACTTGTCAATTGTTCCTTTCGGAACGGTGTCGAGTGACTCCGGGGCGAGTCGCTCCGGGGCGTCAGACACCTGAAAGGACTATTACTCATGGCCGCTCGCACCTGTCACATTCAAATTTGAATCCGACAAGCTTTCGATTTCGCCGTAACGTTATTTTGTGAATAATCTATAACCTTTAATTTAATTTATAATAAAATATCTGAAAAACCAATAAGTATAAATTATTATATACTTTAAAGTACAATATCGAAACAGATTAATAATATTTTAGATAGAAAATGAGATCTTGTTTCGCATGTCGACGGTCAGTTGAGTGATTTTGCATAGGTAGGTAATTAATTATTTAAGATTTTGATTATAATTATAATGTATTATATATAAATTAATGATTACAATAAATTATACTTACGTATTTTGAGTTTTAATTCGAACTTAAATAATGTGTTTTTTTTTTAGATTTCCAAACGATGCCTCGCTGTATTTACATAATGTTCTTACCTGTTTTGCCCCAAAATCTCAAATTAAAAATGATGTATTCACTCTTCAATTTACATTCTTGTGAAGAATATCCGCTGCTAAAACTACAAGTAAGTTCTTCACTTCTTGCTGCTTAACACTGGCATTATCGGTACATTAGGTACGACATTATCGTAAATAGGATAATAATTAACTTTTAATCCACTTTTCACAAATAAAAACACATTAATCTTTACTTTTGAAAGGTAAAAAGACGAAAAGGAAACCGACAAGCTAACATTTTAAACTGCTGTCAGAACTGACAGTGACAGTTCCGTCAAAACTTCAAAAGTGCTGAGACATCACGTGGTACAAAACAAAAGATTTATCTGCTTCAAATTTTAACAACGGGTAGATTGGATGCTAACAATATAATAGTAATACGTATATGCGCTGACCCTTTGACCCCTGCATGATCATTTGCCAGCTAACAGGAACGACCGATTTGCGTTCCATAGTAAAACCGGTTCTTTCAGGAACCAGCGTTACCATTGGTTTACCGCATTATGCCGAGTGGGGTTTTGACAACGGTAGACAGCCTATTGGAATACCCGGTCTGTATGTAGTTCCAATAACGACGCTTGGTTTTAAAATACAGGTTTTTTTAGCCATAAAAAAACTTTGTACAACTCTATTAATATAATATTTTTTAATTATTCCGATATAGAATAAAAAAAAACAAATATAAAAATATTTACAAAATACAACAAATTTAAGATGGTCCGCATTTTAGACATTTTAGAAAGACTTTTACAGCAAAATAGTCACTGGAAATTCACAAAAATAATTTGCACTTGCTGTTATATCAATTCTAGACAAGACTTTAAATATGAATTTATAATTTTTGTCCCTATACTTGGGGTATGCCGGTCTAAAATGCAATTATGTTTTGGAAATTTTAACTTATTTAATTCTGTAAGAATGTTTCTAAAATAACCAATGTTAACCTTCTTAAATTATATAAATTTGAATACGCAGTTCCTTTTGTTCGTTATAAAAACGTGCTGAACATCTCTGCTCCCGTTATTTAAATAGCTATTCGCAGATTAAACAAACTTTGCTCAGTTTTGATGGAAGAGATAGGTATAAATAGTAAATGTATCTCATCACTTTAAACTAGTTTATAAGTTTTCTAGTTAGGAAAGAAATAAAATGGCAGAAGATAAGGAAAAAATATTAAACTACCTATAACAATTATTTTATTATAAAGTTGTGGACAAATTTGTTTAAAAACATATTTACATACAAACGAATACGGAACAATAAAAAAACGAGATTATCACTGAAAGTGCTACAATAAAAACCAAATAAATATAGGTGAATAACTGAACAATACACAAAAAGTGCCAAACTCGTCCATACGCTTCCACAAAATGGCGATTCTTAGTTTCTTTATTGTTATCATCGAGTCGCACCGTCCTGTAAACTAAGAAATTTACTACCACGCATGTCCATTGCATTCTGCACTGCAACAAGAAGAAGGGTCAGCCGCTTAAGAACCGATATGCAGTGCGAAAGCTGATTTTCGCAACTGGGCTGCCAGAATCGTAACCGCATTCGATGCAAACTTCATTATCGTTTCTGGTGTGCCGAGTCCGTGATACTTTAGGTTTGCTTTAGGTTGAAGGGTGGCAATTCATCGCATGGAAATAACACGCGCGTGGAATACAAAAATCCTGGAATGTACGAAAAGCAGCAAATCATTATATCTAAAGTTTCTATCACTGGCGGCGATCTTAAAATATTAAATATTTGAAGTTAAGTATAATGCATTTCGCAAAAAATTCGCCTGGTTTAAGTTTTTACGAATGTCTGCCGAAGTATCTCTGGTGATTTTTGACACAACTGAAAAGAATATAACTTAATTTGTTAATTATTTTAAGGTTTCTATTGTTGTTAATGTTTTCTTTCCATTATTGAAAATTTAAGTAAAAAATCGACAGCGAACAACCAACAATCAATTTTTTTATTTAAAGCGTATACCGTTGTCAACTTCGGTTACGGTTTTGTGTCCCGTAAGTATCGGTAATCTGAAAAGTTGACAGATTGGAAACGCAATATCTGTCATTAATGTCACCGAAGAAACCGAGCGGTTAACCAGGTTTGACAACGGTACACAGCCTTAGGTTAGAATTGCTTTTATTCACTAAGGCGATTTTAAATCAGTGACTAAAAGCCTGACCTAGTCACCTGTATTCATGATCAAACGTCACAAAAATGACGTCACCGAGAAATCTGATTTAAATTCGTTTTCATATTATTCACTGAATGACAGATCACATCAGTGGTAAAACTAACCTCAGTTTATTAAGTACTTATGTTTTATTCTCATTTTTTCTGTCCCGTTGCTTTTTAATTTAGTAGTTTACGTCATTTTGTTCTTTCCGACAAATTTTTGTTTGTTTAGGACACATTTTAAGCCTGGTCAAGGTAACGCTGAACTACTGACTTCCATAAAATTAAAGACCTCTACCTCTACCGTTTATCATCCGCATAAGAATATCTCTCGCCTTTTGGAAAAGACAATTTTATCGGTATTTCTTTCTCTAATTGCTTCCAGCTCGGCTTGCATTGCCACAAAAATGGAAAAACATAAATCAAAACAAACAACCCTTTCGCAAATATAAATATAAAAATTGACATTGACAAAAATGACAGTATATGGGGTTGACCATGCTCGCAATCGTGGTCAGGCAAATAGCAGACTAGGTCAAGACTATCTTCCGTATGACGTCATAAAATCTGATATGAAATTGTGTAGTCAGGCGTAGTCATGACTAGGTCTCTGATTTAAAATCGCCTTATCTTCCGCTAAAAAGTGCAAAACACAGCATGTTCGCTAAAAAGTGTATTAAGGGGGAGTTCGAGTTGACGCTTGGAACGCTCCGAGCACAGAAATTAGACATTGTATATTGCTTCTTACTTTGTCATTTATTTAGGACATGCTAAGAACGTATGTCTGAGATTTGTGCCCGGAGAACTCCGAGCGTCCGGGCTAAAAAATAAGCCAAGTTATGATACTTATGGGCTTAATGTAAAATTAATTAAAACAGCAAAAAATTGCATCGTACTACCTTTAACCAGATTATTAAACCTTTGCTTAAAAAACAGCGTTTTTCCGAACTGTCTTAAATTAGCTGTTGTAAAACCAATTTTTAAAAAGGGAGATCCCTCAATGCCTAACAACTACAGACCAATTTCGCTCCTTCCCATCATTTCTAAGGTTTTAGAGAAGTGCATTGCTGAGCAGATGGTTGAACACTTTGAATTAAATAAGTTGTTTACGGAATACCAGTGGGGTTTTAGAAAGGACAGGAATACTGTTAAGGGAATTCTGGATCTGGTTTCGGGAGTGACTGAAGCATTTAATAGGGGGCAATATGACTCGGTCTTGTTTTGCGACCTGAGCAAGGCTTTCGACTGCGTCGACCATGGCATCCTTCTTCGCAAACTCCAACACTATAAATTCTCCACTAACAGCGTCCAACTAATTAAATCATATCTGGAATCAAGATACCAAGTAGTGAGGGTAGGTGGAGTGACATCAGCAAAGAGCAGAATTGACATTGGAGTCCCCCAAGGCTCAATTTTGGGGCCCATACTATTTATAATTTATGTAAATGACTTGCCAACTGACGATAAAAATGAAAAATACACACTCTATGCTGATGACACTACGGTGGCCTTGGCTGCTGACTCCTTGGAGGCGTTGTTGAGGGGTTCCATGGTGGCACGGGAGAGAGCCGAGGGTTGGTTTTGCTCTAATAGAGTCTTGTTGAACGTGGAAAAGACTAACAGGGTTATCTTCACAATGCGCAAATTGAATGTACCTAATTCCAGTGAGGTCAATTTCCTGGGGGTTGTACTGGACCCGAGGCTGCAATGGGGAAATCACATAAATGCATTGTCAAAAAAGCTTAATAGATCTATATTCGTTTTGAGGCATATATCTCAGTGTGTCTCTGCCAGTGTACTAAGAACAGCTTATTTTGCTATATTTCAATCCCATATTGCATACGCAATTCTGGCTTGGGGTCATTCGGCGAGTGCGCACAGGATATTTGGACTGCAGAGGAGAGTTGTGAGAGTCATGAGCGGTTTGGGTTATCGGGATGACTACTGGCGTGTGTTTGTGGGTATGGGTCTGTTAACCGTACCATCTTTGTACATGCTGGAATGCCTCCTGCATGTGAGATTGAATATTGGAGGATTCAGGACTCACGCAGACGTTCATGACCACAGCACTCGGGGTAGTGGGAACTTGGTACCGGAGTTCTGGCGCTTGAGAAGGTGTCAGGATGGCCCGGGGTACTGGGCACTAAAATTGTTTATTGCTCTACCATTAAACATTAGAAGCTTACCAATTCAGCCCTTTAAACAAAGACTAAAAAGGTTCTTAATGAATGGGGCTTCTATTCGATGAGTGAATACTTTAATTCTAATTTTAGCGTGTTTGTGAACTGTTAATATTTTTAATCAATATCATGTATCTTATTTCTGTGTATTAGTTGTTAGTATCGACTTGATGATTTTACTTACTACTTTACTGTAGTTAAAAAAAAAAAAATAAAAAATGTTACATCCAAAATTTATTTTATACAAACATTTTTTACGTATGTAAACATCTTGATGTAATTAACATGAATAAATTATTGAGTATTGACTAATGAGTATTGAGCGTCCAACTCGAACTCCCCCATTATGTCATTTATCTCTGTATTTCCGTCTCGACTCTCTAGTTCCGCATCGTTGGTTCCGCAGATCGATGGGATGACGTCAAATGACGGACTGTTAAGCCGACGTCCCATGTGCGGAATTAAAGAACGGAAAAGGCGATTCTATTGGTCGCTGGGCGGTCATCTGACAATTTTTGACGTCACAAATTGTCAGATGACCGCCCAGCGATCAATAGAATCGCCTTTTCCGTTCCGCCTCCGTCTTTAATTCCGCACATGGGACGTCGGCTTTAAGCCGACGTCCCATGTGCGGAATTAAGACCCTTAAAAAAAGACGTTTTTTCTTTATAAATTTGCGAATGTTTAAATGTACGGTAATTCGACCTACAAAACGGTAATTTAGACAGCCCGTACCGTACGTTACTGCCAGCAGGTTGGCTGCACTGGGTCACCTGTCATCGGTCAATTTTCTAATTCTAAAAATAGTAACCAACCAATCCTTTATTTTTCTGTGAATTCTTTGTCTTTGTTCGCTTTACGCTTGCTGCGAGATAGAAAAATAAGAAATTGTTCGCCGTGCTTTCTTGGCAACCGGGGGTTTTCTGCTTGAAAATAAATCTTGTGTTAACTTTTTTGTGGTAATTACCGTCAATAAATCCGAAAAAAATATTTAAAAGGAACATCTGACAATAGAAATGAGAAGGAACTCGCCACCAAGATTTCCGCGGCGTAATTCGCCTCCAAGAAGGGGTGGCCGCCCTCGTTCATTGAGTCCTCTCTCCAGAAATCAACCACCAGCGCCAGGAGAGGAAAGGAACAGAAAGATAGGTCCGTGGGATGCCCAACATAACCATAAAAGACCCAGAAGCAGATCTAGGTCACGAGAAAGATTGATGCGTGTTAGTGAAAGAGATAGATTACGGGGTCGAGCTAGAGAACCTCCTCTTATTTCCTTGGTGGAAGAAGAACAATCTAGGGGCCGTTTTATTAGAGGAAGAGAACCACCTAGGGATGTTTTACAGAAAGAAGAAGAGAGATTAAGAGAAAGGTCGAGAGAGGCACATAGGGAACGTGAGAAAATTTTGCATGCCCCAAGAATGGTTGAAAATAATGAAGCAAAACACAAGCATGGTCATAAAAGGCATTCTCTTGAACATGGTAAGGAGCAAAATGATGGTTTCGAAGAAAATTATCTAGAGCAACAAAAGAATAATTTTGGAAATAGTGGTGGATTTCCTAACAATCATGAAGAGCCAATATTGGATCCATCATCAATCACTTTTAGTGCATATCCTCCAGCAAGTTCTCGAGATAATCCAAGGGATTTGCGACGTCCAATTCTACATTCTGATCCTAATAATTTGATTCGTAAACATGGAAAGGAAGAAAATGCTGAAGAGAGAATCAATCGTTTAGAAAAATTAGTTGAAAAGCTTGTCGAGGGCAATGTGAAACCAACAAAGTCAAAGGAACACAGTTACCCACAATCACAGGATGGTATACCAGAACTTATTCCAAGTAATAACAAATATACAACTTCAATGTGGATTAATAGAATCCATGAAGAGTCTCTTCATAGAAATTATGATGAAAAAACAAGCATTAGATACATGAAAGATAAAATGACAGGAATTATGAAAGCTTGGTTCAAAACAGTTTCTAATTATGATTTTACTTGGCCTGAATTAAAGCTTCTTATAACAAAAACATTTCCTGACAATGTGGAGTTTTCACAAACTTTAAAACTACTAGTAGGTAGAGATAAAATAGCAGATGAAACTATTACACAATATTACTTTAGTAAGGTATATTTATGTGAAGCCTGCAAAATTACTGGAGAAAATGCTGTTTCATGTCTTATTGATGGTCTCAGTAATCCGTTCATGAAACAAGAAATTAGATCTTTTAACTTCCTAACACCTGAAGCTTTTTATTCTGAATATTTGTCAAAGTTTCCTGAACATGATGGTCCTATAAGAATGGAACATAGGGAAGTGCGTGTAGAAAGTAGTAGGGAAGAACCTGGATATCGTAATGAAGACTTCATGTCGGGCTTTATACCCTTAGAAATTGATGATAGAGGTCGTGACTATCATGGGCCTCCAGAACCACAGAATCTTCGAGAGGAACGTTTTGGAAATCGTATTGTGGACCGCCCATTAGAAAGACCAAAGTGTTTAACCTGCAACAAATTTGGTCATCTTACTCTGGATTGCCGCCATGCACCTATTTGTTATACCTGCAAGAAGAAAGGTCACATTGCTGCAAAGTGTCATTTCAGAAATATTATGCTTATCTCGTCTGTATGCAGCACACAGAAGAAAGCTCCAGTAGTTATGTGTAAAGTTGATGGAAAGAAATTTGATGGTCTTATTGACACAGGAGCCATGACAGTAACTATGAGAAAAAGTTTGGCTAACTACCTGAACCTTAGTTTAAGAAAGACCAGTGAAGTTTTAAAAGGATATGGAGGATCAATTGTTCCAGCATTGGGAGAGGTTGATGTGAACCTGATGGTAGATTCTACTCAGCGGTTGACTAAGGTGTTAGTTGTTGATGATGTGGTTCAGGACGAGCCACTTATTGTTGGTCAGGAATTTCTAGACAAGAATGTATCACTTCTACTACATAATGGTGAGGCTCACATCATTGACACTGGCTCAAATGGAGTGCACAAATAACTGTTTTTGATGTTGGTATTTTGGTTAATCCAGTTAGAATTCCATATTTATACTTATTAATTTTAGAGAGTAAGTAGTTTTTGGGATCGTTTATCTAGAAAATATACAAGATGAGATGAATTATAAATATTTGTAAATATCTAGGTACCCCTCATAATATTTAAAACTGGTGTACAGTAATGGTCAGTAATTCATTTACTTAAGTACAATTTAAACACATATCACTTGGTAATTCGTCGGTGAAAACAAAATTACTGGAAGTAATGACAGACATAATTATTGCAATATTGAAAAAAACAAATTATGCATACCTATTCATTCTGTAGACAACACCAACTTTTACTTTTTTACTCAAATTTTGACTAAATATTGAATATGTTTGACTGTTGATTGCTTATAAATTTATTCAAGATGAGGTTTGGGCTAATACAGAGTAGGTACTTATTCAATGATTTATACAGGTCTACTTAGTTAAAGACCAATAGTAAAAAGTAATTTGACTGTAAAATGTTATTAGACTTGTATGAAAAATTTTGACAGGTTACTTTAATATTGTCTATTTCTTTAGGTACCTACATATTAAGTGCTTAAAGTTCTGGATTTATAGAAAAACTTATAGGTATTCACAGGGTCATCATACACCCATAATCCTTTAAAATAAATGGATATTTAATAATACAATTTGACTTTTGTGAAAATATATGAGTGTACTCTACAGCAGGTCAAAGTTGGAGACAAATGGGAAAAAGAAGTTACTGTTCATACTTTCCTTTAAACAATATGAGATATGGTATACAAAGCAGAACAAAAATAATTAAAAAAATTACGAAAACGGAAGCTGTTTAAAATTTGTCTTTAAAACAGCAAAATAAACCTCTACTGTAGTGCACAAAAAGAAGTAAATTAAATACTTTCATAAGTTTTTCCAAAAATGCACGACTTCAAAAAAAAATGCAAAATAGTCAAAATTTAACCAAAACTGTTTTAGTTCAAAAGGATGTATAATATATTTATTAATACATTTTTAGAAGACAAAAGTCGGATCATTATAGATCTTTCAAAAGTTGCTGTTAGGCAGTCACTTCAAAACTGAATTAAGTAGGTAGGTATAAGTATATCATTTTTTTTTAATAGATTACAATTGTTGTAAACTCCTCCAGAATTTGTTAAAAGGTGTATCTATCAAAAGTATCCTTTAGGTTAAAAGACATATTTTTAAAGTTAGTAGTAAAACTATAATTTCCATTTTAATTTAATTTGGCGCCACGAAAACGCTAATATTTATTTTTCTCAATGCCACATCTTGACCAAGAATCCTCTTTTTATTTAGCACAGCAGCTCTACTTAGGCCATAACTGTACATTTGAGTAAAAATTATTTTACTATTTATATAATTTTTATGGATAGTTTACTTTCTTTAACAAGATTATTCGTCAAAAGAGTACTGACATTCTAAAATTTACATTAATATTACAGTTGTTGGAGGTAGGTATATCACATGATGTACCTATCATAAGTTTACATTTTAAATAATCACTTTTTTAACAATGTTGCACACAATATTTCGGGATGTTAGTACCTACCTGTGTAAAGTTTATGAATGGAGAAAGAATAATGTCGATGGGTCTCTGGCAAAGTAGTCCAAATAACATTAAAAAAAAAAAATAAATTACTCTGTAATAAGTAGCCCTTCATTACAATTTTTTTTTTTTTTTTTTTTATTTATTTAGAAAGAAAGCTTCAAATACAGTTTTCACAAATTTGCTCTTAATCTAAAATTATCAGTCCTATTAACAGTTCAATCTCATTGTTTACATCTTTCTTTCTCTGGGCACGTGAACTGTCAAAATATAAGCCTAGAAATACATTTTACCAACAGACTTTCCGCTTTACATTGACTCAGATGAATCTTGTAAATCGAACAATGCCATTTCTGTAAAAATGTACGTTCAGATTCACTAAGAAGGTTTAAGATTTAATACTGGTTTAAATTAAGATCCTATAGTTGATCAGTTGTATTTTGACAGGTTTTTGTCCTGTCATTGTTAAGTAGTCATTAAAAACTTATGAATTATTCGAATATTTCAGTGATTTGCTTGGTTTCAAAATGATTTTCATCTTGGAACGAGATTTTAGAATGAATTTAGTTCTATTATTGTCGCAAGTACTTACTAAAATTGCTCTTTTCTATATAAATTTGCGAAAAAGCTCAGAAATAAATTCGTGGTATAAAACTCAGTTGTCTTATTCTTACACTTGTTTAAAACTTTTGGTTGTCAGATTAGACCAGACTAGCATTGGAGAATCTGGCTGTTAATATTTGTTACTTACGTTACTTTGCCAATCACGCATCGATGTTAAAACATTGTTAAAAATATAAATTGCATAATTCATTTCATTATACCTACACATCAGAAGTAAGTAATTTTTTTCCGGGTTGTATTCACCAATTTTTTAAAATAAGTTGTATACTGAATTCTATTTGGTTTTTACTGAAAGGGTAAAAGACAGAACTCTCTCTCTTTTTCTAATAATTTTAGACCTTTTTCAATGGTAGTTTAGTTTTTTAAAGAACATACATAAAAGTATGTAAGTAAGTAAGTTAAATAGGTAAGTAAGTTAAATAGGTAAAAAAACATTCTATTCAGTGGGCTTGGTTGGGCTGATTTTCTTTTTCAAAAACTAAATGTAAATATTTATAATCTGATATTTTAAAAATACTAAAATATATAATAAATTTTATATTTATTGTGTGCCACATAGGTCCTGATACTGTTTTGTTTTAAGTTTACATAACTACCTATATTTATCTTACTTTACTTCAATTTCCAGCTGTAAGGTGTTGGATACAAAGTTTTAAAAAAGAGATATATTAACATGTAAGTAAGCAAATAAAGTAAAATTAAAGACGTTTTCTAATAGGTACATGAATTTACAAAAAAACGCCAACTTTTAGTTGTTTACTTTGTTTGTATTATCTTTTACCAAATCATACGATAAAACCAATTAGCTTTCAATTCTCTCTTAGGTAATTACTTTTATATTATAGTTACATCCCTTGTTATTCGTCGGATTTCACACAATGTCTTTAGTAGTTATTGGGTTATTCATGCAAATAGGAGTGAAAAATGGACCCTTTTACTTAGATACGTATTTACACTAAATATCCACTGATAAATGTTTCGCTCGTTTCTTAGTACTATTTTTTTAAACAGAATTTCCTAAAATATTTTGTGGACATAGCATCTTAGTCTCCAGATTCATTAAAACTGTTTAAAGTATAATAATTGTCATATTATACATTAGTATTCTTTATTTTCTTTTTGTATACCTTTTAAAATTTTCTATTTGGCTGGCTAGACTAAGTTTTAAACCTTTTTGTTAAATCAAGTTTTTATTTGAACATTATTTGTGTGGAAACCGATGATCTTTATAAATATTCTAGTTGTAGTACTTTTAGGTTTGACGTGTTTAATCCAGAAATATAGTTGTTCAAATGTGAAAAGAACATTTGTTTATTTAACTTCGGTACTTAATTTTTGTACCTATGGTTCTGCACAAAGAAGGAATGTGAATTAAATACCGTTTGCTAAAAAAAGATAGAAAATATCTAGATCATAAAATGCAAATGCTACAAAAGAGGTTTTAAAAGTTTTATATATTTTTTCTTCTACTTAGATATCTATAAATTGACCTAAAGGTAACTTTTTATTTATAATGAGATGCACAATACAGATCTCTTATCTAAATATTGGAAACTTTAAAATTTTGTTAGTATGACAAAAATTCCGCTGCTTTAGCGTCAATTTACTATCTTCCCTTTAAAAAATCTAAACTTTGTGCAGGACTCTACAGTATAAAGTAAATGATGGTAACTTCTACTTTGTATTCTAGAATTACCATCATTTAATACCTAGTAATGATTTTATAATAAGCCTTGCTTCGTAAGCGTAGGTCAGCGCTGGGTTAACGACATAATAAGGACAGTCTCGATGAACCCATCAAGATTATGGTGACTCAAATATCAAAACGCATACAGTTTCAGCTTCGTGAGGATTGTTATAGAAAAGAAAAAGTTATGTACAAACTTCAGGATAAATTAAACGAACATGAAATTGTGTGATTTGGAAGTGACCTATATCACAACATCTCCAGAGAAACTCGCAGTATTCTTTCATGAGCTTACTAGAAATTTCCGGTAATTTCTGTGAACTATACATTTGTGAAGGGATTCTCCAAAAATTGAATTTGTTATACTGTGCAAATATTACACATTGACTCTAGAAATGGTTCTAATTTTTTTAACAAGTCATTGTATAATTCCTTGGAGACAACCAAGAGTCATAAAACATCTTTAAAAAATATTGAAGACAGCAAAAAATCATTCCTTGTAAGCACAGTTTCATAGTATCTGCTTTACAACAAGTATTCCAATGAAGTTGCTTCAATATTCAGTGACTGTGTTGGTAAATAAATCTCCTAGGAGATAACTTAAAATGCCTGTACATCTGAAAATCAGTATAGTTACATTTGTCTGCTTTTGCTTGGACTAATAACAATAACTAACCACGATTTTGAAGGAAAAAAAGAAAAATTTGGATTAAGGTGCGTTCTCAGTGCACCAACACAATAGGTTTTCTCAGGGTTGACAAACATGCAAGGAATAGATTGGAAAAATTCGTAGCTTCTCTTTACTAGGAAAGGAATACTATTATTGTATGATCTATAATTGATACCCGCTGCTACTGCAATGTGGATCAATCACTTGGTATTCAAGATTCATTTAATCAGAAAAAAATAACAAACAGGAAACTCTATATTCAAATAAGTAACTCTGAACTACTTAGACTACCATAAAATATATTTGATGAAAGACAATACTACAAAAAATAGTCGGATCATACAGGGAGGTACTGGAGAAAACTGGAGGGAAGAGACCCCCTGCAGAAGAAGAAAAAAGTGTTGTGTTGGTTGAAGAAGTGCAAGAAGTGACAAAAGCTGGGAGAGCAGTCAAGAAAAGGTGGGATTCTTCTGGAAAGGGCGAGGATAAGAATCATTTCAAACTGGCTAATACAGGAGCAAATAAGGCAACGACCAGAGCTAAAGCGCAAGCCTGGAATGAACTGTATGAGGAACTCTTAACTCAAAACACCAAGTTGATGACGCTATGAGGATTACCAAAAGATTGGGATAAGGCAACTAAAGACCTTACTCAAATTAGGCAGATTGTGGATGATCCAGGAAAAGTGTTAACTGATAAAGGTAAGATCAAGAAGAGATGGAAAGATTATTTCGAAAAACCACTGAATAAGGAGGGTTCAAGGCGTGCCTTCTTCATTGTGTGGCTGAGTTCCACTGCAGAAAGTATTAACGTGTATGAGGGAGAAAGAAGTACCAGAGATTATCCAGGAGCTGAGGAGCTAGAACCACAGGTAAGCATAGTGTAGAATTGACATGGCAATTTCCAGTTATGGTTAGCATGCAGCAACGTTCAGCCTTGAGCCTGTATCTATTCAACCTTGTCATGAATATCGTCACCCGGGAAGTAAGAGGGAAAGCCCCCTGGCTTATGGTATCTGCGAAAGGTGATGTAATATGTAGCACTAGCAGGGCAGGCATTCAAAAGGAAAGTGAAAAGCTGGAAGAAATTCCTGCACTGCAAACGAATAAGTGGAGGTCGGTGGAGACGGAAGAGCGGAAATAGGTATACAAAAGGAAAAGCTAAATAAAGTAAAAAATTAAATACCTAGATTCACATAAGATTTTTCGTTAGATTTGAAAATCACGCAGAATGAAAGAACTAGAAGAAAGTCTCGTGTGTTAGGTGACCAGGATCAGGGCGAAGAAGGGATGGTTTATAAAACGGTGGTTAGACCTATAATGATGTATGGAATGAAAACATGGCTAGTAAAGGAAGTTTATGAAAGGTTAAATGTGACTGAAATAAGAATGTTGACGAATATGTAAGATCACAAGGAGAAGAGACAAGATTAGGAGTTAAAGAATAAAAGGAACAACCAAATATGTTATGGAATTATCAATGTAAGTACAGGAAAATATACCACTGTACGGGCATCTGATGAGGGAAGATAATGATTATGTCAGAAGATGGACAGAGAGGTAGAGGAAAATCAAAATGGGTGGATGGAAGCACCAGACGCTGTAGATACGATTAACCAACGTCGAGTCCTAATAAAGTTGCCAAAAGGAATCAAAGAAGAAGAAAAGCAAGAATCGGCGAAGCAATGCAAAACTTATATGTTATGTTTGAAGCAAAGTCCAATCATGCGTTGCTATTCCAGTGAGGGCAAATCTAGAGTGGTACATAGTTTTGTTTCGAAAACGAGTTACAACATTTTCAAAAACATTGCCAACCAAATTGACTCCCAGACTTCAATTTATAGACGAAGCTATTCCAATCCAATATCCTGCCGTGACTAAATATATCCTCTGTAATATTAACGTCCTTAAAGAAACCTGTCAATGCGGTTTCAGCTTTAAATTCTGATTAGTTACTACATATTTCCTCACGCCGTTTATGAAGGATTTTTCTCAGTTTAATGATTGTACGTAATAGTCAAATGGATGGTTATCATCTAACATAAATGTAATATAGCTACAGATTCAAGTCGATGACAACTGAAACTAGTCTTCTGAACACGCTAAAGAAAATTGTGTAGTCTGACAGCCCAGACTCGCTGTCTGTTGCAGCTCCTAGGGCTTGAAGGAAGGCCACCATATACAGGTTGTTAATTAGGTTCAAGACAAACAGTTTATCATTTGAACATGGAACCGAAACTACTACGTTGTCAAGATACCGGAAGTTAAAATCTGCAAGAAATTCTTTAGGAATGGAAAGACGGTTAAAGTAGTAATACCATAAATAACACGGATATGGATTTGACATTTGGGCACTTGGGTGCCCTTTTTGTTCTAAGCAAAAATAGAAGGGTATTCAGACCATTTACAAAATCAATATAATTTGGGAAAATCGGTCTTATGGTACGAAGAGCAGCTGATGCACACGAATAAGAACAAGAATAGGAAACACAAAAGTTAGAAGCAAAAATTAAACCAATAAAGCGAAAAATTGGGTGAATCTTTATCTGCAAATTCACATTAAATTAATGATGATAAAATGAAAATTTGTCGCGCATGCGTTATTTCGCGTTAGAGGATTTATCTTTGTAAGGATAATAACATAAGCCTGATTATAAGCGGCTATTCTGTAAATAGTGAAAAGTCTTACCTAAGGTGCTTTTGGCTTAGTTCCGCAAATGGAATAGAATGATTCCGAAGTGTCTTTTACAGTGCCACATAAACATACATAAAAATTTAGGTCGTTTACAAGGTAAACCTGGGTTAAATTAACAGCATTGTGATATTTAAAAACATGAACAAGAGTGCAAATAATCTGTAGTTGTTCCTTGAGATGTACTATGACCGGCAGCAGGACGGCGCCCTCTATAAGAGCAAGTGGGGCAGGGCGCCAGAGATCTAGGGGTGTCGCAAGGGACCTAGTACTAGTTTTTAATACCGTGAAAATCCGCAAAATGGTCGATAGTTTAATTTCTAGAAGCCTTTTCAAAAATAAGGTGGACTGCTTGCAAAAAAATGTCTAATGTTGGAGGGTTTGCATGAAAGGTGGACGACTGCGAACGTCGCGGACGGCGGCCGACTGCAATCTTGCACCATGTCTTTGCAAAAACATGGCGTGACCCCGACCTGAAGTATAGGTTTTCGCCTCGAGTGGGATTCATAAAAAAAGGATACAGCAAAAGTTTTAGTTCGCTACGAGAAAAATAGCTCTATAGATATGTAAAATAATAAAAGGGCGGTCGCTATAAATTTTTTGTGTTCCACAATAATATATAGGTTGAAGTTGGAAACGAAGGATTAACTGATAAGTTTAAGGGATGGTTGTGTATTTTTAAGCAGTTGATAATAACGACTTAGAACTGTCCAACAAATTAAGGTAACATCAATATCTAGTATCATAATTGATTTTTTCTTTAAAACGAAACTATATTCCATGTATAACTATTTTTCTCTCTTAAGTGAACTCTACGTGCTTGTTTTTTTTCCACATGCGAGTAATATTAATTTTCTCTGTAAGTACCCACAGTATCCCATGCCCAGGAATGTTGAATAGATTGCTTTAATAAAATAAATAACTGCTACACTATCAGGTAATGTTTCTTTTTTATATTCAGAACTTAAAACCTAACAAACTTAAGTTTTTAAGTGCCGCACAGCTTTATGGTGTATTGCACCGATAGTTTTTCAACATTGTTTTCAATGCAACTAATAAAATGGTGTAAAAATTTGTTACAAATTTAAAGGGCAAAATTATATTTATTTTTTTATTACGGGTCATGTATCCGTTTGAACAGTGTATTTAGAAAAATGTTTGGGGCCGTGGACAACCTGCTCCTGTTGACACCCCCCCCCCCCCCTGGCGATCTTATACAATGTCTTATACCGGTAGGGGAAATATCGTACTTTTTCTTTTGGTCACCATTTTGTCAGGAACATGTTTTCAAGAAAGTTTCTCGTTCGCCAAAATTAAGGAACCAATTCGTTCTTTTATCATTGACGCTCACAATGATATAAGAAAAAACCGCAGCGGCTCGGGCAGCAAATTCGCGTTCTGTGGGGATCCTAAACCAA
Source organism: Philopedon plagiatum (assembly GCA_963971165.1). Lineage (NCBI taxonomy): Eukaryota > Metazoa > Arthropoda > Insecta > Coleoptera > Curculionidae > Philopedon > Philopedon plagiatum. The sequence goes on from OZ020194.1 coordinate 78,549,612, forward strand.
TTTTTTTTTTATTCTTTCACAAGGACTATTAAATCAAGTATCCTAAACTTGAGAACTGGCCATTTTTATACTTTATAGATATTTACGTATCAGGTACATATAAAACGATTGCTCATTTCATTCGTGTTAGAATGTTCTTTTGTCTAATTAACGCAGTTAAATGTAAATGGGATTTTAGTAAGTTAAAAAAGTAAACCAGATCAAGAAATAATTTTGTCAGTACGGTGCATTCTGTTCAGTAACTCATAAAAATTATTATTTAAAATGTTTCGTAAATATTTCCAACTGCTTTCTCAACTTTGCGAACTCCTATTGATATAACATTTTTTTTCCCTAATTTTATGGAATCCCCTAAAGCGCTGTACCACAATTCCCATCGTGTATGTATAGTATATCTCTTGTTTTTTCCTATTCAGTCCAGTTCTCTTGAACACGACATACAAGAATCTTTTTAGCGAAGTAGGACTTATTTTTTATTCTTTTCTACTTTGAGGTCTTGTCGGATCTTGGTTAAGGTTAACCGTTAATCGTTTAACCTTCCTAATACTGACATATTTAACCAACATAAACTACTGACTGGGGTATTTTTGTACCCCAACCGATCCCAGCTTATTTTGTCAACAAAACTTTGTTTGTTTTGGTATTTAAATAAAAACAACCCCCATTACTAAAAATCAATTAAATATATTAATTAGAAAATGATTTATAATAATAACAAATAAAAAAGTAAAGAAAAACAGTCTTGTATATACTTTTAACAAAATGCAGTTTTTACTCAATTTGAATATTTTCTACACATAACCCGTTTAGTACTGTGTTTAGTACTCCCACCATAGGCGTTAAATCATTTAGTACGGAATACGAACTGGGATATTCTTTCACACCAGCCACTTTGTGCTGTAGTATTACATACAGTATAAATATTTTTTTAATGAAACTTGTAGATAATGTAGGACATTACTTCAAATGAGTATTTCTAAGACGATTTCAATTTATAACAAACGGAAAAAAAGATATTGCAAAATAACCTCAAAAAAAATAAGTTGGGGTACAAAATTACCCCAGTTAGTATTAGGAGGGTTAAATTCGATATCTTCTCAGAAATATGTACATCGCACCTTTTTTTTTTAAATTTCTCCATCTCGAATCAAAGGGACCTGATGACAAAAAATAAAAAAGTGCACTTTTTCAAAAACTTCTCTAATGATTGTTCCCAAATCGTGTAAGTTAATAGTATAGAGGTCATTATTAGTTTTTCCCAAAACATTTACGTGAGTACTGAAAAGGAAAATCGAAAATTTCAATATTCTTAACAACGGTTTTAACTGGTCATTTTTGCTAAAAATTTGTATGATAATATACATTATTAACCTAATAAAATGCCCCTATTGCTTTTTCCTGAGAGAGAAAAAAAGATAATTGCCATTGTGTCTATTTTGCACTAGCGCGCCAAATCTGAACACAGAGTGCGTAAAAGAATTTTTTAGTTCTGCGTGAAGATATGTGTGGTGTAGCCGTACCATTTACTTTTCTTATTTTCCCAGTTATAATATTTAGTTTACATAACACCATTGTTTGCAGTCGGAGACAATGGCAGTATATTAACAGGTAAAATTTATGTTCAGACACTGAAATGCAGGGTATGGCGATCTCGAAAACTAGATAAAACTGAACCTTTTTAAAAAATTCTTTAACTGTTCGATAGTTTAAAACCGTCTACTTTCCCCTGTACCTGTACCTATTTATATACCCACGATACACAGACACAAAGATTAAAAAAACTTCAGAAGTGTCATCTATATAATAATTTCGAGTGGAATCCGATTTCCGCAAATATCTTTAAAATCGTAAGGCCTATAAAGCTGAAATTTTGCAGGCAAGTAGGCCTTACGCCAATAGGGTACACCAGTACCTTGACGATCTCCCACTCCACCCGAGGGATAAGCTACTCCCCAATTTAGTGACCAATTAAAATCTTGACTAGATGCATGGATTTAGCATCGTCGAAAGATATTCAGTCCGCGCATTTATTTATCGCGCTTTAAATCTCCCTCTGCCGTTGCTCGTCTAAGCCCGTAGCGCTCGATTCCTGGCTGAGCCAGTCGCGGAGTCTCCGTACATCGTTGTTTTCATCCCTCTTAAATGCTTTACGACCGACTACAAAAAATGCCGGCATTTCGCTGACTTCAAAGAAGTGACTAAGACTATATTTAGAATATCTTTCGACGATGGCTTTAGTCCTTAAAACCCAATATTCGATTCGTCCATATGTGGATCGGGCCTATTTGCGTCTTATAACCGAATGTAAAAGTAAAAAAAAAATAACTGCACCGTTTTGGTTTTTCAACGGGTCGTATACTTTAGTGAAACCTCAAAGAAAAGTAACGAAGCCGACACCTTTGACGCAGCAATGCCGATAAGGTCCAGCCATAGGCGTCCCAAAATATTCTAACCAATTTAAGATGGGACACAATAAAAAGTTTTAACATTTTAACCAAATATGTAAGTATATCAAAACCTAGCTGAATCTGCAAAAACGATGTTTAACCATAGAAATAATTGTATTCATGGGCGTACCGTCGACCGATAATTAAGACATTAAATGAATGGCATAAATACGTTTGTAAAAGGTGAAGAATCCGGCGAAAAGGTGGCAACGGCGGACTGGGCAGAAGAATGGCAGCGTTGGACCCTCTGACGGCGAACGGGCGAACGAGAGAGGAGGAAGCGGTACTTTTTAGGAGGGACAGCTCGACGTGGCGTGAGGGATTATTTTAAGTTGTGGTGTATTTTGCGAAAATAAAGACATTAACTATTAAAAAGTGTGTTAAAAGTTCAGAAGTGGGATAAACTACGTGCTAGTGGTGTTTTTAGTGGCGAGACGTTATTAAATTGCGTGAAAACAAGGCGGTAAAGTTTTAGTTTCGGCGGTCCTGTTGGTGTAATCAGAGGTGACGAAACAAAATGGCAGACAAAAATCAAAAAGAGAGACCAGCAAGTTTGAGCGGCGATTCAGAGTTGGATTACGAGCCCGAGGTGGAAAGAAATGAAGACGGCGACCAGGCGAATTTAATAGCAAAGCTGTTGGAAGGCGGATTAGCAAAAAGCATCCAAGAAATTGTGGCGAGAGAGACTGCTAAAGCAATGGAGCAGGTAACCGGCGGAAAGAATGCTCTTGGCTTGGGGGCTCAGGCGGGCCCATCAGGTGAGCGTAGTTATAAGGCGGTAGCTGGCGGTAGCGAGGCAGACGGGGCGGAGTCGGCATGTAACACTTCGTGTTCAGGGGCGACTAGGACTCGGGCGGGCGCTGAGATCCTGGAACCATTCGATCCTGATAACAAAGACTGCAAAGTTGACAGGTGGCTCAGTAAAATCGACCAGTTAGGGCGTATTCATGGATGGTCGGAATACGAGCGGGCTTATTTTATGCAGGCAAAATTGCAGGGCGCTGCAAGGAGCTGGTATAATAGGCTCGATCGATATGACCAGACATGGGGCGAGTGGAAAGTGGCGATTGCACAGGCATTTCCAAGACAGCACGATTATGCTGAACTACTTCTTGAAATGCTGGCGCGGGTGAAAATAGAAGGCGAGTCCATGACTCATTACTATCATGACAAAATGTCAAAGCTAGCAAGGTGTGAAATTGCAGACGAAAAGGCAATTTCATGTGTGATCAACGGTCTCCCTAGGGAATTGCAGGGGAATGCAAGGGCGTTCAAATGCAGTTCTCCTGGCGAGCTGTATACTGGGTTTCTGTCTTCGTTTGACAGGTATCAGAAGCAAACAGGCGACAAGAGGCGTAACACAAGCGAACAAGGGAGTGGCACTACCCAGAAAATATCAAGGCGACCGGTGGAAGAGACAGGTATTCGGTGCTATAACTGCCAGCAGATAGGCAGTCATCTGAGCAGGGATTGCCCGAACCCAAGAGTGGAGCGGTGTATCCGGTGCAGGCAACCGGGACATGACCACTACTCGTGTCCGGAGAGGCGACAGGGTGGACCAAAGGCGGCTGGTTCTTCACGTGGTGGCCATACATTCACAAAACGGCGGGCGCAGGTAAGAATTGTTGAAGTGTGTGACAATACTTATAAGAAATCGGCAATTATGGAGGATGGTAGGCGTTTGAGGGCGTATATAGACACGGGCAGTGAGAGAAATGTGATAACGGGCGAATGTTTTGACTTACTCGGCGACCTCAAAGTTAGACCATCTTCCGTAATTCTGAAAGGGTTTGGCGGGGCGCTATGCACAGTGGGGGGCGAGACGGAGCTACCATCAGTCACTGTGGATGGTGTCCCTTTAACTGTAATGGCGTTAATCGCCGAGTGTGACCTTGCTGGCGCTGATCTTCTTTTAGGGCAACCGGCGTTAGCGACCCCTGGCGTCAAACTTACAGTGCAGGGTGGCGAGGCGCAGTTGACTTCTACCCAAAAGGCGGAAAACTTCATTCAGCTGATAACTTTGGATGAAGATGATATCGAGGCGAAAATCACACATCGAGTGCTTCCACTACAGCATGTTCTGGTAGCCCCAGGCGAAGAGGCTCAAGTGGAGGTGGAGGTGGAAGACATGCATGTTGGCGAGAAATGCTGGGTACCTGCAAGGCGATTCGAGTGCAACGGAGCACTAGTGGCAATCGGAAACCACATTTTGGAAGGCGGATCAGCTGGCGTGCTGACAGTGACAAACTGTGGCACCCAACCCGTACAGTGGCAAGCTGGGCAAGTGATGGCAAGGGCGACGATGTTAGGTCCAACTGTCAAGGTACACAAAGTTGCGGTGAGTACAAATTTAAATGACGATAATGGCGAAAGTAGTATGTTTGATTTGACATGTGTGCATGTAGGTGACATAGGTGCGCATGATAGGCGGCGATTGCTCCAATTACTGTCAAAAATGAGAGGGTGTTTCTCAAGTAGCGATACTGATCTAGGTCTTACTACGTTAGGCGAAATGAAAATTTGAGTTGAAAGTGACCGGCCAGTGGTGTATCGACCTTATAGGTTATCAATGCATGAAAGGGCGGTAGTGAGAGATAAGGTGGATAGTCTTTTACAAAGTGGCGTTATAAGAGAAAGTGAATCGGAGTATGCTAGTCCCATTGTGTTGATACCTAAAAAGAATGGCGATGTGCGCATGTGCGTGGACTACAGAGCGCTGAATGCTGTGACTATCAAGGATCGTAGTCCCATGCCTTTGGTGGAGGATCAGTTAAACAAATTGGCGGAAAAATGTTTCTACACTACCCTTGATTTGGCGCAGGGGTATCATCAGGTACCAATGCACGAAGATTCTATATCAAAGACGGCGTTTGTGACTCCCGATGGCCACTATGAGTATCTACGTGTACCATTTGGTTTGGCGAATGCACCGGCGGTATTTCAACGAGTGGTGAACAAAATGTTGCAAGGATTACAGAATGATCTTGTGTTGGCGTATATGGATGACGTTCTGCTGCCTACGGCGACACTGCGAGAGGGTTTACTTCTGCTTGAACGTGTTCTTGACATGGTGGCGAAGGCGGGGTTAAAATTGAACTTATCAAAGTGCAAATTTTTAGAGACGAAGTTAGAATATTTGGGGCATGAAATAAGTGCTGCAGGTATACGTCCAGGCGAAAAGAAAGTACAGGCGGTAAAACAGTTTCCTACACCTACTACTGTACATGGTGTTAGACAGTTTATAGGTTTGGCGAGTTATTTTAGGAAATTTGTGAAAGGCTTTGCAATAATCGCTAGACCTTTGACAAATTTAACTAAGAAGGATATATCATGGCGCTGGGAGGCGACTGAGCAGGCGGCTTTTGACAAACTTAAATGTTTGCTATCAGAAAGACCAGTTTTGGCATTGTATGACAGTAAGGCTGTTACTGAAGTACATACTGATGCGAGTAAATGGGGCGTGGCAGGAATTTTACTGCAACAACAGGAGAATGAGGCGTTACAACCAGTTTTCTACTATAGCCGAGCTACTACAATAGCAGAGCAGGCGTGGCACAGCTATGAACTTGAAACTTTGGCGATAGTGGAGGCGACAAAGCGTTTTAGGGTGTATTTAATCGGAGTACACTTTAAGGTGGTAACAGACTGTTCGGCAGTAAGGGCGACTTTTCTGAAGAGAGATCTGGTACCTAGAGTAGCTCGATGGTGGATGTCGCTACAGGAATATGACATGGAAATTGAGTATAGACCTAACGCGAAGATGCAACATGTTGATGCTTTGAGTAGAAACCCGGCAAATGTATGTATGGTAACTATGACAGAGGGAGATTGGTTTTTAACAGTACAGTTACAAGACGACAAAGCGCAGGCGATTGTGACTGCTTTGACTGCAGGAACGGCGGATAAAGGCGTGAAACAGGTGTATAAGGTAGTAAATGGGCGATTATATAGAAAAACTTTATTGGGCGATAGATTGTATGTTCCATCAATGGCGAGATTTAATTTGGCGCGCAGACATCATGATGACATTGGGCATCCGGGCGTTGAACGATGTTTGAATTTGGTAAAACAAACTTATTGGTTTCCTAAAATGGGGCGGTTTATTAAAAAGTATGTGCAGGCGTGCATTAGCTGTGCTTTTGGGAAAGGCGACCATGGGCGGGCAGCAGGATTACTGCACCCTATTGAAAAGGTGGCGATACCATTTCACACGGTACATATTGATCATGTTGGCCCGTTCTCTAAAAGTACAAAAGGGAATCAATATGTGCTCATGGTGGTAGATGCTTTTACTAAGTACACTTTGGCGAAGCCGACGAGGACTGTACGGTCTTCTGAGGCTATTCAAAAATTGAGAGAGGTATTTGGCGAATTTGGATATCCACGGCGTATTATTTCCGATCGAGGACTGGCGTTTACTAGCAAAGAGTTTGCTAAGTATGTGGCGGAAAAGGGTGTTAAGCATGTGCTGAATGCAATTGCAACACCCAGGGCGAATGGTCAAGTGGAGCGACAGAACCGCACTTTGCTGAATGCGATTGAAGCAAGTGCAGCATCTGAAGTGACTTGGGATGAGAAGCTTCCAGAAATTATATGGGGTATGAATCAAACAGCAAATCAAAGTTCTGGCTTTTCTCCGGCACAACTGATGTTTACTCAAACAAGTGGAACAAATGCAGAGCTGACTGGCGATGTGCAAGAGACAAACTTAGCACAAGGCGATACGGACACCTTTGAGGCGATAACGGAGGCCTTGCTCCAACGGCGCACTAAGGCGAGTGAAAACTTGACCAAGGCGAGTAGAGCTATGAAAGCTCGATATGATCGAAGGCGAAAGGTTGCAACCAATACCTATAAGAGGGGTGATTTAGTGCTATGGCGAAAGGCGGGCACATGTTCCGGCGGAAAAGGGGTTAATCGAAAAATGATTAATAAGTACGATGGCCCCTATCGTATAGCAAAAGTGTTGGGTCATGACAGGTATGTTATAACAGCTGTGAAAGGCGTAAGAGGGTATAAAACCTTCAGGGCGGTTGTGGCGATTGATTCTTTGAGGCGTTACTGTAGTACTACATCTGGGGATTGTGAGAATGGCGAAAGCAACACTGATAGTGATGACGAGATCACGGATCGACAAGATCTGATTGATCTCTTAGAAAGTTGATTTATATTAATGAGGGCATTAATTTTTGCAAGATGGCCGACTGTAAAAGGTGAAGAATCCGGCGAAAAGGTGGCAACGGCGGACTGGGCAGAAGAATGGCAGCGTTGGACCCTCTGACGGCGAACGGGCGAACGAGAGAGGAGGAAGCGGTACTTTTTAGGAGGGACAGCTCGACGTGGCGTGAGGGATTATTTTAAGTTGTGGTGTATTTTGCGAAAATAAAGACATTAACTATTAAAAAGTGTGTTAAAACGTTATTATTTTTATGATCGTTTTGTAGTAAGTGTAACTATATTATATTGACACCGTCGTCCGCTCCCCAGGCGCGCACGTATGGGCGTAGGTACCTTTAGGACGCGCGGTTTGTCATGATCGAGATCAGCTATTCAACTGAGAACCAAGGACACACATAATGGCTCGGATGCGATATGCATGTCATTTTCTTGTAGTTATTAGTCAGGGCCACGCCTCTTGACTATAATTATTTTTCCTAGGTTTTTTCCTGGAATTATAACTTAGACGACTATCGGTCTAATAAACCATTTTTACCGTTTCAAATTAACAAATGCCAAGTGTAGACTTCCAACATCTGAGTACAAAAGCCTGCGTCTAATTTCGAGACGCGGAGTGCATGTCTTTCATGCGTTTCACTCAATCGTAACGACAACCGCGGAGACCGCCAGACTGAATTTAATTACTAAGGCGGAAGACTTTCGTCCTCTTTCCTGTATATAGACTCTATTCATGGATTGTCCTGCCAGGCACTCAGCAAAAAACCCGCCGCTCGGCCCAATTCGCTTAATTGTCCGATTCTAGTTGTTCATTTCTCAGCAGCATTTTGGAATAATTTTCCTCCTTTAATAATTGTAATCAGGGTAATCGCGTAACTTATCCCTGATCATTTCTAATGTTGGCACCATATTTTCCTTATACAGATTGTACACAATTCGTCTAATGACATCTTTTGCTGCATCGTCAACTTTCTGAAACTTTTGATTAGTTTTCTTTCGCTTTACCGAATGATCTGTATCTCAACTAACATGTAATAATTCACTTTCATCTACCTCAAAAGGTCGCCAAAAAGCCATTATTATAATAAAAATTCACTTACATAAACCAAGTAAAAACACTTATAATACGCACTTCACTGGTCAAAACCTAAAACTTAACTGTTTCACATAAATCATGTTCTAAACGAGCATCTGTCTAGACGTAACGTCTTAATTAAATGAAAATGACTCCGTCCTCTGCATGCGCTAATATAATATTACCCTTAGTGGAAAAGAGACAAAACGAATCGTCGCTGCAGGTGTCCCTTCACGAGACAGGCAGCTGCTGTTTGCATTATATACCGAAGTTATCACTAATAAATCTGAATGAAATGTGGGTTACTTGCTATGGGGAATCGAGCGTTCCCGGTATAAGCGGCAGGCCTTTGTCTGGCTTTTTATACCATTTAAATCTTAAGAATTTGGATTTATGAGATTCAGTTAACTTTTGCTAACCTATAAGCTAGTCGAATATAACAGTTATTCGCTGCTCGCTTGCGGAACATTAAGTAAAGATTTGGTCAGGTTTAAGCTTTCGATAAACTACTGCACAGATTTACAGCATCATATAGGCTGTATCGCCCCTGTCGATGCAAAGTAGCGTAAGCGCCATTTATGGAATTTTGCAGGAAAACTGATTTTTCACTTTTTTTACAATTACAATAACTTTTATTCACTTTGTCTTTTTAAGATTTTCACTATACCAAATAATTTTTGGAGCTTAACGATATGTTTACTGCTTATATATTCGATGTGTCTCTCAGAGACGGTCCAATAACGATACCAAAAACTCATCATTTTGGCGAAAACGGTGCATATACGATACTTGGCCTGGGTAGAGACGATATAACGTAACATAAAAAAACGTCCTCAAAGTATGCCGTGGAATCAATCGTGCATGGGGGGGGGGGCATTCGATTTTCTGGATTAATAGAGGAATAGTGCAACTAGCTTCGGTACAAAAAATAAATTATACAGGATGTATCGTTTCGGAGTTATTAAACGTCAAAGTCCAAATTTCCGCTATTTCCGTTGAAATCGGGTACAGGTCGCAAAAGTGAATTAAATCGATTTAAATTTTCGGAGGTTGTAGAGGACCCGGAGCTTCAGAAACATATTGAAACTGGTGAGGACCGGAAAATGGCTAGTAATTTTTTGAATTTTTTAGGTCGAAAAATGCCATTTGCAGACCCCTGTTTGGTACCTAATATCTCGAAAACGAAACGTCTGATCGAAAAACGGATTCATTGGCAAAACTTTAAAATCTCAAATACTTTCTTTTTACAATATAGTAACCTAAACCTATAACCACTGGAAAATGGATATATTTGGGAAAAACTGGAAATTTCGATTTTTGACCCAAATTTTTCACGGTTTTTATTTTTTTGGCTCAAAATGGATCCAAATTAAAATCCAATATATGTACGTCATCGGGAAGATCTCGTCGAAATACACGATATCCGAATTTTTTAGCTTATTCTTTAAAGGAAGGGGGCAATCGCCGATTAAATTTCGATTTTTTTACTTTTTTGCACTCGACATCGGTTCCTTTAAATCACTCCGTATTTTTTTCTATCTATTTTTTTTTCAATCTCTTATAATAATAATCGGACTTAAAATGAATACAGAATGGGTCATCCAGGAGCGTATTTAAAGGGTAAAAACTGAATTTTCCAACAAATCCTATTTTTAACCGTCATTAGTCTACACTATTTCTTTTGTTTACAAGCTACAAGTTTCAAAATTTGCAGTAGAAAATCCTTGTTTTTTGTTAATAAAGACCAAAGTAGACTACATTTCCGTTCTCTTCAGACGCGCCCACGATACGTTATAAAGTCTACGTGTGATGTCTTAGATAAAAAAAAATTGATAAAAACTCACCACAAATATTTAGTTTATGTAGGGAATATAAAAAAAAAACATTTCCGGTTTATTTGGGTTGTGTGCATATTCCCTATTGTGTAGCGCCGAATTTTTTAAAGCAAAATCCAGATTTTGGCTGAAATTGGCAACCCTAAATACACGAGCTTTGGGAGGTATAGTAATTTTTTAATCGCCCTGGTAAAATTCGACTTCTGAAACGTTCTGAGCGCCATCTTTAAGAAGTCTGTTAAATAGACGAGACGTCATTCAATCTATGAAGTTGTATTAGTATTCGTTGCTATGAAGTCATGTCATGAAACTCAACAGACTTAACGTTTGCATCTGCGCAAATTTCGTATTAGCAAAATTATTGAGTTGGGAAAAAATATGGTGGGTGAGCGTTTGTTTGACAAGCGTCTACAGATCCCACACTAAAAATTTTGCTTTGTGCATCTGTGGTTGCATACGCTTCTGTTTTGGCGTTTTCGTTGTCACATTATACGGCCGAGCGTTGAAAATTACTAGTTTTGTAATACAAGGGCATTTAAAAAAGTAGATAATGTAATATGTATTTTATGCTTTACATCGCAGTCTGGACATTTGAAGTCACAAACTGTTTGACCATTTAGTATTGGTGTTTTATAATAAGAAAAAAAAAGAACTAAAACTAGTATATAAATTTTTCCAATGTTCTATTTTAAAAAATCTTTAGTTTACTACAGTAAATGCCTCCATTACGACCTAGATATATAAACTGTTAATACTATAGTAGACCGAATTTTGGACTTAAAAGAATTAAAAAATAATAAAATGTCTAAATCTCCTTATTATGACCACAGCTAGGCAGTAGTTAACTACTTTTTCTGTAAAAGTAGTCGTATTCTTACTACTTTTTTCTCCTAGTAGTTATACTCGATTATTTTAAGTCTGCATAAAATCAAAACGTAGTTAACTACTCAGTGCTAACTACTTAAGATATTTTAACTATTTTGGTGTAATTTAACTACTTTTAAAAATATTTAACTACGTCCCTCTATATTACGTCATTACATGACATGTACGTTGACGCGTGCCAAAAATCTCGTTAGAACAAGTTCTCGGAAATTTCTCGTCTGACGTTTCCAGTCCAGTAAGCGATAAGCAAACCTAATATAGAATTTTCAGGTTTTAAAAGTTTTCAAAAAATCAAAATTTTTGATTTTTAAATACCTCGTATTCCTTTTACCTAATATGATTTAGTTTTGTATTTTTGTACCAAAAAGGAACTGTGTTAATAATTGATGTTCAAATTTAAGTCAGTGGACAGTTAACTTTACAATAAAGTTTAAATAATAAAAAAATTTATTTTATTTTAAATTTTTTTATTTGTTATAGGTTCAAGTCCTTTTTTTAATCATTTTTGTAAGTACAGCTACGGCACTGGTTTTTTGAGCCACAACGGTACATGTCTGGTTTGGTTTGTAGTTAAATATTGAACTTCTAACTACTTAGTAGGTAGTTAGTAGTCTAACTACTTAGTAGTTAGTATTCTAACTACTTTTTGAAGAAGTAGTTTAACTACCAAGTAGTTAAACTACTTTTATGATAAAGTAGTTAGTAGTAATACTCCACTACTTTTTTCAAGTAGTTTGTAGTTTGCCTAGCTCTGATTATGACATTGGCATTAAGAAAAATAAGAAGCTGACAACAATAAAATTGACGTAATAATGTTGGGTGGATATTTCAATTCAATATTAATAGTTAACATTAAGTGCTCATTGCATAATAAACTATTATTCTAAAGTTAAAAAAATTCCTTATTAACTGATTTTACCGCCTCTATCCATTGCTGCCTTTGTGCGGGGCACACGCTGCACGCCGATAGGGACGGCCTTGTATAATGTAATAATTCCCTAAAACATTTTAATATCATACAGATTATACTTCAAAATATCTGCTACAACTACAGTTGGTTTAATAATTAATTAAATAAACAACTAGACAACCTGCTACCACAGTTAGACAACAACATTTACATATTTCATGAAAAGTACCTTTAAATAAATAAATAATAGCTCTAGCTTTTACAATGTTTTTTCACTATGCAATAATTGCACCTAACCTAACCAAACCAAAACAGAAACGTATGCAACCTTAGATGCACCTGCGCGATAGTAAAGCTAAAAACCTGAAAGCAAAATTTTTAGTGTGGGATCCGTAGACGCTAGTGTTTGTTTGCATCGTACGTCAGTGCCTAGTTTTTTTTGTGAAAATAATGTTTTTCCCGTTGTTTAAATTATGTGTTATTTAAAATTTGTAGTGACTTCTAATATACGAAAAGTTTGCTTAACAATTTAGTGTGATTTAAAGATTTTTTTTTGTGTTAAGGCTGTGTATCTATACCTAGAAAATCAAAATATTCTCAGGTGAGCACCATATGTCAAAAAGATCAATTAATTAAATTTGGCTAAATATTTAAAGGTTTGTTTATTTTTGGCCGAATTCATTTCCTTGGTATTTTTCAAATAATTATTGATGAATCAAGAAACATGATGGGAAAACATGCTTATTTTTTTGTTGAAGTGGACAAAATAATATGGGGTTTTAGCTTTTAAATGAAAGTCTTCTGACAAGTGAGTAATGGGTTGGGTAGGATCTTTTATCTTGTTTATCAAATTCGATACAAAATGTAGGAAAATCCATATAATCCACACTCACAAGATTTAAATAAAATATTGAGGAACTCCAATATTATATTTGTATATCATTTACAGATCAAATACTATATAGAATAACTCTTTATAATATTCCCTTTTTCGTCCCCCTTTGTAGAAAACTTTTATTGGTACATTTTCTTTTTTCTTCCTTATTTATTATCTACCATTAACTTTATTATAGATCCTACGAGCCTTTCTTCTAGTCGTCATAATAGCTATTAGATTTAATAACATGAATACCAGCCATACAATATATAAGTACCTAGTAAGTATTTCTAAATTAACTGTTACCATAGCCATCATTGTCAAGGCAACTGATTTACTAAGTAGGTATACTTTTTTTCTATAAGTTGAAGCCAATGTATAGAAAATGAAATTAGTAATGTACCTTAATAAATAAACATTTAAAAGCTCCAAACTGCAGATAACAACTGAGGTAATACAAAGGTATACATCTCACACTTACTACTTTCCCATTTAATTTTGCTTGTGGTTTATTTATGTTGATTATTTCAATGGATTTCCTTTTCTCCAGAAAAGTAAACTTTTCAATTATAAATTCTAATATAAATGTTCCCTCATTTAGTTTAATTACCTACTCTTACTTTTTTGCTGCATTTCTAACCTTTTCCAGGAATGGCTTCATCAGATGCCTCTCCGACAGTTGTCAGTAGGACTGTAGCTGCTATTGCCTCTGCCCTGGTATCTAATGCTACATCAACTGCAACTTCAGTCGAAGCTGACCATGTCCATTCTCAGCCATCAGAACCGATTTTTCTTCAAACCAAAATGGCCCAAGGTATTGGTGGATTATTCGTTTGGGCTGCACTTTTTATGACTTGTTCTCAGGTAAGAAGACAACTTTGTTTACATTTTAACTCAGTATTAATTGTTGTATTATGAAAACCTATACCATTAGAATACCCTGCAGGTAATAGGTACCTATATACTTTTTTTCTATAAAAAGATGTCATGGTCAAAATATGGAAAATTAAGTTGGCAGTATTACTTTTCTTTGAATTCTAATTGTGTTGGTTAGGTCTAATATTTGACATGAAACGCAAGGTTATCCAATACTTGTCCCATTTGAAAGTTTCCCTGTTCTTATGTCATACCTATATCGAAAACATGAGATAGCTATATACCTAATTGTGCTCCAGGTATTAAAATGAATTTACCTGAATTAACTTAATGAATAAAACTTTCACATTTTCGCATAGAAAAAAGAAGACCATACTACTTGTTGTTCTTAATGATGATGTCAGAATACTTACTTGAATAAACTAAACAACATTTTTTAATACAATTTTAAAATCTTATAACCCAGAACCTGTTTAATATATTTCTGAATCATAAGCAGGTTTAATTTTTATTTTGTGTTAATTTTTTATTTTTTTGCCATGTGTTATAAGTAGGTATGGCCTTAATAATATATGTTGTTTTCCCTTAAATTTGTGCTATGTATTATTTTGCTCTTTTTGTATGTATACTTTTTCCAAAAAAGTATACATTGATTGCTTAGTTCTAAAACGTTGTATCCCACAAACAATTTTTAGGAATTTAATTTTACTGCATATTCGAAAATGTAAATATAAATATATCCCGCAACTAATTCTAAAAGGACGTATTCCTCAGACCAATAATTCAAATATTGGCGTATCATGATTGCCTTTTTCTATAAAGCCAATAAGTTGTAACCCTTACATTAGCATTGGAATTATATTAGTAGTATGTGTAATATATTATGTTTATTGAGCTCAATAAAATAACATCACTTTCTACAAGTTTATTTATTTACTGACTGGTGACCCCACGGATACCAAAACTAGCCATAAGCACCCTATGACATAATGTCAACTACACAATATCTTAGGGTGAGTCTACATTAAATAAGCATTATACTACAGTATGTGCTATTTTGTGAACCTCTGTGTATTGTAGGAAAGATACCGGTAAACAGTATCTGCGGTCCCCATTTAAAACAGGAACAGAAATTGACAAGGTCAAGATGCCAGACTGATCTACCTTTATCAATTTGTGCTTTTACTAACACCTTTTGCAACATCTTTAAGGATGAAAATTTGGCAATATATCAACCTTAAAAAAACAAGTGTGATCTTTGCAGTCAGTATAAAATTAACCAATTAAGTGAGAATGAATATCAGAATCATTTAGAGAAAAAGAAGCAGGTTCAAGCTGAAAAAGAAACAGACAAAGATGAGTCCTCGGATGAGTCAATAAATGGAAACAATTACACTTTTACTATGGATGTGCAGGCTTTGTCCTGTAATCGAAGGAAGTTGTGTGTACTACAAGGCACAGGTGCAAATTCACATTTTTACCATATTATATCATAATATAGGAAACCACGAATGGACCCATTACGTTTGTAACGAAACAGAAAGTGACCGGTAAGCCTCAGTATGTTTGCGTCATTGCACATCTGAAGAAACATTGCCTACATGAAAAGAAGAGAATTTTTTTTAGATGGATGACGATACCAAAACCGGAATTTAACTCTGGCTAATGCTCTTAGCTATTTTGCTACCAAAAATAATCTAGGTATTGTACAAAAGTATTTAGAGAAGGGCCACACTGACTCTGCTCATGCAATAATAGAGCGTAAACTAAAGGTAGACAGATTATGTTGCCATCTTAATACATCGACATTATACATACTTGAGACGAAAAAGAAAACATTTCCCTTTCAATTCAAATATACAATTAAAATTTACAATAAATAAAAAAGAGTTAAACGCAAGGTATATTATTTTCTATGATAACATTTTTGCCAAACAAAAGTGGACAAAAAAATCTTTACAAAAAGCTAAATATTCGCCATTAAGTACTACCAAAAATGAATAAATGGGTTCCACATACAAAGGAAAAATATTTTAAGAAAAGATAGAGCCAAAAAAAGAAAATTACTTTACATATACAGTTTAAAACATGAGTAATACGTGTTTACGTTTTGTTGGTTAGTTTAGTTTAATTATATGGATGCCTAAAATTGATTTGCTTCATCCAAGGAAAGTTAGTTTATTGTTTTTTTTTCTTCTTGCTTAATATAAAAGACAAAATACGGATAAGTTATATTATTTTTATTCCTCCTAAATTACATCCTAAAAAAATAAGTCTAATAACTTATAACATTAGGGGCCCTAAAAAAGGCATAAACCATAAAACATAAAAAACTGATATGTCGTATCCCACACTGTAACGGAAATTTGCAAAAAATGTTATAAAAATAATTTTCAGGAATTACCGCACCCAAAAAAAATATCCAGATTTTATTTTGTCAAAAATTGTCTTATGGTAACTTCTAGTAAGTTTTTAATTCTGAAAAATTATTCGTTATTGGGAAATAATATCTTAGAACCCATAGAATATTTTCTGTAACTCTTTTTATTTGTACAGTTTAAATAAAAAGCTCTGTTCCTATAGGAGTAACAGACTAATCAGAGCCAATGGAACTGAACATCAGTTTGCAAATTATCAAATAATTCAAACTTAATTGGCGCTTGACTGGCTTTTAATTCTTTCAAAAAAGAATCTTATACTTCACTAGAGACAAATTTGTACAAGTTATTAAAATAAATTCAATATACTTTGTATTTTAAACTTTAAAAGGCGGGAATTCTGCTGGAGTGTGTTACTTGCTCACGTTCTTCACCTTACAAAGAAACCAATGAACCAGCATGGTTCAAGGTTATTAAATCTGCGTCCATCTCTTTGTCCGTTCTTGCCAGTGATATACACGTTAGTTCTTGCAAGAAAATTATGTATTATTTTTTACTTTTAGGAAGTCATAATTTGTTTGTTTTCTTAAAGACATACTTAATAGGATCTTCATCAACAGATTGCAAAATTAATACTGTAGAAGCATCGTTTTCGTCGTATCTTTTATTGGTTTTCTTTAAATCGCTATCGGCTCTAGTTTTTTAAAATTTGATTGCTAACTCATTTACTGAACTTCTGCATACATACTTGTACATTTGGAAACTTTTTTTGAAACTTCTCAATAACGTGGCGATAACAATTCTCGCCATTTCTGTAATTTTGGATTATAAATATCCTTTGCTGTAAAGAAAACATCTTTATTATTTTAACAAATACGTCACAGTTATCAAAGGTACGTCTAATCAAATAAAAAAGGTGACAATATGATTTTGATTTGATTTTAAAAGCGTCATTAAGAAATTTCAAATTTTTACTTAAAAATATAGAATAAGAATTCTTTTAAAGTTTAAAACATTTTTATTTAACGTTTTGCATTAAAATTTAAAAAAAGACAACTTTACTCTTAACCAAATTTTACTTTTTTGTATTTTTTGCATACCCTGTACAACAAAAAAACAAATGTACAACAAAAAAACAAATTTTTGGCATCATTAATCTTAGTTTTAAAGCAAGCAAAACATTTATGAAGAATGACCTTTTTTCATATCTTTCACTTCTGGGTCCCCTGTTGTCTACCCCATCCGTGGACATACTGTAGATAATCATAAAAAGTTTTTTTTGAAAACCTAAATAGATTGCCATTTACAACATCAACGGCGAATACAAGTTTCGATGAAGAACAAGCTGAACGAAAATTACGGTTTGAAATGTCATTACCAAAAGTGAAAGTGATTAGCTTGTTTACAGCATCTTTAAACAATCTTAAATCCGTATTCCTGGTTATATCCTGCTGGCAAACAAAAAACAAGTTTATCTTGTCGAATCACATTATGTCAAATATATTGCAATAGCGTTATCGATTTTATGAGAATAGTAATAGCGTAAGCTGGTGTGACCTTATTTCAAGCCTTATTTATTATTCAAATTATTTTTGTTAGCAACATTTTCACTTTAAAGAATATAATTAATACAAATAATGGCTTCGTTTATTTTGGAGTCGCAAAGAAGTAGTTCACATTGTACGGAATATTGCAGAATTCCGGTCAAGGGTAGTGTTAAATACATTTATTTATCTGAGAAAAAATCCTTTTTATACTACCAACAATGTTGTATCACTTAATGCTGTACGCAACGACTAGTTTTTTTTTAAACTTAAAGTAATACATGCAGGGTATTCCAGCGAAAACTACCTCCAATAAAATCCAATAATTAGTTATATTATTGTGAAAAATAAATTACCCTTTCCTTTGTAAATTTTCGAAAAAGCGTTGAAATAGTACAAAACTTAGTTGTCTTATTCTTACACTTGTCAATATAAAACCTTGATTGTCAAATTATACCGGTATTAGCAATAGTGAATCCGGGGGTCCCGATTAGAAAAGAAAATAATAAAAGCAAATGAGTGGTTTGTTGAGATTTTTGCCGTTCAACGTGACTTGTATTGAGAGGGTGAACAAATGTCTGCCTTTAGCAAATTTTTGCACATGTTTCAGCATTTCTCGTAAACGAAATCGATTTCTAGTTATTTGAGATACATATATGTTTTTGCTAAGTATTACATTAGTCAACCGAAACTACTTTTACTATTTGATTATATTTTTTTCCACTCAAGCAAATTAAATTTTAAAGGTCTGTAAGATACTTTACAAGAACTATTTTCTTTCTTAATAACCATAGAAATATCGCGATGTTTTTAAACTTCAGGATATACAGGGTTACCGAAAAGTCTTAGTATGGGCAAATATCTTTGCTATTAGTAAAGATAGAGACACCAAATTTTAGGTGGATCTCACTGGTTAATAAATCTATTTTTTCATGTAATTTAACTTTTTCAAACCCCTTGGGGGGCGACGCTAGGGAGTTGAGGTAAAAAAATTTAAATGCAACCCTATGCAGTGTGGTACCTTATTTTAAAGGTCTTTAAAAAAATAAACATTTTGACACAAACCCAAGGTCCGTATCTTAATTCGTTTCTAAACGGCAAGCCTATAAAAATTAAATATCGGAAACAAGTAAAAATTCGAATACCGTTATTTCTCTTATTACTTCAAAAGTTGTTCAATATGACCACCATGAAATTCTTGGCAGTAATAAAGTCGATTTTTGACCTCACATTTTCGAGAATGGCTGGTGTTACTTCTTGGCAGACGTTGACATTTCTTTCTAGTACTGCCAAGAAGTTCTAGAAACGGGGTTTGCGGTAAAATGGTTTCTTTTTTAAATACCTTTAAAATGAGGTACCACGCGGCATGGGGTTGCATTTAAAATTTTTGACCCCAATACATAATATATGTATATACATACAAAATTAATGTTGGGCAAAAAATAAATACATATTTAATAAAGAGAGACATCAAACGATATAATGGAAATATTTAATGAAATAATAGATAAATAGTAGATACACACCTAGTACTTAATGGCATGACTCATATTTTTAATATATTCTTGACATCTAGTTGCCATTGACTCTACTAATCGATGACATGTTTCGATCCCTATACCATAGCATGCTTCCTCAACAGCTTCCCATAGATTCCTTTTGTTTTTTGGTTTAACAGTCCCAACTCCATCCTTCACTATTTTCCACAGATTCTCAATCGGATTGGAATCTGGGGATTGGGCTGGCCATGGTAGAACATTAATTTTGTGTTTTTGAATCCACGCTTCTGTTGCACGAACCTTATGTTTTTTATCGTTATCGTGTTGATAAGCCCATCTTGTGGCATATTCCACTCAGCATCAGGTAACATGACATTTTCCAATATGTTAATGTAAATCTCCTTTGTCATGATGTCTTCAATATGATGATGACAAACGTCATACCATGAGAAACAACCCCAAACTAAGCTTCTCCCTCCACCATGTTTTCAGGTCTCTAGCCAGGTTTTGAGTTCAGAGGGGTCAAGTAAAGTTTTAGGGGGGGCGGGGGGCAAAATTATTTTAATTTACGTAATCATTCAAAATAACGACAAAGTCAAAAACTTTATTTTCTAACGTTACTTTTAGTATTTTATACTGCAGAGATTAAAAATACCTTTTAAAGGGATTTAAAGCATTTTTAATCCCTCAGGGATTAAAAGTGGCACTTTAGTCCCTAAAAATAGGGACTAAAATAGCTACGGAATGCAAAAAAAAAAATTTCTGATTTTATGTAGGTACTTGTGTTTTGTTAAAAAAATGGAAAAATAAAGTACATTTTTATGATGCAATCTTTTCTAGTAGACAAGACAATGATTTCAGTGATTTTCTAGAGTGGGAAACTTGTTCTTTCAGAGTGGGCGTTGCCCACTCTGCCCCCGCCCCCATCTAACTGAAATTTTGCCATCATTTCCAAATAACAAACTTACTTTCGTCACTAAATAAAATATTTTGTCATTTCTTTATTCCGTCATTTCCGCACCAATCAGTGCGATTTTTAGCAAATCAAATTCTGTCTGCAACATGCCTCTTCTTCAGAGGAGGAATTTTTCTTGAAGATCTGGCTATCAAATTCTGTTGAACCAACCTTCTGTGAATAGTTCATGCTGATACATTTGCCTGAACATTGGTTAAAATTTTGGATGAAGATGCAAAAGGATCCTTTTACGAGTAGCATGCGCGTGCCCTTTGGTTCTGTGGTCTTTCTTAGCTTGCCTCGTTTTTCCTTTTTACTTTTTTGATTTTTAGGCATTACTGTGATTTATTTATTGTTTTTGAAGAATATGGCATTACAATATGGGATTTCTTTTTAAAAATACATTTTTCGGTTGTATTTGTATTCGACCATGACTATATATATATATACATATATATATATATATATATATATATATATATATATATATATATATATATATATATATATATATATATATATATATATATATATATAAAGTGCAATGCTGCCAACAAAACTTATGGAAGTAAATACCTAGATGTGCACAATTATTGTTCAGATGTTTTTATTATCTTCACGTACACCTTTATTGTCATGGTTTGGGTCACAGAACTTACGGTATCTGCATAACTACTTTGTTTACTACAGAACATTATTTTTTGTTTCTGGGAGTGTCACACTCTGTTGGTTCAAATCATAGACGTTGAGATATAGAAAATATGTTTTTAGGCAAATATCAAATCAGCAAGTTTGTTGCCTGTAAAGGCTATATCAATTTTAAATTTCAATTGGGTTTAATCAAGAATTGCAATACGGAAACCATCTATTCGTATCTTACTGTATTACGTAACGCAATATCGGTAAATATGTATGTCCTTGGTTGGAGGAAGATAACTAGTCACGCACAATTTTTGGTCAGAATATTTCCATTTCCAAGAAGAATAAGTATTTGTAAAATGCGTTGTAGCTTTTCACAACGGGTTTTTTTTCTCAAAAAATGAACCGACTGCAAAACAGGACCGAAAAGTATTAAATAATATTTTTAAGTATTTGTTACTGAGCCTAATGCTTAACTTTAAGTAATTACTTAAGTTAAACATAATTAAGTTTACCATTAGGCTCATACTGATTCAGATACAAAATATAAACAGTGAAAACGATTAATTGTTTATGTTTAACACTTACAGTGAGTCCCAAAAGTCTACACGCATCCTAGAATTTTGGTAAATTTAATAGACAATCAATAGATATAGAATTTTTATTTTAACACAGTATTGAAAAAAAGTTTTACAAAAAGAAAATAACTAAATAACAATAAGCGACTCACAATCAAACACACACTAACCCGAGCACTAACCATTGGGAGTCTTTTTGGCAGTTTGATTCTGTTGTCAAACTTTCTATGATGTACCCTGCATGGTTATTTCTACCCAAGTTGACTAAAGATCATTCTAAAGTGAAACGTTATTGTAATTTATCCCAGAGGTGTTCCGCTGGGTTAAGGCCTGGCAACTGGAGAGGTGAGTGAAATTGTCTTGGTACATTATACAACAGTCGCTCTTTGACCAGTGAGTGGTGGATATGCTTCGTATTATTGTATTGTTGAAAAATCCAGCTGTTTCCCAATCCCAAACAGTTAACTGACGCAGATACTATAAGATTATTTATAGTTCCTGACTCAAGGCAACAAATTGTCTTGAAATATTTCGAGATACTTCTGATGATTTGATATACCATCAATGAAAACTAAATTTCCCACACTGACCGCCGCCATAAAGCCCAAATCACGACATTTCTTCCTCCGATTTATTGACAGTGTTCTAAAATTAGTTCTAGCGTAAAAATGATGGCAATTCGAGAACACAGTAATCAAAATACCAGATGTAATACAGTAATAAAAACGATTATTTATGTTTAACATGTACGTATTATGTATGGAATATGGATTTATCGATACTATTATAAAATTAGATCAAGCTTAGACAACAATCCGAGCTCTTTCTACATCTATTAGAACTTATAATAAAAATTACCACGATTCTTTATGTTTCACACTGGTATATGGATTTATCGATAGTATTCTAAAATTAGTTCGTTACACCAAGCACGGCGCCCGCATATTTCCGAGTTAGTAATGCAATCAATATGATAATTTTCCGGAAAGTTGAAAATTTTCTAGTTGGTTTGCAACAGGTGCATTCCGAATTTGGTAAAGAAAAACATGCTAATTTATTTATTGAAAAATAACAAATTGGACTTTGATAGGCTTTACATTTGTCGTAAACTTTGTAATTTTTAACCTTCGCTTTTAGTACAAGAAAAAAAATTGTGTCACCTGTTGACTTTAGAGATAGGTATAATAAACGCAATGTTAAGGTCCAATGCATAGAACATAACCGATAATCTAGTAAGTTAGATAATATTTAAAA
Source organism: Philopedon plagiatum (assembly GCA_963971165.1). Lineage (NCBI taxonomy): Eukaryota > Metazoa > Arthropoda > Insecta > Coleoptera > Curculionidae > Philopedon > Philopedon plagiatum. The sequence goes on from OZ020194.1 coordinate 78,572,539, forward strand.
TATCATAGGTTATTAAAATTGTAACACATACAGCACAAAACTGTCCCTTGGACGACCCAGAAACGTAAGCCCGGGATATTTCTTACAACTGTACCTTAGGCTTCCGAGAAACGTAAGCCTGGACATTGGCGTAACTAGGACATTTTTTTTTTGGGGGCGGGGGGCAGTCGGGACCACTTTATGCAACACAACACCAATCATTGTCAAGTCATATTTTGTTTTCCTATACCTGTTACCTCTCGACTCATGCAGTGACGCAGCGAGGGGGGTTTGAGAGTAAAACCCTTCCCTAAACGCTTTTAACGAATTAACAAGTTTTATAAACAATTACCAGAGAAGAAAATAAAATTGGTATCATTGCCTTCTACAACTGTCACATTGCCAAAATATTTTATTACGTTCAGTGTGTTAATATGATACTTTTTTAATAGACTTTGATTTACTCTTGACCAGCACGCCCCCACCCACCCTAATACAAAATCCTGGCTGCGCTGCTATAAAAAAATGGTCAAATTAGTCTTTTTGTTTACCATTTCTAATTATTTTATTACTTTTGGACCTAAATAAGATATCTCATAAAGATCAAAAAAGACCCACATGGGATCATCCAGATACGTTCAAAGGATCATCAGTGGCGTAGCTACGGTGAGTGACACCTGGGGCGGGTATCAAGGGTATCACCCCATGGTAGGGTAGGAAGTTTAAAAAAAAATTGGGTGCCACGCCAAAACTATCCAATTTGGGTTACTTTTGGCGGCAAAATTTCTATTTTATCAAAAAACTGTTTTTTTTTTCATATTTTTGTTGATACTCCTGGGTTTTTAAATAGGAAAAATTTAGAATAGGTACCTAATTTTTTAAAAATAATTATTAGGGTCCTCCATGCAATTTTTTATATTTTGATTTCAATTCCCCTCGAATTTGCGATTCTTATTGAATTGATATAATTTGGATTTTTCTCTGATGCGTGTGTCACCCCTTAAAGAGTGTCACCCGGCGCGGGCCTATATTTCTAGGAACGAAATAACACCTGTACTTTCACATTTCTTATTTAAAACGTTTATTTAGTGGAAAATTATATCTCGGCGAAATGTAATGTTGTGCAAATACCTAAATCCATGCACTTCAAAAATTTATTGTTTAAGTAGTGGGTGAATCATATTTATAGTTATATAGGATATTTTATCCAATGAGAAATATTTAAAATTCAAAAACAGAACATTTATTAAAATCATGATCATTTTTTTACTAGTCATTTACTCTGATTACTGACTGACTTACAATTTTGGTCTAAGAATCTTAAATACTAACTCCCTAACGACGCGGTCCCCATTGAATTTTTAAAATATTATTTAATTATTTAAATACGGATGTTTGGTTCGAACAAAATGAAATTACTTGTAGAAGAGCGATTTTTGAATACAGGTACATCGTGAAATCCCAAAGCTTTGCATCCGATTCGGTTATCCTGTTTTCGATTCCATAAAATCGAAGAAGGAAGGTCTGATAACGATGCGAACATACAGTTAAAGAAATGAACTTTCTTGTACAATTTCGAGAGCCGTTTGTGCAATTTTTTTAACCAAATTGGGTAGTTTTTAAGTTCTGCACAATTTTTTGAAAAAATTAAGAAAGTTTGTACAGAATAGGTACGTGAACAAATCCGTTTTAACTCAAAAATTTCTTATGCCTGCTTTATACTTGGCAAGTTTTCATTGCTGGCACTGTTAATTGAAGAAATTCTTGATTGGAATTAATAATCGCAATTCGACGATGAATCTCATTTAATTATGTAAACCGTCTAAATTGAAAAGAAGAAAGCTCGGAAGGAAGAGTTGACTTAATTCAATCAAGTTTGATTGTTGTGAGTATTTAGTCAAATGATAGTTTTCTGACTGATATTAAGTAGTTTGACTGGATCTATCTAGTTTGTATTTTCTGTAGAAACAGAACTTACCTTTATGCTTTGTAAACGCTTTAGTAACAAGTAAAAACGTTCTATTTCTACAGGAATAACGTATAGCGAACTATAATACTGCAAATTTTACTTGTCTTAAATGGTTTTTGATTCTCCTAGGAAATACCTAAAATATTATAAATTTTCAAACGCGTTTGATAGGGCAGTTATAAAATAATTTTAAAATAACATTAAAGTAAAGTAGTAAAGTTTTAAACTATATTTAATGGCAGAGATCTCTTGCATCTTTATCAAATGTTTCGGGATCTTTTTACTGTCAGATGGTATTTTCTATTAATTGTGTCCTAATTTCTGCATTGGCGTTAGTTCATTTAAGCCTGTACTTGCTCAGTTGCCCGTTTGTTAATAGAATATACTTCTTTCTTGGGTATTTTAAAGTACATATCTACATACCTATTTGACTTTTTACACTCTTTTCATTCCTTCAACTAATAAGTTGTAAAGTACATTTATATGTGTGTAACTTACAATGGAACTTATCTCATCCCAAATCCATGAGGGTCTAGACGTAGACCCTCTCAGTGGGTTTAAGATTTTTTTATTCACATATCTAGGTCTTATTCATATAACTAAGTATCGGTACCGCAATTGGTTGTTTTTTTTTAATTTAAGCACGAATTTTTTAGGGACATAACTTAGGACAGTACAACATATATTTTATCTCGTATTTTATATATTATTATGTCTGTTTAATATTAGCTTACAGATACTTAAAATTTGTGTTTGTATTTTCAGATTTACCACCATTTACGATGGTACACGAATCCAGCTGAACAGAGATGGATTGTTAGAATACTGTTTATAGTACCGATATATGGAACGTATTCCTGGATAAGTTTGTTGTTTTTTAATTCTGAAAGTTATTATGTATACTTCTTCACTGTAAGAGATTGTTATGAAGGTAAGAACATTGTAAACACTTTAGCAAATATTAATTAAAGAACTTATCGTGGTTAGTATGGTTTTTTGCTGTGATTTCGTTATACAGAAATTCTTTTAATTCTGAAATTCCCGTAAGTAACAGCTTAGGAGGATATTCTTTTGCATACATTTTTAACATGATTATAAACGAATTAACATTCTTTTTAATGTAAGTCGTTCTATTCTAGCTTTTGTAATCTACAACTTCTTATCGCTATGCTATGAATACCTTGGCGGAGAAGGAAATATTATGTCAGAAATAAGAGGCAAACCGATTAGGTCCAGTTGCTTGTATGGAACTTGTTGCCTCCAGGGTAAAACCTATACTATTGGATTTTTAAGGTTCTGTAAACAAGCTACGCTACAGTTTTGCTTGGTGAAGCCACTTATGGCTTTTGTTATTATATTTTTACAAGCTTTTGGACATTATCATGATGGCGATTGGAGGTAAGTGTTAAGAACACGCACTGCGAAATGTATAGGTTGTTTGTTTAGGCGGTATGGAAAAAGTGTTTGGAGATTAATGATAAGCAATTTAAGTTGTCAGATGTCCAAGTCAGTGATCTAGTTGAACTACTAAAATCCCGCTAAAATATTATAAACTTTGAAACGAAATACTTGATTTATGGTATTATTAATATAATGAAGTTAAGGGCATGAAAATCAGATACGAAAATATAAATTTCTTGTGAAATTCCTCGTTTTGCCGTCCAATCCTAGTATCTTTTTTATGACCCTGAGAGTATTAGTATTTAAATGGTATTTAGTATTAGCTTATACAAAATGCGATGTGATTCATATGAATTACTAGATACATCGGCTTGTTACAAATAAATAGAAATATTTTCGTGCCCAGCCTTTTATGCGACTTAAAGATTAAAGTAGTGAGTAATAGTTAATGATAAATGCGTTACGAATGTTGTTAAAAAATACTGTATTCTGTATTTAGTAACGTAGGTAAGTGCTTTCGAAAATTTGACAACATCGCAAATCAGCTTCTTTTTCAGTTTGTTTCTGCAGTAGTTTGAAACTGATCGGTTCCTGTCATTTTCAAGATTAACAGTTTTCTAATCGAAATTGCTGCAAAAACAAACGTTTTGAGTGATGCAACATTTGGTGGGTGTTTTAATTTCTTGAACAATTTTTTTATGCAATATAAAATCGTGGAATAGTTTTCGAGGAAAACTGACTTGACTTTTGTAAATTACGTGATGTCCACTCCTGTTTCCCATACAAGTAATAGATTGAGTGAAACGTACTCTTGTTTTATCAATTTTTATCAAGTGTAGACAAATTGTAAGGCTTTTAATGAAACACGATATCGTAAGATCAAAAAAAAAAAATCATCCTCAAAGTATTCCGTGGGATCAATCAAGCATGTTTTGAATTATTACTCTTGACAAGTAACATAGGTAAAAGGTGTAGGTGAATGAAAAATAGAACTGCCAAGTTCTGAAGTTTTTATTTTTAAGAAAATTGAACATGGTAATCACGGCAGAACAAAAAGCTTTAATGATCGAAAGTTACTTTAGAAATGGTAGAAGGGTTGACGGCCAGTGGGTTTATTCAACACGGGATTCAGGATTTTCAAACAGAATTTCCACACATGGCTTTCGACCAAGTTTCGACTAGATCGGTGGCTTTGTTTAGAGAAACAGGAAGTGTGACTAGAAAGGAAGGCAGTGGGAGACATAAGGTTCGCACTGCACAAAAAGTAGAAGAATTGAGGAAAATTGTTGGTGAGCACCCACAAACCCCTATTCGGCGTTTAAGCAATAACTATTTGAATACAAGGACACAATGCTTATGACTTAACGTTATGTGACGTCATCACCCGAAGTCATTACATATACGGATATCTATGCAACAACTCCTAATCTATGGCCATACGCAAAAACTCCTTTCAGGTCCAGCCGCCCGAGCCGTATTCGATTGACAAAAATTTGGACTGATCCGGATCACTTTCCGACACATTTCATCTCTTTCTACTACCCTTCCTGATTCAATTACGTATTCCTCTAACTTAATGTTTGTAACCTGATCCGGATCGATTAGATTTTGTCAATCGAATACGCTTTACGTCCAGCATAGTCAGCTGTGCGTCCAGACATGTGCTTGAAACAATATTGTCAGATTATCTATAATTCTTAATTAGGATAAGCTTAGAAATAACTTTTCTTTGTGTAATGTGTTTATAACTACGTTAACTTAGTTATTAACACAGGCCTAATATAATTTTACAGCAGTATTTTATTGGGAGTATTTTGAAGTTAAATAAAAAAATAACAATAATAATAAGTTTTAGTAAACGTGCAGTCAGCAGACAAAACGCTACCGTCGATCTGGCAACGTTGTACCATATGACATGCAGTTTTCCTTTTCGTGTTAACAATCTACAAGTGTTTTGTGTATTTAGTGAAAAAACAAAGTGTATTACCGGTTTCAATAGTGTTTTAAATAATTATTAAAATGCCTTATAGATGTTGTGTAGTCGGTTGTAAGGGTAATTACCCAAACGGACCAACAGTACGAGTATTTCGTTTTCCTAAGAGTGTGGAAGGGCAAGTGAAATGGCAGAACGCCTTACATCGTGAAAATTTTATTCCAAATGCTAGTAGCCGAGTATGTGAGCTTCATTTTACAGAAGATGATTTTATCAGGCAGTATAGTCAGCAAGACACGAGAACCGGTGAGGTCGTTTCTGTAAAGTTAAATATACCAAGATTAAAAGAGCACAGCGTACCTAGTAAATTTCCCAATTGTCCAAAATACTTATCAAAAACTTTAACGCATCGAAAAAGCAGAGAAGAAAAACTTAAAGAACTAGACGAATTACGATTTCAAAAAGGTATTGAAGAAAGCAAGCGTGAAATTTTAATACATAAAGAACTTACAAATTATAAAACTTAGAATTTAATAATTTGTTTAAAACATTTAGTTTAAATGAAGGGTGGTTTATTATTAATGAAAAAACTTCAAAGACTCTCTTTAAGATTAAGCATATTCCGGGGCCTTCAATTACGTGGGCTGTTAAAATAAATAATAATTTAGAAATAAGTACATACTTGTACGGACAACCAGTAAGTATACAAATTGATAAACTAAAAACGCCCTTTTTGTCAAGTAGTTTGGATGAATTGCGAAATTTACTTGATACCATTGATTGTTCGATGAATATTCTTCCTGTAGATTCCGAACAAGACAATAATAACTCTGAAAATAACTCGAATCCTGACCGCGATCCCGAATATGACTACAGAAAAAATAACATGGATATGTCAAAAATTAATGAAATTTTGAACTTTGTTTCAGATTTGCTAAAAAACTTAAAAGTAGACAATGATATTTTAGCACAAGCTTTGCAATTTATCTCCGAACAAATAAAATTAAGAACTTTGCCAAAAGAACGATACAGATATTCCACTACAACTATGGTATTTTGTTCAATTGTATATACAATCAGTCCTCATGCGTACAGATATTTAAGAAATCACTGGCCAATAATTTTACCCCATCCTGAAACTATCAAAGGCGTCTGTAATATTTTTTTAACTGATCCCCATATTGATGAAAAAAAAATTTTTTTGACTTACGCACAAAATATTTTTAAATATTTAAATGATCAAGACAAAAATGTTTGTCTGCTAATGGATGAAATTCATATTAACCCTTATTTAGACTATAAAGGGGGAAACCTGGTGGGGGCATCAGTAAATAATAACGAATTGTTAGCAACATCGGCATATACTTTCATGATTACAAGTATTTGTTCAGATTTGGAAGAAGTTGTTCACATTGCCCCTATATCTAAAATTAACCATGAATTGCTTTTTCATTTTATCAAAACAATAATAACTCATTTAGAGGCTATCGGTTATATAGTTTTTTGTGTACTCAGTGACAACAATGCCATTAATGGAAAAGCTATGTCAAATTTTTCACCAAAAAAAGAACTTAATATAGTGTTCCCACACCCTGTCGATGCTAAAAGACCTTTATTTTACTTGTTTGATTCTGTCCATCTCTTAAAATGTATATTCAATGCCTGGCTAAACTCAAAACCTGATCAGACATTTACATATCCCGACTTTTTTACTGGCGAAGAAAAAGTTGCATGTTTTGCATCTCTTAAAAAATTGCATGACTTGGAACACAACATGTTACTAAAATTTGGCTTCTCTTTAAATTTAAAAGCTCTGTATCCGTCTAGCATGGAAAGACAAAATGTAAAACTGGCATTAAAAGTTTTTAATCCTTTTGTAATTGAGGGCTTACAAAATTTTGACAAAGATATCCCCAATGCTCAGGACACAGCCGAGTTTTTGAAAATAATAGTAAAGTGGTGGAATATAATAAACGTCAAAACACCATTAAAAGGAAAGCGTTTGCGTGATATTTTCCAGGAACCTATTGTAAAAGGTAAAATAGTAAACGACCCAAAACTTGACTTTTTGAAACAAATGTTGATTTGGTTAGGTAACTGGAAATCAGAAATTTTTTTAAAAAAATTAACACGCCAAACTCACACAGCTTTGTCCCATACAATTTATGGTGTGCTGGAAATTGTGAAATATTGTTTTGAGGAATTAAATTTAAATTATATTTTGTTAGGAAAATTGCAAACTGATCCCTTAGAAAATCGCTTTGGAAAGTATAGACAGTTAGCGGGTGGACATTATCACATCTCAATTCGACAACTTTATGAATCTGAAAAACGACTACGAATTCAATCAATATTGACACTAAAATCCCATAATTTTGGAGAGTTAAGAATTGAAAAATTCTATGAATCACCTGATTGTGACGAACAGGACAGTGCTGAAGACTGTTCTAAAGAAATTGACGAAATTCTTAAAAATATTATTATTCAACAATCTGATATGGACAACTTTAAACCAGAAATGCCTGTGATTACGTATCTGGGGGGATATTGCAGCCATATTGCTTTAAAGAAGCTGAAATGCAATTATTGCAAAAATTCTTTGATATGCAATAAAGAACTTATTGTTGAAGATAATTTTAATCTCATAACTAACTTAAGCAGAGGTGCCCTGCAATATCCTAGAGATCATGTAATTGAAATAGTTATTGTTTCATATATTTTATTCCAGAAAATACTTAGTGACCATGAGAATAAATTCTTAAACATTTTTTCTCAAAAATCATTTCTGACTAATCTCGTATTTAAATATATCCTTAAACAAGAATTTTTAATATACTTTGATGGCTGCAATACACACTCAGCAAAAACAATTATTGATATTTTACTTAGCAGTATTACCAACACTCTGCTCAAAAATTACTGTGCCAAGAAAAATAACCGATTAGGTAAAGGTCATAAAAGGAAATTAAATACATATACAAAATAATTGGACATACATTAACTTTAACTTTAAAGTGGCTAGGTAATCCAATGATGATTTTCAGTAAATTTTTCTCAGTACTTAGTTACTCGTAAATCCTCGAGTACCTAAATTTTTGGAAAATTTTGCTATCTGAGGATACACAATATCTGAGGCAAAATCTTTAGGATTTCTTAGTTTAATAGAAGATATTATTTTTTATAATTGGTATTAATACTCACCTTAAAATATGTACCTAAAAAAACTACAGTAAAACATTTTACACAAAGTAGTTCTTTTTAAAATCATTATAGTTTTTATCACTTATACATATTTTAGATCTTATTAACGCATAATTTGCCCAAATGTAAGTTTAAATATTTAAATAATGATGGTCTAAAGTGCAAATTTATAAGTCACACAAAAACATAAATCCAAAAAAAGCATATAATATAATATTGTATTCATTTATTCATATGACCACGGCTGATGACGTCACAGATAAGCATTGTGTCCTTGTATTCAAGTAGTTTTTAAGCCAGCAAGTAAATGTATCCTACGGAACCGGCAATGCAATCCCGAAATCTGACCTGCATATGCACTATTATCGTCTAAGCTGAGTCCAAGAATTGTTACCAAACGACAAGCCGCAGCGAATGCAATTTTCAGAGTGGTTTATGGGTAATTTGCATAATAATGAAGACGTACATATTTAAAAAAACCTATTTTACTGACGAGGCATGGTTGTACCTCTCTGGTTATGTAAATTCTCAACAAATGAGAATGTCGAGTTCTGAAAATCCACTGGACCGATTTTTTTTAGGGACTCTCAATTCGGCGCGATATCGTAATAAAATTTTAGAAAATTTTGTAAACGCATTAGACGATATAGAGATGCGACAAGGCTACGTCCACCAGGACGGCGCACCAATTTATGTAACTCTTGATACGTTAAATTTTTTGGAAGAATTTTTCGAATACCAAATTATTGACAGTTCTATTTTTCATTCACCTGTACCTTTTACCTATGTTACCTTTCAAGAGTAATAATAATTCAAGACATGCATGATTGATTCCACAGCATACTTTGAGGACTTTTTTTAATTTACGTTATGTTCCCTTTAAGTAGTATATCAGCATCAAGTAAATCAGCTGTAATTTGTGTAGATTTGAATCTTTTATTGAGTTACGTATTTTGTAAACCATTGTTTTAGGTTTATTTGAAATTATCGCTTGTTCAATTTTATCAGTAAATAATTTATTTTATCTTTGATTTACCGAGAACGAGAAAATTTATTGTTTATTACGACGCATACGATTATTAGGCAGTTTTAAATTTTTTTATGTTTATTTACGCTGTAAAAATTTTTATTTGGAATTTTAATTACAAAAATGATTCATGTACAGGCATGCATGGAACATCTACTCTTAAGAGCAGTAGTCAGCGCTTACTTCTTTTTTTTTAGCATTATTGTTGCTTGGTTATTTGCTATTAGAAAACAATGACTTTTCAGTGAATACAGACAAAAGACTTATAATTAAGGTTGGTCACGTACTTATTTCCGACATCGACGCCTCTGGTGACAAACCAAACTGGCTAGCCTTATAATTTATTAAAGAAATTAAAGATTTATTTTGTCAGTGCGCCGCAAAGAATGACAGATGTATCGAATTTTTACTGGGCGCGATTTTAAAGGAGCAATACAATATAAAATTTAGATTTCTTTAATGAAAAATATATCTTTTTATGTGCCAGCACTGAAAAGCATTGATTTTTTATAGCAAATCGCTCGGCAACAACGTTAGAAAGATCGAAATAGTAGTAATTAGCACTGAATACTGCTATGATATGGATTATCAAAGTATTTGCTTATACAAATAATGTAATCTGTGGACTAATATTTAGAGAAACGGTGAAATGTTGCCCCAGACTACCTTAAATGCTTATTCGTTTTTTTTTGTTATTTCTAGTACATTTTTCAGTGATTATTTTGGACTCAGCTACATAAAGTGTCCATCTGATTTTAATTTTATCGGCAAGTGTTCATTTACATCCTTTACAAATTATTGTATGCCACTACGTCTCACTGAATTAGGTCCACATGCGCTTAAATACAATGAGTTACTGAAAATATTATTTTGGTACCGAAGTACCTCCAATTTTTTTCGAAAAAACTTGTTTCAACTATACAACACAAATAACATGTAACATTTTATTTTAGCCCTGATGGCGGATATATCTACATCACAATAATCTACAATATATCCGTTTCTCTTGCCTTGTATGGACTGTTTCTGTTTTATTTTGCTACACGTGACCTTTTGACGCCTTTTGAACCAGTACTTAAATTTTGTACCGTTAAGTCTGTGATCTTCTTATCTTTTTGGCAGGGTAAGTTCATCAATTATACCAAGTATCACTAAATCAGTACTATAATGATATTCTTTATCTAATTTTAGGTGTTGGATTGGCCATCCTAGAAAAAGCCGACGTCATTTCGCCAATTATTGACAGTAGCGGTACTCGTACTTCTGCTGGTACGGTGTCCGCAGGATATCAAAATTTCTTAATTTGCATCGAAATGTTTTTTGCCGCGGTAGCGCTGCGTTACGCTTTCCCCCACAGGGTATACGTTCAGGGATGTGTTACTGACTCTAGAGGAAGGTCTGTTACAATGCAAAGCATTTCGAGTAGCCTTAAGGTAAGTTTTTTTGTGTATAAATTGTCAGTGACTAAAATTTAACACGGAACTGATGTTTTTGTCCTAACTGGACATACAAAACTAAAAAATAGTATACTACGGTTGTCCTCTAAAGCAAGGATCGTAATTACATAAATTGTTCAAAATATAAATATATACGAGCACGAAACTGACGAGACTGCTGGTTATAGTACTATACGTCTCACGTATTTTAGTATTCAAACCAGGGATCGACCAATACGACTTTTCTTGCCGATACGTATAATCGGCCGATTATAATCGACCGATACTTATAATCGGCCGATACATATAATCGACCGATACATATAATCGACCGATACTTATAATCGGTCGATACATATAATCGACCGATACATATAATCGGCCGATACCTATAATCGGCCGATACCAAAATTTAGAATCCCGATAGCGATATATATAGACCTTTCATATTAACCATAACGATATAAATTATGTCTAGAGGGCAAAAGGACCAAATTTTTAAATTACGAAAAGTTCATTTTTAATAAAAGTGTCCGCTTTGATTTTTTTGTATGGGATGCTAAAAAACATAAAATTGTGTCGAGAATAAACATGGGTTATTTATCATTATGAAGCAAAATGTTTTTAAAAGTTGCTTTATGAATATCCAATTTCATGTTTTTGTGTTTTGTTGAGCACACCATACAAGAAATCAAAATTCTTTCACGGTATACTATAGTATTTCTTCCGCAAGCAAGAACTTTTACTAAGCACTCTCTTTCAACCCGATCCATGGACATACTGTAACTGTACCATGTATAAGTATTATATACTTTTTAAACGCTAATCGTTGTGTTTATGTTGTAGGCACGTGGTTTATGCTAAGGATAAACTTTTATATATTTTATAAACCAATTTTTACTTGCTTTTTAGTTTATTATTAGAAAATATTTGTATTGTCTTTTTAACCAAAGTATGATTTTTTTTCTGTTTACTCTCATGAGATGGAACACAAGCCGATACTGCCGAGATTTGTTTTACTTATCGGCATATATTATCGCCATCAATGCTGATATTGATTGCCGTTATACCTATAAGTATTAAATCGTTATCGGTCGATCCCTAATCGAAATTAACACGTCGAAATTTCTGTTTATAATTTCGATATTTTAATTTTTTCCAAGCAAGAAAACAGGATGACCAAATTATTCGCAATCAGTCATTTCTCTTTTAATATCAAGGTTTAACAAGTTTATGTTTAAAGGAAAGTTGATATGTACCAAAAATCGGTAAGAAGTTGATATAACTGCTTTAACTAAACAGTCTGAAGTAATTTAAATGTTAAAAGTGTGACAAAATGAGGATTACTTTTAAAAAGGACCTGTAAATCTTTCGTATTACAAATTTACAAATTTCTGGGTTTGATACCGTTCACCGTATCGTAATATCAAAAAAAAACGTCCTCAAAGTATGTCGTGGAATCAATCACGCATGTTTTGAATTATTACTCTTGAAAGGTAACAATATATAGGTAAAATGTATAGGTGAATGAAAAATAAAACTGCCAAGTTCTGAAGTTTTTAATTCTAAGAAAATTAGATTATTATCATTGTCATTGCATTATATAAAATTTAAAAAAGAACAAAGAACCTAAAAATTATAAATTAAAACTAAATGAGAGACGTGTCCACCTTCTACGTACAAACATGTTCTCATTCTTCTTTTTACAGCATCAGAAATATTGGTGAGCACTTGGGGGGCGTTGTTAATTGCCTGAAACTTATTTGTAATTCTAGTCCTTAGGTCTTCTAAATTTTCACAAGGGGTTTTGAAAACCGAGTTTTTAATGTGTGGCCATAATAAAAGTCGTACGGCGTGAGATCGTAGGAGCGCGATGGCTACCTAACTGGCATTTTACGACTAATGATTCGGTCTTCGAAAAATTCTTCGAAAAAATTTAAATTATCAAGGGTTACGTGAATTGGTGCGCCGTCCTGCTGAAAGTAGCCTTATCGCATCTCCTCATCGTTTAATGCGTTTACAAAATTTTCTTAAATTTCATTACGGTATCGCGCCGAATTGAGAGTCCCTTAAAAAAATAAGTTCAATTAACCTTCTTTCGATATGGCCTCCCACACGCCAACTTTCTGTGAATGCAGAGGCTCCTCTGTAAAGAAATGCGGATTTTTAGAACTCCACATTCTCATTTGTTGAGAATTTACATAACCAGAGAGGTAAAACCATTCTTCGCCAGAAAAAAGATTTTTTGAAATACGGTTTCATTATTATGCCAATTACCCATAAACCATTCTGAAAATTGCATTCGCTGCGGCTTGTCGTTTGGTAACAATTCTTGGACTGAGCTTAGACGATGAGCTTGCACAATACAGGTCACATTTTAGGATTGTATTGCAGGTTCTGTGGGATACATTTACTTGCTGGCTTAAACGCCGAATAGGGGTGTGTGGGTGTTCATTAACAATTTGCCTCAATTCTTCTACTGTTTGTGCAGTGCGAACTATGGATCTCCCACTGCCTTCCTTTTTATACACACTTCCTATTTCTCTAAACAAAGCCACTGATCTAGTCAAAACTTGGCGAAAATGGTCGAAATCCATGACTATGTGTAGAAATTCTATTTGAAAATCCCGAATGGAATCCCGTGTTGAATAAACCCACTGGTAATCAACCATTCTACCATATCTAAAGTAACTTTTGATCATGTCGTGATTACTATATTTAATTTTCTTAAAAATAAGAACCTTAAGAACTTGACAGTTCTATTTTTCATTCACCTGTATACCTTTTACCTATGTTACCTTTCAAGAGTAATAATTCAAGACATGCGTGATTGATTCCACGGTATACCTTGAGGACGTTTTTTTTTGATCTTGCGATATATTAGTGTACCATCCTCATAATTATTTTTCAGGAAACAATGAATCCCAAAGATATTATGACAGATGCAATTCACAATTTCCATCCGCAGTACCAGCAGTACACGCAGTATAGTTCAGGTAAGATTTAGACCAGTAGTGTCAGGTAAGACAAAAATCCTCAGAACCTTATTCTTTACTTACTTTTGCACGTAATGTAAATTTTGCACGGTTGTTGTTTAATTTACCGCTAGTTACTTTTTTGGTACTGCAACACGACAGTCATTTTGTGTACAATATGGCGGTCTTGATTTCTAGCTGCTTTAAAATTAGGTAATTTAATGGATCTCAAAATTCTTGACGAATTAGAACCCAAAATTTGTTTTTTTGTCAGTTTAATTAAGTATATTGGATTCTAGGATTTTTTTTAGTTATTATTCATATTCATATTGTTACTCGTTGCATGATCAAATGCTTTTTACAGATGTCATTTCACACCAGCCCTATGAGCGACTGTGATGCAGCAAGAGCATGCTGTTGTGCATGGCAAATCGTCCTGTTTAGCTAAAACAATCATTAGAGTATCAGCATTATTTTAAGCTCCGGGACCCTAGGATTGACTCTTTCGAGTTGTCCGGGGGCCTCATGTGCATGATTGGAGCTAGTAATGTCAAGCCTGGATAAGACTAAATTCAGTTGGAATATGTAACTTTATGATTCGCCATGAGAGTAATTCAACAAAAATTGATGGACTTTTGACTTCACGTGTGCCCTCTAATAATTAAATTATCACATTTTTTTTCTGTTATAAGGCATTTTGGATAAATATATGTTTATCAATTTTTAGCACTTTTGTATTATCTATATCATCTAACAACTGATAAATTAAAACGATATTTTGGCACTTTAGTTAGCTGTGCAGAAACCCTTTTTGTGTCATATATTGTAAGTTATTTATTGTTACTCTACTTAAGGATGATGTTTTGCTATCGGGATTCTAGACGAGTTAGAGACGTCTATTATTTTCATTGAAAAAGTATTGGAGTAGTAATAAAGTTACAAAATTCATCTGTTGGTTGCTTAGCGCGTTTGTAATTTTTATTGGTTAACCTCACCATACATAAAGAAATTCATCGGTTGTTTCTTTTTAAATAAGATTGTTCGTGCTAGTCTTTTTTCTATAGATTCATTACTGTTTTTATGTCAGTTGGTGCAACTCTACTGCTCATTGTATAAGTATTTTTGCGGAACCATGAGTAAAAGTTGTAATTTTTTTTTAAATGTCTTCAATATAAAAAAATGTTTTGCACATCGTGTCCATTGTAGTAATACTTCTGATTTCCTACAAATCTGTTGAGTACTCTCTGGGATATATCTTAATAACACATTTTTATATTTCAAATATTCGAATTGTTTAAAAATACTTATAATTCTTATAATTTTTAATTTAATTTTTGCAGTCAAAAGTCATCGGAAGCTATTTTATGCCAATTTTGGAAAAATAGTCTTTAGTTAATTAAACGAGCTAAGCAACCTTGAGATGATTATTAAAATGCAATTTTTTACCTATAATTTAATTATTCATTAACCAAAACTAAAAAAGCATGTTTCACTGAAGATTTTTAAGCTGAAATGACAGAATAAAATAAAGTTTAATTTTTTATACACATCTACATTATTTGGAAACATTTCTAGGGACTTTATTTAAGGAAAATCAACAGAATTTTTCGGTTTCTTCGGAAAATCTGCAGTATAAAATAAAAAAACGTAATCCGAAGGTTGTTTTAATAACTGAAATTCAAGTATCTATAAAAATATAGGATATTTCATATGCACTATATTTTGAGTCGTTATTTTACTATAAATTTTTTTTCAATTAAGTTCAACGATGGTTCCTAAAATTCTTAGAACTTTATATTTCTTCTGCATCTCTTGCTTCATATGCACTATATTTTGAGTCTTAATTTTGCCATACATTTTTTTTTCAATTAAATTCATCGATGGTTCCTAAAATTCTTAGAACTTTATTTATATTTTTCTTCTGTATCTCTTGCTAGAACCCTCTAGAGAGTGAATCCAAATATACTAGATGTGTTCACATACTATCCTCAAACAACAGAATTTATAGGAGACTATATGCCATTTATTCTCAGTGATTCCTTAACTGTGACCTGCTAAGCTATAAAAATAAAGTAAAAATCTCACATAGGAAATCATTAGGACATAGCACAATGGTGTACTTAACCTATAATCTTGTATATTTGTATATATTATCTTCCGAACCTAAAAATTCTAAAATCAAAACAAAAAAAAAATTGACTAAACTTGTGATAGAAACATAATTTTGTTTTAACGATTCAAAATCAAAATTTGAGCTTTAATAGATTAGGATTTATAGTTGGGCATTCACCATTTTATCGTTTAGCTTTTTTTGTTTTATAAGTTATGAAGGATGATGCTTGTTTAAAAAGAATCACTTAAGAGGACTTTATGGGTCCGCATAAATAGTAGGTATGAGGGTGTTCAAATGTAGTAGGTATGTTGTGTTCAAATAATAATAATAATAATAATAAAGTTTATATAAATTAATTACAATTTAAATATGTTATATATACGTATATTATAAATAAACTTTATAAAACCCCCGAAGACTACTTGTTGGGGGCAAATCTTATATTTAACATTACATTATTTAATTATATAAATTACTCAATTGAAAAAAATATATATATTGAAATACATACAAACAAATTCTTTTTTAGGACAAGAGAGATCCTTAGAGAAAAATAAATAATTTTTATATTATGCAAAATAATATCAAAGTAATTCCAAAAATTTCTTTAAATCGTTTGTTGTTAATATCCAAGCTTTTATTTCAATTTTATATTTTTTAATGATATAATTCTTTTAATATTTACTGGTAAATAATCGTTTAAATAAAAACAAATATTTATAATTCTTTTGTGCTATAAACTTATGTATTTTTGGTTTAATGGAAATTTCATTTTTATGACGCGTGTCATGGTTATGTTTTTTAAATTGTATTAGATTTTTATTTTTAAAAACGTATACTAAAATATTATAAATATATATTTGCCTAACGTCCATTTTTTTTTGTTTCTGAATATAATTCCTTTGAAGGATAAAAATAGTCTTTATTAAACATAATTTTTAGAAATCTTTTTTGTAATACTTCTATTTTTTTCACTAAAATTCTATATTTGGGGTGCTTAAGGGAAAACAGCTAGACTGAAAAATGGTGATGTCGTTATAATCCTTAAGTTTTGTTACAAGTATTAAGTTTGTTAATAAGATGTTACCGTTGGTATTACAATTTATTAAATTTACTATTTAAGCTCTGTTTTTTGCCTCTATATTAATAAACAAAAAATATATTAAATAATATATCTATCCTTTTGACTTAAAGTGAGGTGTAGTCTTTACTATCGACTTTAATTTTTTGTTTAATATATAGTTTTGCCTTCAAAAGCTTATGGTACCTTATTCGCTACAATTGGTATTTTGGTTCAGATCTTCGATTGTGGGGTTATGTTTTGTTGTTTTCAGGTGATCTCAGTCCTACAGTAATGAACTTGCAGTATTTTCGTTTTTTTATTAGTATACAAAAGTGCTTTAACTACAAAAGAATCTAACCGAATATCAATTGGGCGGACTAGATATCGATAAATTTATGTTATGTATATAATTCTTATTAGTATTTTATTTTCGGCTCTTTAGTGTTAGTTTTTATATAGCATATGTACCTTTTTTTAATAAATGGCTTGGTGTATATATTTATGTGTATATTTCTTGGCAAGTTCTTGGTATACATTATCGTCACCACTCTGTATTGAAGTGTTTATTTGAGTGAAATTTGTGTTTGCGATTTAAATAAGGCTATTTCTGGCAGACTGAAAACTTGCTTATTTTTCCATTCTCAATTTTTTCGCTGTGCAATTTGACTTTAAACGTACTAAAAACGACGTGGAACCAGACTTTATTTTTTCATTCAAGGAATGGTAATATATTTTTAACTTTTTTATATTTATGTTATCTGACGTATTATTGATGATTCTGGGGGTCATGACTAGGGGTGGGCAAAATAATCGATTATTAGTCCATTAATCGATTAATCGACTTTTCGAATAATCGATTTTCCAATTAATCGATTTTCTCGATTAATCGATTTTCCGATTAATCGATTTTTCGATTAACCGATTAATCCATTTTTTCGATTAATCGATTCTTTTTTATAATCATAACTCGACTATGAAACACTTATTCAACGAAATAATTTGAATGCTTTTCGATCCGCGCTCCTTTAATTTTTAAGGGTCTATAATTTAAATCGCCCGCCGGAATTGTGTTCAAGATAGACAAGTGAGAAGCGCTAGAGTCGCTTTCAATATGTCATTAGTGATGACATAATTTCGATTAGTTCAATAATCGATCTAATCCGATTAATCGATTTTTCGATTAATATAAATTTTATCGATTACTCGATTTTTCGATTAATCGATTTTGTCGGTTAATTGATTTTTCGATTAATCGGAAATAATCGATTATTTCAAGTAATCAAAAATCGATTATCTTTTTCGATAATCGCCCAGCCCTAGCCATGACCCCCCCGCCTGGATCCGCGCTTGCATGGAACTACCAGTAAGGCAGAGTTGTACAGTGACTTATTTTTATAAAAATCTTGGAATATTTCTTTACACTCTGTATTTTAAAAAATGGGGATTTTTTAAAGGATACTTGTGAATATAACCAAGCGTCTACATGGTGGCCCGAAAAGTGACCACTTTTTTCCTTTTTGAATAACTTTTATCTTTTAATATTTACCACAAATACATATGTAGCAAATATTTGCAGATGTATAAGTTCCTAAAAAATAACGCCGAATTGTCTTAAGGTTTAAGGTATATGTTATTAATTATGCATAAAGGGCACTTTAGTAGAAGAAGTTTTTCATAAGGGGTTATATACAGTTAGAATTTGGAAAAAATCGATTTTTTTTTAATTTCATTTTCGTAATGTACCTACATATATTCAAGTACACACAGAGAAAATTTCAAGGCAATCCACGCATATTTGTAAAGACGTGTCAGAGCGATTGTACGCTATATAAAGTGCTTTTGAAACTTTAAACGCGTTTTTCTCAAAACTGTGTTTTTAAAGTCGGTGACGAAGATTTCTCGGAAACGGCTGAACCGATCAGTCTCAAATTTTAACACAAGCTTCTTAAGTATATTTTTTACTAATTAATCGAAGGATTTTTTTTATAAACAATTTAAGGCCAAAATTTTAGTCAAAAATCGTTTTTTTTTTTAGAAGCCATTTTGTCAAAAAATTTTATTTTGCTTATTCCTTCGATTAATTACAAGATTATACATTACTTTACTTTAACGAAATCCGTTTGGTTTTTTCATATTAGATGATCCAGTCTAGAGATATCGTTGTCACCGCAAGATGCCTTTTTTGAGAGGAACTCCTGGAGATCAGCTATAACAGCTTACAAAATTATTATTTTTACAAATACAAAAATCTTAAAATACAGTTAAAAGTACCATAATATGTGTACAAATTTTCACATTAATAAATTTAAAAGTCTTCTCAGGAAAAATTCTTGAAAAATCGCTTTTTTAGGCCTCCTGACTGTATATAACCCCTTAAACGACTCGCGAAAATCCATTTTTTATCTTTGAAGATATGTATATAGCACCTACAGCCTAAACCCTAAAAAACTTGAATTAATAAAAATGGGCATTGATTATATTTAAAGAAGAAAAATTGATGTTTACAAAAATAACTCGAAAATGAAAAATCATCTAAAAATTTTCGGAACGTCATTTTATAAGTTCTTTAATTACGCAACTTTTTTCCCGTTTAACTAATTTTGTATTTGTAACTATTAACGAGATCGCCATGCTGGCCCTTCTTATCTTGGACACCGTGTGTAGTATCTACAGCGTAAACTCTAAAAAACTTATATTAGTAAAAATGGGGTCTGATTATATTTAAAGAAGAAAAATTGTTGTTAGCAAGTCGTTGAAAAACCTTCTTTTTTAAAATGCCTTGTATAGAAACATAATTCAACCTCATTTATTTATTCATTTATTCACCGTCAAATCTCCATTACAGACACAGTCAGTATTGAGTGAAAATAGAATATTTCTTATTTAATCTGTGATCTTTATTTCTCTTCTCCACTGTACTCTATTCTTTGCCAGCCTTTCCACATTTTTCAAGTCCAGACCTAGATCCTTGAGATATCATCCCACTACCTCGTTCCATCGTCTTCGTGGTCTCCCTCTTTGCCTTCTATTTGTCGTCCCCCTTTTCTAAACCTTTTTGGTTAGTCTTTCCGTTGGCATACTATCTAAGTGTACTTTCCATTATTTTCTCTTGTATTAATCTTACTCCCAGTCTGCGTCTTATTTATTCATTTCTCACCCTATCTGTTAACTTTACACCTGCTATTTTCCTCAGTGTTTTCATTTCCGTTGCCTGAATTCTTTCTGGTTTTTGTTCAAAATCCATAGCTCCAGTCATTCACATAAACTTTTTAAAGTCTATGGCTCCGATCCATACATCAATGTTGGTACAAAGATGGAGTTGTGCACTCTTATTTTTGTTTTCGTTGATAGTTTTTTTTGTTGAATGTTTGCTCGTTTAGAGCGAAGTACAGTCTGGTATTGGCTTTCATCCAATTCGTTATCCATTTTCCATCCTCAGCTGTTACTGTCCCTATATTTAAATTGTCTGACTTGGTCTACTGGTTCATTTTCTAATATAATAGAGATTTCTTGTGGGATATTAGGTATGATAATTGCCTTTGTTTTATCTGTGTTTATTCTTAGATTATGTTTCCTTAGCTCTTCATTCGATCCTTGCAGATTATACTGCAGGTAATCTGTTCTTTTATTTATTAAAACTAAGTCATCTGCAAATGCTAAGTGGTTAATTTCAACCTCATTTATTTTGGCTTTATTTTTGAGAACCTATACATTGTAAATATTACCTACAAGACAAGTCCCCCAAACTCATTTCCTTAGCATAATCTTGCCGTTTATAAAGAATGTGTTTTGTGGGAAGTACAGTGGCGGTTGGTGAAATTTCAAAGTTGTATATCTCTGTTCCTTCTTGCAAGACCCGCACTAAACTTAGGGGTTTTAATAGTAAGCCCACCGGCAATGATTTAGTAATTTTTTTTTTAATTTGCGAATAAAAGTTGAATTTTTGTTGAGCCCCCCTGGGGAAAAAATGAACGCGTTTAGGTATTTCATTATTTTTTCAAAGTAAATTTTAGATTTTAAATTTTAAGCAAAAAATGTGTTCGAAAAGAAAGCTAGTCATTTGAATTTTTTTAAACCTAAAATATAATTTAAAGAAAACTCAAATGACTAACTTTCTAAACATTTTTTTCTCTTAAAATTTAAAAATTTTCGACAAAATGATGTAGAATTTCTTTAGAAAAAATACCTAAACGCGTTCACTTTTTCCCACGGGCGGCTTAAGCAAAAAAATAGCTTTTTCGCAAACTACAAAATGTTTTTTCTTTACCAAAACATTTCCAGTGGGCTTACTATTATAACCCCTAAATTTGGTACGGGTCCTGTAAGTAATAACAGAAATATACAACTTTGAAATTTCACCACCCGCCACTGGGGAAGTAGGTAACATATTTCGTTTTTGGAGAGGTGTGGACGGAACCCTAAAAGGGAAGGCATATAGAAACGTATTTAAAAAAATTAATTTGCTTATTACTGCTAAAAACAGTATCTGTCATTATTTCAAGTTTTTAAATACTTCTACCTTTAACTTGTAACTAGTCCACGTTGTTTTGTATAGTGAAAAAGTCTATTGCAAAATAAAATAGTGATCCCAGAGATATTTTCTTACAGGTGGTAAAAATGGCCGAGGGATTCGTTTATCCCAGTACGACCCCGACGATCCGATGAGTCCAAGCGGAGGCACGGTACCTCAGTCCTATAATAGTTTGGACAATCCAACTAAACCACCCATTAGTCTAAGCTCAAAAGTATCTACTATATCTAATAATTATACCGAAAAGACAATGTTACTTAGTTCAGATGAAGACAATTAACTAATCTAATATATTTATCAATATATTTATTATTTATTTTTGTTATAGCTCCATAAATTATAGATTCCTTAATATATGTTTAATGTTTCAAAACGTATGTTATAAATTATAACACCTTAAATATATAAATAATTATTTCCTATATACCAAGACTATCTATAGAATTTTTGTATGTTGATCCTAGCACAGTTCACAGACTTTTAACAACGCTTTACAAACTTTTGCAACCCGATTCACTATTGCTACGACGCTACGCGGGATTTATCCCTTTTCTACCGATACTTCTACGGATTTTGCACTGAAGAACTAGCTGCTATAATTCCTCCCTTGACTGTTCCTAACAGAACAACAAGAGGCGCGTTACGTATGCATCCCTTTACTGTCCAGCTAGAAAATCCTAGAACATACCACTTCTCTCGCTCATTCATTGCTACGGTCTCCAGATTATGGAACGCCTGCAGATGTTTTACAAACAGATTACAGATTTTTCAAAATTTTAAATTTGGCTCTGTCGAAACTCCCCACTCAGCTCCGCGCATACGCGATGTGATACGGGGTTGGTGCTGTCGGCAGCGGGTAGCGCGGCAGATGGGCGGAGATCGGGCGGCCGAGGTTTGCTCAGGTTAAGTGGGGGGGGGGGGGGGGGGGACTGATGGCACGGAATAATAATTTTGCAAGTATAGCTTGCACTTGACCGAATTTTTTCTGTTTTTAATTATTAGTGATAATTTGTATAAATCACCACAAATAAAATCTTTAAAATATATCATTTTTTTTATTTTGCCCCCCTGAGAAAAAGGTCTGCGGGCGCCTATGACACAATATGATGTTCGACCGGTATGCAGACGAACGAAGAATCCCTAAATAAATCCTCGGACAAATTGACAAAACTCCTCAACACCTCTGAAAACTAAATTGAAGAATCTCAAAGAAATATTCATGACATTCTTTTAAGATTCTAGTTAGGGTCTGATTCTGGAATGCGATTATGCGATTCTAGATTCCCAGGATGAAACAGCTTTTAAAAGAATTTGTTGAATGTTTTTACCAGATTTAGATTAAATTGTCAGTGGTAATGTCGAGATTTCAGCACCAACTCATTGTGAAAAAGTAACGTAAAATATACGCTCAAGATTTATACGTAAGCTATCGAGCCATATTCATAGCTGTCCTTTTTAACCTGTTGGGTAATTGGTGGGTTTGGGGTCAGATTATTTTTAAAAACTTTTCCTTTGTTGTATAATATTTTTGGTTTAAATAGTTGCTTTTTAAAGAAACTCTGTATACGTTTCACAGTTAAAAAAATGTACGCATGTCGATGCTGAGGCTGTAAATTTCAACGGATGTTATACCCCATAAAGGCTGAATTAGGAAGTTTCCATTTTTTCATTTTCTCCTAATAAATAGTCCTAAAAATCTAAAAAGCATATGTATTTTCTGTTTTTAATTATCTCTAGAAATAAAAAAGTTATGGGCCTTCAAAGTTTGAGGCTCGATGTACTCGAGGACGTCTAAACACACAACCCCGTCAATAGCGGCATAGGCGTTCGCAGCAGCAGCGAACAGCTGCTAGCCCGGCGAGAGGTGTGTGCAGTGACGTCACCGGCCGATAAAAGCCGCGCGGAAAGAAGTTGAATAAGTTCGTCAATTTTGAAGATATCGAGATGATTTTTTTTTGTTTGACAAGTTAAATGAAAGACTATTAAATGATGTTGAAGTTACTCGATATTTCTGACATAGGAAACTTCCTAATTCCACATAATGTCAGTAATTTTTAATACGTCGAAGTATATTTAAAGGTAAATATTTACATCTTACCGTGACCGTCCAGTACAGTGTCATATACTGACACTGTACGGGACAGTCACGGTTATGTGGAAATCAGCCTTTGTAGGATATTAAGGACTTCTTTTGTTTCATTTGCCTCTAAGGCAGTGCGGGCTTATGAAATTTCAAAGTTGTATATCTCTGGTCCTACTTTCAGGACCCGTACCAAATTTAGGGATTTTTATAGTGAGCCCCCTGGGAATGTTTTGGTAAAGAAAAAAACATTTTGTAATTTGCGAAAAGAAGTTGAAAACATTCCCAGGAATCCCAGGGGGCTCATTACAAAAACCCCTAATTTTGGAACGGGTCCTGTAAGTAGGAACAGAGATATACAACTTTGAAATTTCATAAGCCGCCACTGATCTAAGGTATTTTCAATAATTATTGCATATAACAGTCTAACTATTATACAAAATTTCAGTATAAGGCAGATGCATCATTTCTTGGTGTTGTCATGCTATTAATAAGATAATAAGTATCTTTAAATCTACTCGGGAGTTTCCAACTAAAATATTAAGGTTATCTACAATATTGATCTCATTTTATCAAGTTTTGAATATTCCATACTTGGTTCTTTACAGAATGTGTCCTTTAACATCAGTTTAACACAGGATATCTAGGAGGGTCTTGAAGACCGTCCTTGTATTTGTTTGATTTTTGGCAAAGCAAATGTGTCTATATTAGCCAGAATATTGGTATCCCTTCGTGTGGTATGCCCCACATAATGACTACAACCTTGAAACAAGGGACCCCGGAGAGTCCTGCTTGCCTTGGGTGTAATGACAAGGATGTCACGTAGCCCCCCGTATGAGACAATCTTGGTATCTCGGAAAAGAACAGACGTGTGAGTTTTTCCCGCGACATATTTTAGATTCATGATAAATGAACAGAATCCACTACTTACCTACTTGTCAGGAGTACATTTTTAAATATAAAGGGTGTCCGAAAAGTCTTAGCATGGGAAAATATCTTTGTTATTAGTAAAGATAGAGACATCAAATTTTAGGTGTATCTTTTTTTTTATTACGTTGGCACTACAAGCTAGTGTATTGGCCTAGGGGTGTATCTTATTGGTTAATAAATCTACTTTTTTTATGTAATTTAATTTTTTCAACCCCCTTCCGGGGAATTGAGGTCAAAAATTTAAAATACCTTTATTTCTCTTATTACTTTAAAAGATGTTCAAAATGACCAACCTGAACTTCTCGGCAGCAATAAAGACGGATTTTGGAACTCACTTCTAACATTTTCGAGAATGGCAGGTATTACTCCCTGGCAAAGTTCCAATCCAAAACCGACTTTATTACTGCCAAGAACTTTATGGTGGTCATTTTGAACAATTTTTATAGTAATAATACAAGTAATACTTTAATTTTTTTCCACGACTTTTCATTTTTATACGCTTGCTATTTAAAAACGAATTAAGATACGGACCTCGGGTTTGCGGTAAAATGTTTTTTTAAGACCTTTAAAATGAGTTACCACACGGCATAGGGTTGTATTTAAAATTTTTGACCTCAGCTTCCTCGTCGCCCTCAAGGGGGTCGAAAAAGTTAAGTTACATAAAAAAGTAGATTTATTAACCAATAAAATACACTTAAAATTTGGTGTACATTTGGTGTCTCTTTACTAATAGCAAAGATATTTGCCCATACTAAGGCTTTTCTGTCACCCTGTATAAATACGTAGGTATGTATGAGAATCTAAAATTCTCTAACTACTGTAGCATAATTCGCTGTATTTTGTTCTAACACAGTTAGATGACAAATACTCCTCATGATCAAGAAAAATGACGCTTTATCTTTTGCTAGGATGTCGTTACCTGCAGACGAGTTTCGAACTCTAGTTCTCGTCGGCGACATCCTACCAAAAGAAACGGCTTTCTTTTTTCCCGGTTGCAGTCTAAGTATTTTCTTATTTGTGTTAGAATAAAATATGGTAAATTCTGCTAAGTTGATACTCAGGCGCTCGGAGGACATTCTCACCTGAACGGCCACTAAGGGTGACCTAGACTGTAGGTAGTTCTTTTTCCAGCCACAAAGTGGAAAGGTGGAAAAGTGCCGCAGGCGAAAATTTTTCGTCATAAAATCGAAATAAAAATCTTGATCTTCAGACAGCTTGGGAGGGGGGGGAGGGGGGTGTAACCCCCAAAACCCCCCGAATACGCCACTGATACCTAGTCGGGGATAAAAGACTTCTGCAGCGCTGTCTAGTTATGGATCCTGCAATTTTGACGGCGGGCAAGTCTTTGTAGGCGATTTTCTCTATTTTAGGCTATAAAATATAAAGGGTGATGGCGGCAAATAAGCTTTGTGTACTTATGGTGAAAATCACGCCAGACATGCAACTTATTTTGTCTCACCGTCAATAACCAGAAATCTTACAACGGTGGCAGGAGTCCTTACAAGACATTGCCACCCGAGTGAACACTATAGGAGTCAGCAACTACTGAAAATGAAAATGGTGCTTGGAAGAAGAGAAATCGTCTCTTGCTTAATGGTTACGTCATTCTCTGGAATATCACCAGCTATTATTTTAAATTCGGAAGATGTCGAGCCCAGAAGGCTGCTGATCATTTCAAGGGACGATGGCCTAAAATACGCAGGTCTCTACTGAGCCCGTTGTGCACCTTCACTGCGTATGTACTTATGGAAGGAATCATCTTTTGAAAAGGTCAGCAATCTTCTGGGTTTGATTTCCTTGACATCTTCCGAGTTCCAAGAATAGGCGATCGATATAATTAAGTGAAGAGACGATTTCTCTTCTTTAATGCACCATTTGCATTTAGAGTAGTTGCTGGCTTCTAATGCTTAATCAGGTGGGCAATGTTCTGTAAGGATTTCTGTCACCACTGCTTATTTTTAGAAGAGACTCCTTATACTCAGGGGCTGGCTCTCTAACGAGATTTATGCCAGAGGGCTTTGTGAAGGTGTGATTACTGCAAAAAGGGTTGGCAGTCTAGGATTAGAGTACCAGAGATTTTCACTCCTTAGTGTTATTCTTGCTTGCGTAGTACTCTAGAATTGAGGGATGCCAAGATTGGGCTACTTCAAGCAAGAAGACAATACCTACATTTGTTAAATTTTAGATAGCACCATTTTCAGACACTGTTCTTGTTACTCATTTGCTCAAAAAAATTTAGTTAGTCGTAATATAGTTGCTACCTAGAATTTCACAAATTTAGTTGTCTCTGCTTGGGACAGCCTTCTCTCGACTCTTTGCCCCGTACGGCTGCTGAAACTTAATTGATATCGGTAAGACAGGAAAATAAAAAGCAATATATAAACAAAGCTTTTTCTTTAATAAAATTCAATAATTACGGTTACATGGCAAAACAAATATAAAATACTCGCTCAGGTGTATGAATAAATTCAATGTTCTCAATGACAATACAACTTTTACGCCTTAGTTTAGGAATCATTGACAAAACACAACAACAAGAACGTTTTATGTATGTTAGTTTAGAATAGTGCAAGTTATTATAGTGAGTAGATTGCTTATTTGTGCCTCAATACGTTAAATTTGCTCCCTCTATATTTATATTGCTGAAGAATAAAATTCTCAAGAGAATTCAGAAAAGTATCACAGTGGTACCAAAATAGGTATGCGATACCCGTATGACATTAAGGAATTGGCAGGATTTTTATGCTTAATTGAGAAGAAGGCATACAAATATTAAGTGAACCAAAGCACCAAATAGACATTGTTCAGAAACCGTCTGAGAGACGAAACTATTAACTAACATTTGCCAAGACGGTCTCGGTATAAGAAATCAGTTGACATGTGAACAAATCACGTGATCTTTCTGTCAAATATTACTTTAAACATAGCTGCCGCCCGCGACTTCGTCCGCGTAGTATACTGTCACATAGTTTCAAGGTAATAGAACCGTATAACAATTTTACTCCATTACAAACCTTAAACCCCCATTTTGCCCCCTTAGGGGTTGATTTATTAAAACTTTAAAACACATATTTAAACATTTATTTTTTAAAGTACTTCTATGAAGTAGGTATCGACTTAATAGGATCATCTATTATTTTTCTTCATACAAAGTTTGAACCCCTATTTCACTCCCTTAGGGGTTGAACTTAGAGAAAATCCCTTGTTTAGTAGATGGCGTTGTTATATAAGAAATCTCTCTGCAAAATGTCAAGTTTCTAGACCCAGACCCCAGGGCTGTGCGTTGATATGTCAGTCAGTCAGTCAGGCAGTCATATATAGAGATATTCAAATAAAAGAAAAATGAATAATTTAACTTAATAAAAAGGTAGCAGAACTGTTAACCGTATTAGATAGGAAATAGGGAGCCAGTATATAGGATTTTCCATAAATTAGTGCGCTTTGGAATATATTTCCGTCCTATTTTATTCCATAAGGATAAAAAGGGATAAAAATACATTTAATGCACACTAAATTGGTCAATGGAAAACGCTGATATATAAGGTTAAAATAAATCCCCATTAATAATACTGTTAAAGTATTTTGGCGTTTTTTTTTTCTACTGAAGACGCCGTGGGTGGAAAATTAAAAAGGCATAGTCTGCCTGCTAAAGTATTAAAAACATGTCCAGATAATAAGATTTACTAAACTAGCCAATATCATCTTTTAGTTTGCAATAATTTGTTTCAAATTAAATAAGGCGCTGTTAGGACGTAATAACAGACAGTTTCAGACTCTATACTTGAACTAGATCAGCTATTTCGTATATAATCGCAGTCAGCTATTTTACAGTGTTTCAATTCTTTAGCTTGAAAGAACTTTTCCCAATAAAACGTTGCTAAAATGCAGGCAATCATAACAGTTCTGTCGAGAAGCGTTCTCTCAATTTTAAGAATTCGGCTCCTGGTGGCAAAGAACATTTCATTAGTCCCGACAAGAATATTGACGAGCCTGTCGCTGCTCTGCGTATTACCTAAATCCTGTCTAAAACTTTGTACACCTATCCGTATACAAACACCCTATATATTGATGAGGATGTACACACTGACGTTTCTTAAACATGAGATCAAAAAGTGTTTTGTCAGTGTGTTCAGCCTCATGAAGACACGGAGAATATTAGATTCGAAACACCTGATTTGAAGAAATACTTATTATTCGGGACTTTATCTTTTAGCTGTGGATACACTCCTGATTTGTAGAAATACTTATTATTCGGGACTTTATCTTTTAGCTGTGGATACACAATATATATTTTATGATTGGTTCGTTCTTTTTAGCACTTTGGTTCACAGAATATTCTTTAGAATAAAATAGGACAGAAATAAGTTTTGGAAAAATTATAGACGAAGTTATAGGGTGATTTTTTAATTCAGCAACGTGAACGTATTTTAGTTATTTTCATATAACATGTAGGTATATGGAGGTATGATTATACAATTCTAACATTAGTAGTCAAAATAGTTTATCGACTTTTTAAATAAGATTTTTCTCAAAGGATAAAAGTTTTCAAAAACATTTTTAAATGCAAAATTTGCAAAGTTTTTGCAATTACAAAATAATAAAATAAATTTGCAAAATTATAAAAGAAAAGTTTTAATTAAGTTGTTGTCTCTGTAATTTACTTCTCTATTTAGAAACTTTTTTATAAATTTCTAAGTATTACTTGAATGACTGTGTAGAGTGCTCCGGGATGAGTAAATCACATTCTAGGAGTAGAGGTTATTTAGGTCAAAACGAACCATTTTGTACTGTACTTTAGTACAGTTACAGAGTTTTAAATTTAAAAAAGTCACCCTATATGCACTCCAAGCACACACTACCAGCATCAGCTGTCATAACTCCATAATAATATATCTATAATTTTTTTAAACTTACAGAGATCAGTAAAGGTAAGTGCAGCTGGAATATTTACCTATACAAGAATTCCGACAATCTAGTATGTACATAATATTATGAAGAACACGGAAAATACTACTTAGTTACAGTAGAAAAATCAGTCTCATATACAAGCCTTTTTCAAGCTGCTTTTACCACAGCTTTATTATAGGTTATCCTCTCGATGTATATACAATATGGCTTATGAACGGTAATGGACGATTCACATTTAAAATCACAAATTAACATTTTGCGTAAATAAAATCGTTCTCACAAAAAGCTAGCGTTAAAATTGATGAAGTGATGCATCATGGTATGACGATTGAGCGTTGAAATATGTAAAATATTTATGATAAAATCACTGTTTTCATTCCTTATAGATTTAGAAAATATTTTATATTTTTATTATAGGTAGTTATTAATATTGTGGCTGTAATAATAACAGCGAGACAACAAAATTGTAGTAATTTTAATTAAAATTATTAATTTTTAATATAAAATCTACGCTAGGAATTTCAAATCAGTACTATTTCTGTATTTATAATTGTTTAACAGGGAAAGGCTCGTCCACCGAGTGCATGCCCTCGAGATTTTTTTCTACAGTATTTCTGATTAATTCAAAAT
Organism: Philopedon plagiatum; assembly: GCA_963971165.1. Classification (NCBI taxonomy): domain Eukaryota; kingdom Metazoa; phylum Arthropoda; class Insecta; order Coleoptera; family Curculionidae; genus Philopedon; species Philopedon plagiatum. The sequence goes on from OZ020194.1 coordinate 78,602,715, forward strand.
TCATAAACTGACTTTCAGTTCAGGAAATTTTGAGCGGCATTGCCGATCTTTCAGCCATCCGTATTCAAACGGGTCTTAATTTTAATGTCAAAAATATTCCTGAATTTAAAAGGCAGAGAAAACTGATGAGCGCTGATCATTAGCTAGTCCCAAAGGTACGCACTAAAATTAAAAACAAGTGATCACCTGAATACGAAATCGTTTTTGTGGAGATACAATTTGACAAATTCTATCCTTCTTCGTTTGTTACATTCTTTTTGCACTATTTCTGCACTCTTTTATATCAGTTAAATTGCAGGCGACTTCTGGAGTTTGCTCAGGTTTGCTAGATTATTGTAATGTTAGGCGAAATGCAAAATTTCTACATTTTTGAGAATTACTAATGAATCTTTTCCGATGCTTTGTGGTTTGCTCCGGGTTCTTACATGATTGTAATGTTACAATTCTGTAATATTACAACAATATAACAAACCTGAGCAAACTCCACAAAGCATCGCAAAAAATGTATTGATAATATTAAAATTTTAGTGGAACACAATGTTACAATAATGTGACAAACTTGAGCAAATTTTTAAAGATTTTTTTATGTGCCCACGTAGACTTCAAGCCTAAATACCAACGTACCGTGAGCGTCTGAAGAGAAGGGTAATGTAGTCTACTGACACGAGATTTAAAGGATTGGAGGAGAAGAGAAAACATCTGCAGGTAATTTCTTCCATAATCTGGAGACCCTAGGTATGGATGAGCGAGAGAAGTGGGATGTTCTAGGCTTTTGTATCTGGACAGTAAAGGGATGCATACGTTGCGCGTCTCTTGTTGTTCTGTTAGGGAAAGGGAAAAATTATAGCGGTTAGTTTTTCGGAGCAAAATCCGTGGAAGTATCGGTAGGAAAGGGATAAATCCCCAACAGCGCGGCGATGAGCGAGAGAAGGGAGTTTTCTTGTGAGGACTGGACCATTGATGAGTCATATGCTGATGTTGAATGTCGAAGGTGATGCCACTCCTGAGATGGGGGAACAGTAATCTAGGTTAGCTCTTATTTAGGACACAGAGAGTATGTAAGGGGGTATGTACGGGGGAGAAGTAAAAAAAAGATGTAGATTAGAAATGCTTAGAGATTGACGGAAGTAGCAGATTTGTTAGTTTTTTTTTGTTTAAACGAAGATATAGTAACGAAACTAAATTTTTATATCCCGAGGATATGCAGTCGGTAAATAAACCTTAAGGAAATTAAGCAGTTGTGTCATATTTTTTAATTTTAAGTTTGATCCATTATATGTGTGGTGTGAATTAAGTAATCAAAAATTCAAAGTGTATATTATGTAATAAAACAGGCCCGTTCGCTTTTTTTTAAATATAGGTACCTTATTACAATGAAAGGAAGGCGTATTTACTGATGTCCAGAATTTCGAAAAAGTTCCAAAAGAAAATTTCTAAATACAAGTAAAGTATCTAGTAATTTGTAGGTACTGACTATATAATTGTCTAAACTATTTTAGATATTTGGTAGGGTGAATTTTAGATAAAAATGTTCATACTATAAATATTTAGTCAATAAAATTAGATTTATGGATCCATGATAGAGTTAATTATTTTCTTTAACTTTTTGAACTAACTCTATTTGCCTTCAAAGGCAATCAGATATCTTAATTTTCGCGAACGCAAAAGTTTTTGAAGTACCCGTAAAATTAATTACAATTTGGAATAATCCCCGGTACCCTTTGACACCCCAAGCAATTTTTAAGCATGACAATGACCAGTCGTAATATCCCTGTCATTTTATTGATTGATTGCAAGTTGCAACCCCAATCAATCAATTAAATGACTTCGTCATACTTCTATAATTTATTTAAAAAACGTTTTCTTGATTTTTCAAAAATATTACACAGTTTACAAATTATTTAGTATTTAGTTCTTACTATTATTTAACTGTAATAGTCGGCTCTCCAAGCAATTTAATCAAGAGCTATCCAAAACGACAATTAAATTTATTGATTAATTGCTTTGAGGAACGCATTATAAGAGACTTATTTTCAGTAAATTAATAAATTTCATAATGAATTAATAAAATAAGACTTTTTAATTTTAAAATAGGGTAGTACGAACAGATATTTTGCTAAATAAATATAATATTCCAAAAATCTTAGAGTACTGACCATATATGATATTTTATATTGATCTTTTTACCTAAAATTGACTCTAGGATTACCACCTAAAATATTTTATGCTACTTAGGCAATACTCTTGTTAATAAAAATTTTCAAATAACAAAAGGTTTTTCTATTGTAAGGAACAAATCTAATTTCGAAATTCTCGCCCCCTTTGTTATGTAAACTAATAAAAAAATTAAAAATTTCCTAAACTTTTATTTAGAAGCCTCATTCCGAATGGCCGTTTTTCGTCAGTACCTCCTTCGGCCAGTTTCGTTCCTGCAGCGAATCCCACTTTTTATATTTCGTCCCTTTATTGGTTTTATTGCTAAGGCCAGAATTGGTTTGCAACTTGCTTATGCTGCTACTTTTTCGAATTTCTATTCTGGGTTCTTTCGACTGTTGTAGAAGAGGAGACGTGACCATTTTGGAGTCGTCATCGCTGTCGAACTCCGAGCCTGGACTGGCAGTACGTTCACGCCTTTTCAGACTTTGTTCCAGTCTTCTTAAAAATCTAAAGACAAGGGTAGGTATGAACCATGGATTTATTAAGAAAGGATTCGATGTCCGTATACTGTGAGCGTATCGAATGTGAAGCCTTATACATATTTGTTGTTTGTTATGAAAACATTTCCCCAAGGGGTAGAGTTTACGAACTTTAAGGAAATACGTAATTGAATCAAGAATGGTAGTAGAAAGAGATAAAATAGCATTGGAGTGTTGGAGCTCAGAAGTGTTCCTGTCTCTGCCGATTGCTTAGGAAAAACGTTTGAACACTTGGTTACACGTACGTCTTTGTCTAATGAACTAGGAAAGATAAAGTGCGATTTATAGATTTATAAATGACTCGGAGCGACTTTAAATAAACCAGTAGAAATAATATAACCTATAAATAATAAAACCTTTTTAACTTAAATTTATTATTATTTAGCAGAAGAATAAAATATTTTAGGGCTTTTATTACTTTTAGTAAATCATGTGATGCTTCTAACGTATTGTTTGTACAAAAATACAAGGTAAAATAAGATGTAGCCAATGTTTACAAATTGTGTTTACAGTGTCGCTTAGAATGGTTTGTTTTGGCTCCAAAGAATGTTAAATCATCCCGTATCCATTCTTAATAAATCCATGGTATGAACACTTATTATAAATGGACTTTCATAATTTTAATACTTTCTTAAATAACCGACGGCTTTCGTCTGTTTTTCGCTGGAGAGCAGCCGATTAGCAAGCGCACTTATAAACTTAGTACCTATTTAATATCTTTCCGCTCGATTCTCCAACACTAGACCCGGTCTAAATCGACAACCAAAAGTTTTAAACTAACAAGTGTAAGAATAAGAATACTATGAATTTGTTTCTGAGTTTTTCGCAAATTCATAAAGAAAGGGGCAATTTTAATGCGTATTTTCCACAACAATAAAATTATATTTATTTTGGCAACACGTTCAAAGATGAAAAATCATTGGAAAGCAAACAATCGCTGAAATATTAGAATAACTCAACCTGTCATTGCTAATGCAATGACAGGACAAAAACCCGTCAAAACCTAACTGACTACATACTAAATCTTAAACCTTTTTAGTGAATATGAACATATGAACATTTATTTTTGATCACGTGACGATCACAGTGGTGCGATGCACGGTGTTGCTTAGAATGAGACCTACTTGTTGATTGTTTTGTTCAGAACCTCATGAGCTTTAGCCATAGAATTGTGACGTAGGTGGAACTTTTGCTATTTTTTTTTCTATTTTGTCAATTACTACTTTTCAAAACAGCAAGAACGCCCAAAATTCTATTTTCCTTCATCATAATTCAGGTGACCGTTAAAAGAACCCATTATACAGGGTGAGTCTTTTAAAGTGTTACAAGGCGATATGTCGAAGATGGTTAAAATCTTTTGTAGTGAAATTTTGGTGAGTTAATAGGGAGACGGGGGGACATATTTCGACATATTTTTGACTGTTACTCCCTCTCTCTATTCTGAGGAGGGGGTAACTTTGGAATTTTAAATGGGAGGATGTTCTTTTGTTTATAAAATTCAAATCTACGTAAAAAACTACGTACGCGTACAACATTTGCTTTGATTTGCTCTTTCGGTTACGAAATTATGATTGATTAGGTTATAAAAGTTAGAAAAAGTATTTACCATTTAATTTCAACTTATTTATCGTCTGTCATACTTGAGAAGTTTTTCGAAATGTCTCTTCAACTTCCAAACACTTTTTGACTCTTTCTCTAAATGAATTTCGTACCAGCTGTAACATTTTAGGTGTCACTGATAAGCAGGCAACGCGGATTCGGTCTTTCATATCATCTAAAGTTGTAGGTGCAGTCGTCATTACTTTGGCCTTTATAAAACCCCAGTTAAAACGTCAAAATTCTCAACTAACTTGCGTAAAAATAACGCATTTCCATGGAAATGAATAATAATTCTGGAATAAGTGAACCGGATTTATTAGTAAAATTTACTTACTAGTTAATCTTAATTCAGTAACCAAAAGAGCAAATGTGTCATCAAAATACACTACTAATCTAAGCACAACTTAATCATGCTTTAAAGTCAAAGAACATTTTTTGAAGACCACACTGCCAAAAAAGATTAATATCACTTTACTTATTCGCTAGAAAATGCGTTCAAAGATTTACAAGGGAAACAATAGCGATAGGTTTACCGCATGGGTACAGATAAAATATTGTACGTAACGCAATTGTCGAAAGGGTTTTTATCGCACGCGAGTAATATATAGTCTGAGAGCAGGCGAGTTTTGCAAACTCTCACCTACGCGCGGTAAAATTATAGTTACCACCCTAAGTACATATACTCATATTATTCTCTAAATAACGTCTAGACTTTCAGCAATATTGCAATGTGACCTGTGCCAGTATATTCTACTATCTTTCGGGCTATTGTTTTGTATTTGTAACTAATGTTGCGAAAAAAGTGACCATCATCGTTTTTGCAGTGTGGTCTTCATTTGTAAACTTAAATAGCACCATTCCATTTAGAAGCTTACCTTATTTGGTTACTTATAGCTCTAAGTCTGCTAAGTTTTTGATACTTTGGCGGTTTTCTAGTAAATTCTAATGATCTGGATAACATTGGTGAGCTTGGGTTGAAATCATCCTAAAAACAGTTTGTACCATTAAACTTTTTCGAATCAGACTTTTCAATTTCAATTCATTGTCAAAATTTGGTTAGCCCTTTTTTAAAGAAAATGATTCCGAGTGGTACACTTACGAGATACTAAATATTACCTAATTGCTTTTGGAGGGGCTTCATTTATAAATAATATTAAGAAGTAATTCTAAATAACTTCTATAGGGTGCATTTTCACCCCCAATCCCTCCTTCACAGATTGAGGGATTGAGGCCCTGTCCACTATTTGACACTCTTTGTACTATAGCAGAGAAACAATTCTATGATGTATGACTCTTTTTTTACCGGATAAGCTTGACTTTAAAAGAAGAACTAATGGCAGTAGCACATTGCCATAAGTAATGTTGTAACATTACCATTAACAAAAACAGGGTCATGATTTCCAAATGAGGCAACAGAGAATTTTGCTTTGTTAACAGTCAAACAATAATCTAACTGCCAGCAGTGTTAAAAACTTCCACTTTATCATTTCGAAGATCATCCGCCAGATGATACACATCATAGGACTGTATATCTGCTACAAGAGAGAATACGATTGATATTCAAAATTTTACCTTATCTTCAACTGAAGCATCAAGTGATCTAGGATGTTTTTGGTCCAACCAACCAACTGGAGAAGACCATCTAATAGTATCAGGACTAGGACTAGATGAAGAATGTCTAAGTTCTCTAGTAGAAGTAATACTGTCAGAACTGGATGAAGAACTAACTACATGAGTACGAGCTAATCGGCGCTTCGGACTAAGTTTTCTAGGCGGCGGAACTTTGTAGTACATGTCTTTACTAGGAACATCTAAATGATTGTGCCATGTTACATTTTGGTGCTGTTTAGTAGGGCTAGGCGTTTTACAGCTACGAATAGTTCGTTTATCGCGTTTCCTACCTACTTTCTTATGTTGAGTTATGGTTAAAACGTCAACCTTATCGGAACTTGGAAAATCGTAGAGGCCGTCGGAATCAGTAAAAGGCAGCAAGTCTTTAGTTTTACCGTAAAATAGCGGTGAAAAACGTCCAATGCCGGTTGTGCGATCACTTAATGGACTTTCACTACGCGAACTCATAGGGCTCAAATATTTTTCACAACCGGGTTGATCTAATTGAACGACTATTGAAGGTAACTGCAGTGAGTTTTTGCTATTCGAAGTTGTTATCGGTGGAAATAATCTATCTATAGAATCCTCTATGCCAATGCATTTGGCCGGTCGCGGCGTTGTTAACGATGGAAGTAATGGTAAATCTAAAATAGTTTTTGTATCACTTTCGACAGACATTAGTACTTTTAATTCTTTTGCACTCTTTACTTCACCGTCGTCGATTTTTTCATCTATATGATCGGTACCAATGCCTTCGTCATTAGATTCGATCAGAGGATCGTCTGACAAAGTTTCGGAATCAGAACGACCTCGTCTTTGGTCCCCTTGACTATTTTTTGAATCATTAGTTCCCGAATTTCCAGAGGGTCTTAGCACGGGAGTAAGAGATTGTCGTCTGAGGCAACCTCCAGAACCTGACGGTCCTTGGTCTTCCATTTCCGAGGGGCATAAGGGATTGCTGGATCCACAACGAGATGGTCCGGGGCTCGCCATGGAACTGTATCCTGACGAACTTAGGTTGGATTCAGATGCATGCTGTTCTCCTCTATGAGCCATAGAGAAAGGGCTTAAATATGTCATTCCTCCTGAAGAAACACAGTGATGTCCTGAAGTTTTTACCGCAGGAGACATAGATTCGGCATCTGACTCAGCTTCACTCATATTAAAAGTGATTGTGATTAGAGGAGGAGCAGCCGGTAAATCAAGTGATGTCGGCTTATCAAAATCTTTAAACATTTTGCGACCAGACTTCGTGGAGGAAGGAAAGCAAAAAGCGGTTTCTTGATGTTGCGGGCTAGTTCTTTGTGGTGGAGGTGATCCAAGGAGGGATGGTGATTTGCGTGTTGGTGATGGAGTTTCGATTATTAATGTTGGTATAACAAGGGGTGGAACAGGATTGGATTCTTGCTTTGTGTTGTTTATCTGTCCAAGTGGAGGGGGCCGAGTCTAAAAAAAATGTTATGGTAAACGTACAGAAAAGTTAGTAAGGAACCATAAATGGGATTGTACAAATAATTGTATGAGATACTTTTTATACTGTTACCTTTGTCTTATATAAGGCACTATTTTGCATCGCTGCAACTTCTTCAAAGATAAGACCATCTTCTGCTTGGGGATCAATTGCTATATCCGGACAGCGTACATCTTCGTCGTCGCTAGTGCTGATCGAGATATTAGGTATTTCAACGCTATTATCAGGATCGTCAAGTGATGAGGCAGAAATAGCACTACGTTTTCCCATTGCTGACTGATTTCGACGCATAATTGGAGTAAGAGCAGGTGACGGCATAGGTGAAGGTAAAGGTGTGGGCATTTCCCTTATCGGTGAAAGGCACTTGTTGATTGTGCTAGGTATTTCCAACAAAATGGTGGGTGGATGCAAAAGATTATTTCCGCTGGCGGCCGCTCTGTGTGCGCTAAGTGGATCCAATACTGGCACTTCAATAGTGCTTTGACTGTATCCATGATGATGCATAATTGGGCTCTCTCCAGCTCCACTCGAATATGAAACTGGAGTGTGAGCAGACGACGATGACGATTCGTCGTCCCCTACGATGTCATCATGAGGGCTTGAAGCTGTCGGGGTAGTTGAAGGAGACAACTTTAAGGAAGAAGGTAGATTTGCACCAGCCGAACTGGAGGAAAAATTTCGAAACATCGCTAGAATAGAATCGGCGCTGGCGGGTTTCTGTCGACCCACAGGCCCTTTGCCTTGCATTCTATTAATAAGTAGATCTGATATACTGCAACTCAAAGCGGTAGGAATAGCTAATTCTGAGCTAGTAAACGAATCGCTACCTTGGTTACTCGAGGTACTATTGGGGCTTCTATTAACCACACTAGGAGATGGAGGTGTGCTTGATGGACGAGCAAACATGCATCCCAGTCTATTGGTCTGCATAATCCCCATCTCCATATCGGAACCGGAGCTCATTTCTGCAGAAACTTTATTTAACAAACGAGCAAAAGTCACTTTCTTTTCAAGCTTAGGATCATTTAGGGCAGTCATAGCAGCGTCGCTTTCCCCAAACTGCGTTTCTTTTATCACTACAGATGGAGCAGATTGAATTCCATTATTTTTTTGTTCGCTCATTTGAATTAGTTCACCTAAACTTACTCTTTTAGATTGCTGTTTATTTACTGGTGATATGAGTTGCTGTAGAATTTGCTTCTTCTCCGACACATTCTTCTTAGTAGGCGTAGAGTTGTTTCGTTTCTTTTTTGGCGAAGGACTGCCTATGGAAATAATACAGACTTTAAGAAGTGTCCAATTAAAAACTTGTATCTGCACACTTATAGCACAAAGCAATATCTCTTTAAAAAAAGTGCAGTTACTCTTATATTTCAATGCTTCCAGTTTATTATATGGTTTTATCATTTTAATAAGATTTACTTACATACATACAACAAGAAGCCAACCCTTCGAAAAAGATATTTAAACGATTAATTTTTTATTAAAATACATATTAGACATTTGATTGTAATGGTGGGTGGTGTTCACTTGTTATTTTTTACCTTTGACCTTTTACATTAGTAAAGATAGAGACACCAAATTTTAGGTGTACCTTATTGGTTAATAAATCTACTTCTTTATGTAATTTAACTTTTTCAACCCCCTCAATGCAACCCTATGCCGTGAGGGATCTCATTTTAATGGTGTTCAAAAAAGAAACATTTTACCGCAAATCTGAGGTCCGTATCTTAATTCGTTTTTAAATGGTAAGCCTTTAAAAGTCAAAAATCGCGAAAAAAAAATTAAAAATTTAAATACCTTTATTTCTCTTATTACTTTAAAGGTTGTTTAAAATGACCACCATGAACTTCTTGGCAGAGTTCCAAAATCGACTTTATTACTGCCAAGAAGTTCATATCCCCAAAAAATTACTTATAAATTCTGGAACTTATAATACCGTTCAAATATTTGCTTCTGTAGTTGGCTTCCTGTTATTCAACTCTACAGGGTGATCCTTAAGTACACGAAGAAGAGTTAACAAAATCAGTTGCGTGCCAACCATTTTTCCAAAAATTTTATTGATTGTTCCTCCACCTGGTGGTGGAAGTAAGAAAAACTGCAGTTAATTGCAGAAGCAATTCACACCAAATTTCAAAACCATATCTTCAAGGGTTTTCGAAATTTTGAAGAAAATATAATTCAATAATAAAAATTTTAACACCCTGTAACCAAGCCGTTTGGGGAATACGTCAATATGAACTTTTTATCTTAAAATAAGCTCAGGAATCAGGTCCTGGATTTTCTTCATGTACTTGAGGATCCCCCTATATATGCCAGAGAAATAATTATTTCAAAAATTTTACTTTTAGCTTTTCAAAGCGCTACATCGACTACAACAAGTACAAACAGTTACTGTGCAACCTACCAGCCACACGCAAAGTGATAAGGGAGGGATCAATTCATCTACAAAAATATAGAGAAAAAAGAGACTAGGTATAGAGCATGGTTAGAGTAAAAAGTAATATGGTATCAAAGTTTTGGAAATAAAATAAGTAATAAAGTTAAGTTAAAACAATTCAGTGAACATTTGATAAACTACATTTTTGTAAATACCACAGTTTTGCATTAGATAGCAATGAGGGCCGTTATAAATGGCAAACGTATGCAATAAATGAGGATTTGGGGGATTCAGTTTCAGATGTTGGTATTATTGCAATCGGCTTATTACTCGACTTCCTTTAACAATAGACAGTAATGACCGACTGGTTTATCTTATGGGTTGGCTCACATTTCTTCCTGCTTTCACGAGAGAAATCTCCTCTTAAAGTCTTGTGCATAACAGGGGTGGATTTACAATTTCGTCTAGGGGGGGGCGTAACGTCACCTGCAGCTATTCACTTTCGGTTGCCGTAAAAGCATGGGTTCGATTCCAGTGGCATGCCTTTCGGTATCTGGGTGTTGTGATTGTCAGTATGAGGGAAAAAGTGTAAACTGATTTGACGTCAAAACTGTCGTATTTCCTTCGATTAAAGGCCGGATGCGATAGGATATATCGTTGGATCAAGATTCTTCGCCAGCCGATTACACCTTTAAAAATGTAGCTTAAAAAATGTTTCGGAATTGTTATTCATCTGAAAACTTGAGCAAACCTGCTATGTCCAGATCCAATTATAACTTAACTGTACAATAGAAAAATATGAAGAATAGATAGAGATAGTATATAGAGATATAGTAAATATGGAGTGTTTTAGGTGTACAAAAACACTGTAGCGTAGGCGTAGCGCCTTACGTCTAGGGGGAGGTTTAAGTAAATCGTCCAAACTAAATGTTCGCGCCGTGGCGGGGGAGTAGCCGCCGCTGCTGGCGTGTGGGCTGGTCAGGCTGAGGATGGACGGCTTGCGGATACCCAGGCGGCCGAAGAGCGATCGGGGAGCAGTTGCGGGACCGGGAGATGCCGCAGCTGTCAAGGCCGTCGTTGATGCCGACGCTGCTGCTAATTGTTCTCGGACTGAGGTGCTGCGCAGTGAGTGGACTGAAAAGATTAAAAGAATTATTAACGGTGAAGATATGCTATGTCCATGACGAATTCACATGGGTATAGGTTGCATCCATAAACATCTAAAAAACTATAGACAAAGTTATTTACTATTCAAACCAATCGATCATTTGATTTTCTCAAAAAACTGGTCGATCGTATTGACTGGTCAACTGCAGACGGTTGCCAAAGTGTAGGTACAAAATATCCTGATTGATGCCATCCAAGCAATACAGTATTACGCGACATTAATTTGAATGTATCTTCATCTACCTAAAAAAATTAGCATACTAATAAGCATCCTATTAAGTAATAAAAAAAAGTAATACATTTTGTCCTACTTTATGCATCATAGTCGAATAATCTCTTATTCCCTTTTCACTATGAGAAATTATTAAGCTATCAAGTAAAAGTGGCAACGCTGTTTTACCGTTTACTACTAGTTTCACTACGAATCGAGAAGTGACGCAAGCGGCCATTCATATAATTCGCTGACGATGCGACGCTATTCTAGAGTGGAATTAGGTTTTTTGTGTTTTCAAGAAGCGTTTAAGTATTTTTCTTTGAAGAAGCTGACATTATTTTGCGAAAAATATTTAAATATGGTGTGGCAGTGTCAAGCTTCCAAAAAATTGGACTATTAAAACTCAGAAGTTTCTTTTCACAAGTAGATGAGGTTATATTCACTTGTATCCAATCCATTGGCGTAGTTGGGTTAAATATTGAACAGTGTTGCCATTTTTTCCGCTGTCTACCATTGGAGTAACTAGGACATGTTTCTGGGGGGGGGGGGGTGTCAGTCGGGGCCACACTTATACAACACAACACCAATCACAGTCAAGTTATATTTTGTTTTTCTATATCCGTTACCTCTCGACTGACGCAGTAAAACCCTTCCTTAAACGCTTTTAACGAATTAACAAGTTTTATAAACGGTAATTATTCGGAATAAGGGCAACACCGAATTTTTTGATGAAATTTTGCACATACCCTATTTTGGGTCGTAGAACAGGAATCTGAAATAAGTTTTCGGCGGTATCATATGATTGTCCCAAAAAAATATTTCTACCTTATTTTAAGTTAAGTTTTTCCGTGGATATCTTTAAATTTCGACAGTTTCACTTGAACACATCTGGAAACTTCTACTTTATCTTTTCTTTTGTTGCAAAAAACATCACATTTGGGCAAAAATAGCCAAGAAAGTTGCTATTTTTAAAATTCCATTTTAAATGAGCTATCAGTCGCCAACACTATTAGCCACCAACGCAACACTATTGTTGTGTGCATGTTTACTTATTTTTCTTGAAAAAATTCTAAACTAAGATGAAGAAATAAAAGCTAACCCAAGCAAATCCAAGCTAACCACAACAAACTAAAATTACAATTAAAACACCAAATTTTTTGATGAAATTTTGCTCGGGTTTGCTCAGGTTTGTTATTGTGCATAGACACAATTAGACACTATGGATAACATTTGCCCATGCTCGAGATTTTGAGTAGTACATATGAGATTAATAATTATATATAAAACTTAACATACTAACCGGCGCTAACCCGCGTGAATACACCTTTTACTGTCAGTCTTATCTGCGAAAATAATTCCGCTTTCAAAGTCTTGCTGGTGTGTGTGTAGAGTGCTAGACGTTTTGTATCAGAAGTCCCGGGTTCAATCCCGATTAAACTGTAAAATTATTAACTTTAAAAGCGCAGTTACTGTGTTAAGTTTTACATATAATTGCTAATCTCACATGTACTACTTAAGAACTCGAGCCTCGAGCATGGGCAAATGTCATACACATAGCTCATGCATCAAACACCCTATGGGGCGTATGCACAATAACAAACCTGAGCAAAATTTTCCATGAAAAATTATGTGTTTACGCGTTGCGTGTTTATTTTTATTTAGTTTTTTTAGGTTTTCTTTGTTTTTTAATGCTTCTTTTTATATAAATTTGCTTAAATAAGTTTCAGAATAATAGTGTGTTATGACTTGTATAGATGTGTTGTTCAAGAAGGCTGTGGTCTAAGCGAAACTGTCAAAATTTAAAGAAATCTATAGAAAAACCTAACCTGAAAGCAAACATTTTTTTTTTGGAAAAAACTCAAGAGACTGCCGAGAACTGATTTCAGATTAATTTTCTACAACCCAAAATTAGGGTCTATGCAAAATTTCATCAAAAAATTCGGTGTTTTCATTATTCCGAATAATTACCTTATAGACAATTACCAGAGAAGAAAATAAAATTGGCATCATTACCTTCTACAACTGTAACATTGTCAATATTTTCATAAGTTCAATGTGTTAGTATGATACTTTTATTTACTTCTAACCCTCCCCCCCCCCCCCCCCCCCTCCCCCCGAGATACCAAATCGTGGCTGCGCTGCTGGGCTGACGCGATGCTTTGTATGTTACAGTGCTAGCAGTGTAATACTGGTACCTATCAAAAAATGGTAAAATTAGTATTTATTTCTTTTATTATTAAGAATATAGAACGTACAACTTACATTTCTAATAATTTTAATTTTAATTAATTTAATTAAAAAAATATATAAATCCTTTAAGTGTGTTTAATGGAATTTGCAAGATTTTTATATCATTTTATCGTAATTGCAAATGTTTACGATTGCAATATTTGCAAACAATATTTCTTTGCGTGAATAATGGAGGCTGGGGGCGTGCAACGACATGCTGGGGGTGGCCCCCCTGGGCTCCCCCTAGTTACGCCAATGGTGTTACCTCTCTTAGTCGCATCCATTGCATTTTTTAAACGGATAATTAATCTGGCGCCAAACGATTTTATGAATGAAATGCTTTGTCTATAGTGTTTTAGACGTCTATGGTTGAATTCCATTCATACAGTGATTTATATATGCCTGTATGTTTATGACAGAACTGGTTTAATATTTTAGCGATAATCATCCGTAACTCAGTTAGAGTCAGTGATGACTGGCGACTGGTGAAATTTCAAAGTTGTATATCTCTGCTCCTACTTACAGGACCCGTACCAAATTTAGCGGTTTTAACAATGAGCCCACTGGGAAAAAAAGCATTTCGTAATTTGCGAAAAAAAATTGAATTTTTGCTCTGCCTGCCCTGGGAAAAAAATGAACACATTTAGGTATTTTATTTATTATTTTTTCTAAACAAATTTTACATTATTTTGTCGAGAATTTTTAAATTTTAAGAGAAAAAATGTGTTAGTAGAAAGTTATAATCATTTGATTTTTTTAAATTATATTTTAGGTTTAAAAAAATTCAAGTGACTTTAACTTTCTACTAACACAATTTTTCTCTTAAAATTGAAAAATTCTCGACAAAATGATGTCAAATTTGTTTAGAAAAGATCATAAATAAGATAACTAAACGTGTTCATTTTTTTCCCAGGGGAGGCAGAGCAAGAATTCAACTTTTTTTTCGCAAATTACAAAATGGTTTTTTTCTTTACCAAAACATTCCCAGTGGACTCATTATTAAAATCCCTAAGTTTGGCATGGGTCCTGTAAGTAGGAACAGAGATACAACTTTAAAATTTCACCGGCCGCCACTGGTTAGAGTATCAGTTGACATACAAAATGCCTAACATCAAGTTAATAAGTTCATTCTTAATTTGTTTAAATCATCTGCGCTGAGCATGAATACTAGATAGATATCTACTATAGATATTGCTACCATGTAAATATAGTTCTAGTAGGTACCTAAATATTTTTTGATATCAAAGCAAGAGTAAAACGTACTTCTATTTCTGTTGTCGTCTTCTGCCAATAACTTCTCTATTTTCTCAGGAAAATGACGTTTTGCACACCAGACTAACCCAATGACGCCCATCACGACGAAAACTGTCATTAAACCAAGCCAAAACGGTTCATGAAGCATGCGTTCACTAAGAGGTCTAAAAGGGATGTGTTTCATTCTTTTCTCACATTTTGTACCTGGTAACGAGAAAATAAAAGATTAAATTGTAACTGCTAGTAGATCCCTATTTCGTATTAGTGCATAAGTCTTATTCTTACCTTCCCACCAAGCGTGGCACCTGCAGTGATATCCATTTCCTTTTTCAACACAAGTACCACGACTTTCGCACGGATTTCCTTCGCATGGTTTCCTCTTTTGTTCACATGTAGGTCCGACGTATCCACTCTTACAGTGGCACTTGTAACTTGAGTCTGTAAGTTCGCAGGTTCCGAAGACGCATGGTTCCAAATCGCACTGAGTTATAGCACAGAAAAGACCTGAAGAAAAAGTGATATAATACTCCCCTACTTACAGGTGATAAAGGTGGAATATGACCTAACAACACGTCAGCCATCCTTCCTGTGGTGGCTTTCGGTCCCCCTTGACCGTCCCAACTCTTTAATCTCCTTAACCAAAAACCCTTAGGCTTAGGCTAAGGGCCCAATAAGAGAGAGAATAGAACATTCTTTAGTTTAACAACTTTATAGGCCTTACGATTTTTTCGACTTTTTGCACGATTGTGCCAGCTGAGATCATGTTCGAAAGAAATGCTAACAAGATCGAACGCTTATTTGTTATATAGGGCGTGGCCAGTCATGCCGATGGAATACAAAATATTGCTGGAGGGAGTAAGCTTTGAATTGAGCAGGGTGCGTCTATTATCCAGATCTAGGTTCGAAACTTGTTTGGGAAAATGGGCAATATTAACAAAACAAAATACTAGTAAAATGCGCTGAAACTTTGCCACCTGATCAACTATAGCGTAGGTACTTGTTAGTGAACGACGTAATGATCGTAGCTTATGCTCATGTAGGGTTGCCAGATGTCCCGGTTTTATCGGGACCGTCCCGATTTCAAAGGATATGTCCCGCGTCCCGACACACTTCAAATCGGGACGCGATTTGTCCCGATTTTAAAAATTTTCCAAAAAATATAATAGGTTTTAGAGCATAACCATATGTTTTTCGTTTGAATTTTATAAAAAGCTTATATTTTTGCCTATTGTATGCTTTTTCTGTTCATTTATTAAATATTAGTTCAAAAAATAGCTTCCCGATTTTTTGCCCCAAGTCCCCTAAGCAACTTTTAAACGCTGATACCCGATTTTAAAGATGTATCGAGCAGAAAATTGAAAAATCTAATTTATATTCTGTTAGAGGCCACGGCACTCAAAATGTTACGATAAGAAAAATATAGAAACACCATAAGTTTACCTTTAATTTCCTATATATGCCGCGTCAGAGTATATACCCAAACACAATGTATGGCAACATTTTTAATATTAAATTTGGCATCGCGTCTCCTGTCTATATTAGATTTTCTATGCAGTACATTATATTTTGTTTTACTTAGAGGAATACTAAATTGTATAACATGGTAAGTCCTTAAAGTCTACAGTGCTGCAAGCTTGCAAGATCAAGAGATATATAGTGTAAAAATATTACGTTCGCAATGGATCTGCATCACAATTTATTTTATAGTTATCACTACAATGTTTGATTAAAATTATGTGTAAATTTCTTTCGTTTTTGAAGCCTTAGTACAAATTTTCTTGGCGAACATTATCATCTTAGGATAGCGTGGTCATCATTTTCCATCAGTTTCTTTAGTTGCTAACACCAGGCGACTGAACAGTATTCAACAAAATTTTTCTTTTTCCGTGACAGTGTTGTCGATGTTGTATTGTTTTATGTGCTTTTTAAAAGCAGTTCTAACAACACTTTAAGTTTAGTTTTAAAAATTATTAAGCACTAGAATTTAAGGAAATAAAGGAATTTAATTAATTAAACGGAAAAAAATAAACAAAAATTATAGACAAAAAAGGAAAAGTTAAAAACAAAAGAAAATGGAAAGAATAGAAAAAAGTGCAAAATAGCAAAAGAGAAAAAAGAAGCAAAAATCAGTAAGTAGTTGTTGGCATGCTTGAAAAAAAAATATAAAATAAATGAAGTATTTACTTTATTTATTTTATATTTTTTTTCAAGCATGCCAACAACTACTTACTGATTTAGGTATTTACCTAGGATGTAAGCCACCTGGTCCTTACATCCTATTTTTTCCCAAAAATAACAAAAAGCTGGCCATTTCGTTTCATCCAGAGCCATTAGCATAGCATGGTAATGGCTCACAAATACATTAGATAGAATAATATGACGCGGGAAATTTTATCTTGAATAGTAATTAAAAGAATAACTAGTCATAGAATACATTCTAGTAAATATAAGGTGATTTAAAGCAGAAACTTCTTACATAGGGAAACCTAAAATGATTTTGTATTCACCGGTATTTTTAGAGAAGCACAAAGGCCAATGAAAGTCATTATCTAAATAAAGTACGGAAAATTTTGCTCATTTAAATTTCTGTAGACATATCCTTTAGAGGTTTGTGTTGCCCTCGTTAGGACCTATAGTTGTGTACGTTGCTACAACTTCAAACCTTACGCTTTGAAGTTGTTAAAATAGCAGTGGCGTAGTCAGTTTGATATATTTATGATTTATTTGGATATAACTGTATTTAATTAAATTAGTTTTACATCTGCGAACTGTATTTTCCAGTGGATGCCTCTTCAGGTTTTCACATTCAGTTTTTATTCTATTTTTAAACTCTTCCCTGTCTCGATTGCGAGATTTATAGACCCTCGCCATTATAGTACCCCGAAAAATAATCCAAAAGGGTAAGGTCAGGTGACTTTGCGGCCCATGACAAAAATTGTTGTCCTTATTGGTTTCCCTTCCAATCCATTTATTTGGAAAGCAACCAGTTTCTCACATGTCTTGAAAAATGACAAAGAGCTTCGTTTAATTCGAAAAGTAAATGTCACTTTTCTTCCAATGTAAGATTTCCAAGTAGTTCAAAGGTTCAAATCAGGGGTAGGTTTTCCAAGGGATTTGATCTGAATTTTTTACCCAACGATAACCTCGAAAAATACCTTTTTAAAATGTTTTGCACGCCACTTGCCATTTCCCACGCTATTTGCCATTTTCCACACAGTGAAATACAAAAAAATGTCGTGAAACGAATATAAACTCAAACGTGAAATCGCCCACAATACCGCGGACAGTTTTGCCACAAGCATAATTTTTTTTGAAGCAGATTATGTGGAAAAAGCGAGCCAAATAGGTACTAAAATGAGCTATTTCAAAAATATTCATTTACCAGTGATTTTTTGGTTAAGAAAATATTTAATTGGTTTTCTTAAAAGCATTAACTCTTGGATAGCTCAAATTTACTTTTTAAATAACTAAAATAAAAAAAATCAAAATACCTACATACGCTCCGACTAATAAGAGCGTATTCGTTTTTTACTCCAACACCGTTTATAAATACTCAACAAAAGTGAAGCGCCGGAAACTATAGCCGATAGCCGCCATTCAAACGAGCCAAATCTGGCTCAAACGAGACACCTCCTGTGGTAACGCTGTCCGCGGAATAAAGCAATGGACTGCTGGGCTGGGCTTACCGACCGAGCGCCTTTTCGCGTGCTTAAATCCGAAGTATCGAATTAACCCGAATAAAACCGAACGTCAACAAAGTGAATTCTGTGGCTCAAACAATTGCAGCTTCTAGCTTGCAACGCAACGGTCGGCTGGTGGAATCGAAAGAAACCCCAATTAACGGATAAGCGCAAACCCTCTGTATTGTCTTTGAAAAAAATGTAAAATCCGCACAAATATTTAGAATATTTTATGGAAAAATCGATATGGATACGTTTAAAATAAATAAATATTATTTATTACAGTTTATTATTATTTTTGAGTACTGCCGGGGAGGCTCGCGCCCCAGAGCCCTTAAGTACCAGCCGCCCCTGATTAGACATAACTTTAGATCGAAAAAACAATAACAAAACTTCGGAAAATTGCCATTTTGAAAAAAAAATTATCGACCACCCTGTATAAGCTAAATTAATTTCAGTTAAACCGTTCGGTCTTTGAATGGAAGCAAAACTTTTTTAAAAATCAATAATAAAAGAGTTTCCCAACTAAAATTCTACACACGCTGTATAAAAAATTGCAAAGAAAAAATTTACACAATCTAAAACAATTTTTGAAATCCGTCAATTGATTATACAGTTGCCGAGTTATAAATCCGAGACCCACTTTAGTGACATTTGGTGAATGCGCCCGGTTTCATCCCCAATAATTGTAATGGGGTCCCGGTTGGGATAAAAAGTAGCGTATTTTCTTTTCTGTGGCGTAAGTTTCATCGCAATCCGTTAATTTAGTGACAAACAAATTTTCTCATTTATAATATCGGTAAGGATTTCGTTTACTTACCAGTGAAATGTCCGATGCACTGACAAACCTTCTTAGATTTCTTATTAATGCATTTTCCTCCATTTTGACATGGGTTCGGCTTACAGGACTCCACGTCCTTTTGGCTGTAGTTAATGAGCTTCTTCTTATAACTCTCGTCGCGAAGAACCTTGAGGGTTCCGTTTAAGAGATTCCCCGAAATTCCGCTCTTTTGGCGTACTTGAATTGAGTTGAGAAAGGATTTTATAAAAATGGCTGGGTTTGGTAATATGAAGCTGTCGCCTAAAAAATTATTCAATGCATAATTTAGGAAACATATATCTACACTGATCGGCACGAAAAACGGACACGTTAATATATTAACGAATTTTAAACCTTTTAGTAACTTTTTGGTTTTCAGACCGATTTTAATGATCTTTTAAGAAACTTGTAGGCTATTTTATCGACTTCAGATCACTTATTTTAAATTAAACAGAAAATAGTGTCTATGTCATATTATACGAGGAAAAACAATATGTTGCTTTTTTAGCTTAAGTTTGAAATACCGTGTGGAGTTATTTGACAGGCCAGTAAATTTCGAAAGTGATTAGCTGTCAAGGTTTGTTTTTCCATATTTTGTTTTTTGATTCATCTCGATAGTTTTATTTTTGTCAGAAGTAATGATGTTTAAAAACACTAATAATCCAGTAATTTTAATTCCAGGCAAATCTCCGCTCCTAATCTAATTAACACTTTCGTGGAATATTGTTTTCGTTTCCATGGAATGCTTTTGCAGATGTCATTTGAAAAACATAATTATTGGGTGATTATTCAAACTCTGGCACAGATAGTCTTAAGTCCAAAAGTGATATTGGCTATTATTGTACCTTTGAGAGAAGTTGGTAGATACTAAAGTTATGTAGCCAATATATTTAGGTGTGTGACTTTTTTATGACCGCTTCCTCAAGACAGGTTCATACAGTAGACATCCAGGGACAGGTCCTCGTAAAAGCCCTAACAGAGACGATTGCTTCATTGTTACTTTATCGCTAAGGAATCGACGTTTATCAGCAGTACAATTACGAAATGAATTAGACCATGTAAGGTATGTAAACGTAAGTGAACAAACGTTGAGAGTTTATTAGGAGAAAAAAGAATTTTGCGATGACTAATCTTTCGAAGTATATAACCAGCAATACTTCCACAAGCAAAGAAGTACGATACAAATTTGAACAAATTCTTTTTCTATTTGTCTTTTTCTAATGCACTTTCGCCAACACGGACAGAAATAAATCTGATTCTTCCATGATTATCAGGAAAGAAAAGATGCATATTGATAACTAAAATAATTATGTTCTGGTGTAAACTGTCCATGGAACTGACCAGTAGGGTGAATTCTTGTTCAATTGTTTTTTATGTCATCATTCTCACATAAAATTGGATACATAGTTATATTTTTTTAAGATTTGGAAAGATTAATAAAAGTAAAATCATGACATGACATGCAATTGACTGTCCAAATATTTTGTTTTAACGAAACGGCTATTATTTTCTATCAGCATATCATTATGAACTATGATATTGTTAATTGTTGAGTAAAAATTGCTTATGATGATGTATTAGTTGCCTAAAGTTTGATAGTTTCGTGATATGATTAATTTAATTCCGTACTTACCTAGTTGCTTTTCATCTCGGTCAGAACACAATTTCCACAGAGACCCATTCGTGTCGGCGTAGCTATCGAAAACTTCGATAAGACCGTTTCCGCCCGCACACTCTGTATGGCTTAGCTTCACGGAATGCAGTTCCAAGGAAATTGTATGGCCTGGAGGCGCGATTAAACGCTGTAAGAAATCCATCCCTGGCGGGCACTGTTGGGGATAGTTAAGGTGAAGGAGGAGACCTAAAAAGGAAAAACTGCTTTATATAATTTTTGCTTATAAGCACATAAAATCATTATTTAGGGTATAGGGAAGCGATATGTCATATTTTACACCAATAAATTTTTAACCAAGAGAGACTTTTTTTACAAGATCCCGTGCCTAGAAGGCGTATTTTTTCTAGTGCAATTAATATTAATATATTCTAGCAATAGTAAATTATGTCCATGTAGAAACGCAGATCAGCGACAATCCTTTTCTAAAAAGACACTCCTATTTTATCTGTTTGGATGATATTTGGCAAGCTACGCTGAAGTGGTAATATTAGCTTTTTACTCTCACTAAACCTAGGAGTCGTGACTTCCAAAAAAATCACTCTATAGTGTGACGATAGATTTCAATTTTGTTTCAGTTTTCTCCTTTGTTTTTCGTTCACATCATTCTGTGCATAGATTTTTGTTTTTTTTTACCAGTTTTGGGGTTTCTTCCATAAAATTTTGAATTTTGTTCGTCACAAAAAATTGACAATGGCAAGTTTTACCATTGACAATGACAAGTTTTTGTACGAATATTGTACTTTTGTCTCCTTTGTATGATAAACAAATTCCCTGACGACCAACGAGTATAAAAAGCCGTCAGGAACGTGCGGATTTGATACAAGCGTCTATTCATACTCCGTCACAGTTCGTCTTGATGCTCGCGTACCCTAGTGTCACAGGATACTTGCCAATTTTTTTGGACGTTAGATAGTCAACTTTTGACTAGGGGCTAGATCCGTAGATGGCATATAGCTTTTCCAATCAGAAAGTTTCAAAGTAACATTTAAAAAAATTCTATGAGGACGAAGTGCTGGTTAACCCGTTTCCAATACACCTTTTAGAGCCGACCTAATTTTTTAAATAAAAACTTCAAAAAAGTCCACCAGAGCACGGCCTCTAACCTACAACCTCTCGGTCCATAAGCGGATACTCTACCTCTGGACCACGATACTGATGCAAGAAAACCGGTAAACATGTTACTGGTGCATCATATACTTATATTTTTTTTCCAAATTCAATGTTATAGGTAATAAATAATAAACAGAACCAAACCAGACTCGCAGGGGTTTCAAATTCTCACGTCTTGACCGCGTGTTAAATGGTCCCGATCTCGTTTCTCGCCCTACGAGATCGGAAAAAAGTCAGAATGAATGAATGGTAACGAAATGGTAATTACTGTAATGCTTACCTGACGATTCATTGTTGAGCCGTATAATCGTTTCCTCGATAGATGCCATGTCAGAAGTTCTATATATTGCATGAAACCCCTTTAATTTTGGGCGTTTCCCAGTTTGCAATCTTATTTTTAATAGTTCCTCTAACGACACAAAACTACCTGGAAAGATATTATAACATAAAAGGTGGTTTGTTAAAAAAGGAGGCAATTTGGTGTGTAACATTTCTTTTTGATAAGGAATATGCACATATTTTTTTATTGCATAAATGGTTTGGAAGTCGTTACAAACCCTAAAAATTTATTTTGAAGAAAATTACTAGGATAATTTAGCTACAAAAAATGATTTCTTTTCGGAATAATTTATTACAATTTTTGTCCTGAGTACATAATGACGTCAGGAGATCAGCAAAAATATGTGTCAATCTACATGTTACCGTAAAGCTTAACCTAAAGTCGAACAGGTTTGTTTTTATCGGAAACAGTCAGAGGGGGAGCAATCGAATTTTTTGGATTGACAGACGAATAGTGCAACTAGCTTCGGTAAAAAATTCAGTTATACAGGATGTTTCGTTTTGGAGCTATTAAACATCAAAGTCGAAATTTCCAAGATTTCCTTTGAAATCGGGCACAGGTCGCAAAAGTGAATTAAATCGATCTAAATTTTCGGAGGTTGTAGAGGACCCGGAGCTTCAAAATTCTATTGAAACTAGTGAGGATCGGAAAATGGCAAGTAATTCTTTTGAATTATTTTAGGCCGAAAACTATCATTTGCAGGCCCCTCTTTGGTACTTAATAACTCGAAAACAACACACCGGATCGAAAAAGGAACTCATAAGTGAAAATTTAAAATCTTTAATACTTTCTTTTTGCAATACATCTATCTAAACCTACAATCACCGGAAACTGGATATATTTGGGAAAACTGGAAATTTCGATTTTTAACCCAAATATTTCACGGTTTTTAATTTTTTGGTCAAAATGGTTCAAATTAAAATCCCATATAGATCACCGGAAAGTCGAAATACGTGATATCCATATTTTTTTTTGTTCCTTCATTCTTTATAGGGAGGGGGAGTCGATTAAATTTCGATTTTTTGAGTTTTTTTGCCCTGGACATCGGCACATTTGACTCACTCTGTATTTTCTCCTATCTAATTTTTTACCAATTTTTCAACATTACCTTATAAAGGGATAATCACACTTTAAAATTAATACCGAATGGGTCATTCAGGAGCGTACTTAATGAGTAAAAAATGAGTTTTCTTGACTTTTTCCGACAAATTTCTTAACCGACATTATTCCCCACTATTTTTCTTATTTAGTGTTTTTTTTGGGTTCATTTTATAAGTTAATTATCTAAGAATACCTTTCACTAATTTAAATCGCTTTTTTTTCCGTTAAAGTTATAAATAAATAGGTTTATTTGAATAGGGGACAAGCAAAATTTGAAAATTTTAGAATTTTTGAATTACTCGAAATTATTAACATATGATTTGTCAAAATTTCGCAAAAATGGCAGTTTTTGTTGCAAAATATAAAGGTTCCTGGATCGATTTCTGCTTAAAATATACATGAATAAAATTTTGGGAACCTTCTACTTTAAGTGCAGGGATATTTCATTGGATGAGTTGCGCATTAAATGCCATTTTTATTGATTTTTCGATGACCCTATAACATAGGAATTCGCCATCTACTCATGATGAGTCATAAGTTCAGTTTTGACGACACAGCCAATGGGATCACGTTTTAAACGTTTCGAAATTCGCGCGAAAATTTGCGGTAGAAAGTCCTTTTTTTTGTTAATAAAGACCATAATAAATGGATAGCAGCAACCGCCATAAACTTTTACTTTATGTCGAGAGTATAAAAAAATATTTCAGAACTATTTGAGCCAGTGAGATGTTAACACTGTGTCACATATTAACCATGGTGTTAACAATGGATTATCTGTATCAAAATAAAAAACTGACAAAACAAGAAAAGTTTGTCCACTTTGTTCAAAAGGACGGGCGAAAAGGGAAACGAACTCGAGTGGCTTTTCATTTTTTGTTTTGCTTTCGAAAGCTTCTTGTCGCCTTTAATGTCCTTGAAAGTTTGTCCCAATTACAGGTCTCTTAAAAACTGGATGGGACTTAAAATAACTTCGAGAGTCATTTGTAGGTGTGAAATAAGGACTAGGATTAACATTCATCTGTTACATTATACAGGGTGCTTTGTTTCAAAGATACAGGGTGTTAAATATTTAAATTGTTTTCAGTTTCTTCAAAATGTTCTCAAAATGGCTTCAGCAATTTCAATGAAATGTACGTTGTGTAAAGTACTTAAATTATGCATAATTCTGACTATTAAAAGATTTTAACTGGTCCTATAGGAGCTACTCTGCCAAGAAGTAACGCCTGCCATTCTCGAATATGTGAGAAGCGAGTTGCAACATTGACTTTATTACTGCCAAGAAGTTTATAGTGGCTATTTTGAACAACTTTTAAAGTGTAGTCTAAACAAAATCACTAACACTTGACGATGATAGGCACGTGGTCGCAAAACAACAATCTCAGACGAATGCGCTACCCTTCGGCGAAAGAGCAGACGCAGAGCTATCCACCGCTCATTGGCAATATGGAGGGTCCAATGTCCAATGTCGTTTTATAGGTTCTTAAATTCAATGGAATTTTATTAGGTTTTTATTTCTCCATTAAAAAATTATGGATTACCTCGGAATTCTTTTTATTATCGTTTAAGATGTTACTATTTAAATTATCAAATTCGGGTTTAATTAAACAGCCCATCATGAAATTATGTTTCAGGTAATTAGGTGTCGATCGTACCTTAAAAAATTGGACAAATGAAACACTCAGACAATCAAGTGTTAATCGTACTTTTCAAAATTGTGCAACAAACGTAACCATGCTTGAACAAAATAACAAGCTTTACCTTAGAAATATATGTATATATACAGGGTGGTGCAACCAAGATGGGGTGGACGATTGTGAGTAAACGGTGAGGAATTTCGAAATTTTTTTTTGGATATTATAGATAGTCAAACCCGCTATGTTTTAAAATTATAGCCATAATACAGGGTGGTCCGAAAAACTCGTTGCGAACCAAACTTGTGTTTTTTTAAATGGGACACCCTGTATATAATTGTTCCAATTGATTCTCCTGTTCCTTACGATCATTTTGATATAGGGTTTATTGGGTCTAAAACTTATAGTAAGGGAATGGGACGCGGTTAAAGTTGAAAAAATGCTCACAGTTCGGCCATTTTTTAAAAAAAATTGAAACGGGTATGGAAAAACCAAATATTCCATAAAACGTTACATATCCTTGAACACATTAATCGCTTGCAATTTGTTTAAAATTATTCACTGTTATACAGGGTGGTCAAGTTTTGCAAATACGCCCTGGACTCATTTTTTTTAAATGGAACACCCCCTATATTTTATTTTCATCTTAAAGATAACATTGCTAGCTTTCAAAAAATACCATACATGATGCCTTTCTGACCAACAGTTTTTTAGTAAACTAGCCGTGAAACCAAGGTTTCTTCATTCTAATACGATTATACTGAATGTACGTTGTTTATTATTAAATATCTAATATTAGGAGGCCATGACACTATCATAAATGAAACAGGATTGACGAACTTGTCAAAGCTACTACTGCCGTACAATCCATTATTTACAAGTTAAGTGTAGGTGGCCCAATAACTATGAGGTAAGAAGACTGAGACCCGAAAATTTTACATGTTTGTATATATATATATATATATATATATATATATATATATATATATATATATATATATATATATATATATATAATATATAGAAAATGGGGAATTTTCTTCGATCCATATATTGTATAACATATTATGCCGGTAAATGCAAAAGCTTTATCTCTCGCTAGTGCAAAGCACAAGACCGTAAAATGACAAAATAAAGTAGAAGGATTATTCTTTTTGCTTCTGGTCCGGGTGCCCTCCTGCAGGAGGGCACCCGGACCAGAATCAAAACGATACACGATAAACTATTTTGTCCTAGTCATTGTATTTACAGGGATCGCCTTTAGTGTTCAGAAATGACCTACTTAATACCATTTTTATCAGCTTAATACTAACGTTAAATAAAGCACTCCTTTTAATAAAGCAATTTTTTCAATTTTTCTTTTGTACTCAAATTGAAAACCCGACAAATTGCGGAAATTTATCCTAAAAGGTGCAACTGTAAACTTAAATTATCGTATTACTCACCCTCAGTTAGAAGCTCGGCCATCTGAAAGGGCTTAAAGGCTTCCGAACCCTTTCCCAATTGTAACTCCAAAGTGACATCCTTATCCGCCTTATTTATGGCGTCCAGATTTCTCAAGCCGAGGTCGACGTCCGTAAACTCCAGCCAAACTCTTTTTCCGTGCGGTGCCTGAATAAAAATTGTGCAATCTAGATGGGCCAATAAAACGTCAGGGTAATTCGGGCTCATGATTATTCCTTCATGTGCTGTTAGAGTCTGCGTTGGACAGGCTGATACGTCCACCGCTTTCCAGGTCAAAGAAAAACTACAAAAATTATTTTATTTACCAATTTATCGATGACAGTCACATATGTGTTATGGCAATTAAATAACGGGAATTTCTTTGCACAAAGTTAATTAAAAACAATTTAACAAATTCAAGCATTCATGCCTTCACAGTAGCCCCCTCCAAGTGTCATGCACTTATGCCAACGCTCCTCCCACTTTAGGAAACAGTGCTGGAAGTCGTCCAAAGTGAACTCCCTTAAAACCGCAGTCGTGCGCCTCTTGATATAATCCAGTGAATCAAAACGTTGTCCTTTCATCAGCTTCTTCTTAAGGAAGTTTAGTGAAACCCGTGGTAAATTAATGATTTTAATAAATTTGTCACCATTTGTTAGGCTGCAGCATCTTATACACTAACATCATCTTAGAGTAAAACAAAACTTTCATGCTCTTATCTTGTATTTTAATGATTCGTTATTAAATATCAATTTTTGTCTTAATGGTGGAACTAAGACAGAATTTTCCAGTCAAACCAGGTGGTTATATTTTCAAATAGATACCCACCGACGATAGAATTGTGAAACCAGATGTGCTTTAAAACTATACATTGACAAACACACTGTAAAAGTGTAAAAAATATGTTTTCGAAGATTACAAAAATATAAAAAAAATTTTAATTTTTTTAAATAAAGAAATTAAATATGTAAGAAATTAAATATGTAAGTAAAAAGACATTGTTTTGCGTACTTATTTAGAAACCATCCTGCGTAAAAATCCGGAACATTATAATTAATTAAATACTTAATTCATAGTAATCCATTGTTAAAATTTTTATTAACGCGAAGCTGATGTGCATTAAAACCTGTCCCGAACACGGCACTTACGAGAACGGAGCCTAATTTTATTATTTATGGTCACGGCCACAGCATGTCATTAAAACCTATGTTTTAAGGGCGTTTTATGTTTTTATTTTTTTAGAGGTACAGTGGAAAAAAATTTAAAATGCATATCATATTTTTATAAGAGGAAATTCCGCTCAAATTTCGTGAAAAATGTTAAATTAATTGGGTTCAAATGACATGTTATTCGTATAAAGTGAAAACAGAGACGGTATAAAAAAATTCGGTCAAGTGCAAGCTATACATGCACAGTTAGTGTTTCATGCCATCAACCTCCCCCCCCCCCCTTAACTTGAGCAAACCCTTGCCGCCCGATCTCCGCCCATCTGCCGCGCTACCCGCCGCCGACGGCACCAACGCCGTATCACATCGCGTATGCACTGAGCTGATTGGGGAGTGTTGCGACTGAGCCAAATTAATAATTTTGACAAACGTGTAAGACCAGTTGTTCCTTACACGTGAGAAATATTTTTTGTCGAAAATTTTGTTCTCTAAAACCAATGGTTCAGCAGTTATAAGGAAATAAACAATTACATTGTTTATAACAATTGATAGCGCTAGAGGTTTTCAATCGTGATAATTTTGGTTCAATCTACACCTAATTCTCAATGTTCACGACTGGTTCAGATTTTTCTGAGCGATCCTTTTGGTGGTGAGGGAGGGGGGCAGCAATGTTTAAGCGTTTATCTCGAAAAATGTTTTTAAAAATGCATACAAAAAAAGTCGTCATATATATTGTTGAATTCGTGCTTCAATAAACTTTAATTTGACACCCTACATGATGCCCTTGAAAAATTTTTTAATTTTCCAATTTACCCCCCGAAATTAACCCCCAGAATCAAAATTCAACTTTTTATAC
The DNA here is from genome assembly GCA_963971165.1 of Philopedon plagiatum. NCBI lineage: Eukaryota > Metazoa > Arthropoda > Insecta > Coleoptera > Curculionidae > Philopedon > Philopedon plagiatum. The sequence continues at coordinate 78,631,158 of OZ020194.1, forward strand.
TTCACGTCTATTATAATTGGACCACCATAGTCTATCTCTGTGCAAAATTTCAAATTTTTACGTCGCATATTTTCAGAGAAAATCGTCTGTGTTAAATTATCATTTCTCTGGCAGTTATAATGAGAAAATAGTTTCTTTTTTCCAAAATTTCCAATTGATTTATGAAATACATTTTGCCCGTAATATCAAGGCTACATAAAAATGCATTTTAATACAAATTTCAATTTAATTTTTACCTCCTTGTGCGTATTCTCACTTCCCTGTTTTCCAAAAATTGAAAAATGACTATAAAATGAGTATTTACCAGTTTTTGTCTGACCCGCTTAAAGCTGATTATCTATGGTACAACCTTGACCCATAGTCACTTTTCATGCCAAATATCGACAAAAAATCCCATTTTATTCCATCGTCTGCAGAACTAGCCATTTAAATAAGTATGAATTAGGAACGAGATTAGGAACGATTTTCATAATCGAATGTTGCCAATTTTACTATTCAAAATATCAGATTATCGACTATTACCAATTAAAATTCTCCAATCACTAGTTGTTACTGTGTTAGCAGCAGTTCAATCATTGCTGATATAAATACTACATATCATACAAGGTGCATTACTTTTATAGGTGGTGCAATCTTTATGAATCCGTACGCCTCTGAGTACTTCTCCACAAAATTAAAATAGAATGGCACTTAACAAGCTACCTAAATAAATCTTTGTTCTGTTTCTGCAATACTAACAAGGCAAGACAACTTACCCGCTCCCGGTGACCGAGTAATCCGAGTGAAACTTAACTTCCGCCTCATTGGTCTGGGAGACGAAATCAAATCGATCCATTTGGGATCCGTGGCTCCCACAGAGTCTAAATGCATCGTCAAAGGGTTTTTTACCTCCCTTCGATGCGGATCGCAATTCGACGTAGTCGTAGAGGCACTCCGGTTGCGTCTCGATGTCAATTTTAAAAAATCTGCGGAAATAAAAGAAAATTCAGGGTAATTATTATTAATCGAAATCTACATTTTCTTTATTGGATCAAGTAATTAATGGAACTTCTGTTTGTAAGCGTCTTTAAATTTCTAAAGGAACATAAAAGGTTACGGAGTTCCTAGAAAATGAAAACTTTCTTAACTAATTAGGAAAAATAAATTATTCTGACTCTACGTCAGACACACAGAAAAAACTGCTATGCTATTTTCAATAATAGTATTATTCTTGACCATGGATATATTAAGAAAGGATTCGATGTACGTATACTGTGAGCGTATCGAACGTGAAGCCTTATATTTGTTATTTGTTATGAAAACATTTCCCCCAGGAGATTAGTTTACGAACTACGTAATTGAATCAAGAATGGTAGTAGAAAGAGATAAAATAGCATTGGAGTATTGGAGCTCAGAAGTATTGCTGTCTGTGCTGGTTGCTTAGGAAAACGGCTGAACCTCGGTCTGAACACTCGGTTACACGTACGTCTTTGTCTAATGAACTAGGAAAGAGAAAGTGCGATTTACAGATTTATAAATGACTCGGAGCGACTTTAAATAAACACCTTTAGAAATAACATAACCTATAAATAATAAATCCTTTTTAACTTAAATTTATTATTATTTAGCAGAAAAATAAAATATTTTAGGGCTTTTATTACTTTTCGTAAATCTTGTGATGCTTCTAACGTATTTTTTGTACAAAAATACAAGGTAAAATAAGATGTGGCCAATGTTTACAAATTGTGTTTACAGTGTCGTTTAGAATGGTTTGTTTTGGCTTCAAAGAATGTTAAGTCATCCCGTATCCATTCTAAATAAATCCATGTTCTTGACCACTCACACTTTGGTTATAATAAAGTTAATACTGTTTCACCAAAACACCATTGAAATAAACAAAAAAAAACATTGCTTTAAATATAGACTTATTATTAGAGTTCAAAAGTAGTCTTACTTCTTTGAAAACTATATTACCATTTTTTCAATTACAAAAATAGTATTGGAAACCAATAAATTACTATTATTCCTTAGAGTATAGAATTGTTTAATCTAAAACATTAAATTATTTGACGAGAATGCTCAAATATAATTGGATGAAAAATAGCACAAAACAAATCTAAACGATTTGCAAGAATAAGTTTGTTTTTTTTATTTGTAAATCTCTCTTGGCTAGTCTATTATCAGACTTTTTACTCAGTCGATACGTATTGTTAAAAAACTATTAACATCAAATAAATATGATCGCAAGTTTATTGTTGAATTTGTATTTTTTAGACATGGTTTCCACCAAATCTAGCTGTAAATTTAGGAGATTGGAATGCAGTGTTATGTGTCAGATTTGTTCCATCTTGTATCCTGTACCCATACAAGCCAAAAGTAGACAGTTTTGCAAAGAAGGAGATTCCATATTTGGAGTGAAATAAAACGTACAAAGTTTACGGTGTTCGCGTCAGTGTGGTGATAATAAAATGTCTTTTTATATATAAATGTTTATGTTTAATAATACTAAATAAAAATTATTTTAAAATAATAAAGTGTGTTTATTTGAAATATAAGTAAAATTGATGTATGTAATAGAAATTATTCATTACATTAAATAAGAGTAATTGTTCTTCAAAACTCAAATATGATTGAATTTAGACAAAAATGTTTTCTTTCTATTGGAAGTTGCATTAAGTTAATTACTGTTGTAATTGAAACAATTATAGCTATTTTGCATCAAATGAGGTGCATATTCTTACAAATAAACTTCTAGTGAAACCAATGATAGTTTGCATTGAATTTAGAACAGGGTATTACTGGCATCAAATAATTGCTATATTTGGACGATCCATTAAAAACCAATGAAACCTTATATTTCAAGCAATCTTATAACCCATTGGTTACAATGATAAACTAATCATTGAAATAAACCGAATTTCTATTGTGCAATACGGAATAGAGTCTGTCATTGAGTGAATGGGTATTTAATTCAATATGTGATAGTGTTTTCTTCTGTGCAGGTTTTTAATTATTTTATATTTAGAAAGTTTCAAATACAACCTAACACAATATCACGTTTCTAATGACAAAACAGAATATATTTTTTTAAATTTACTTATCGATATATTAAGTTATGCTACGTTTAAAAATGTAAAAAAGAATGAAATTTAAAAGGGCCTATGATTTCAACTATCGGTCCTGTTGGAATTAAGATTTAAAAAAACTGGCAATAACAAGAATACCCATAATTTTTAAAGTTCCATTACAAAATAAAAAAAACAGTAACAAACCGAATCAAGAGGCCACAGAAGTGACGTATATTGACCAGCTTCCGTGCCAACCCTATTTTGGGAAAATATAATTTTTAATAATTATTTTTGGGCGGGGCACTTGTGTTTTGGGGGTGCCCACCCCCCCGCTACGCGCATTTAAATAAATATGTCTTAAGTATTGCTCACCTAATTTTTAATCTTGTTCTTTCTGGACCAGTAATTCTTACTAAAAAATCCAGACTATTATAGTAGTTCTCTGGATAATTAGGGGTTGTTAAGGTACCCTCAGAGCTATTGATGGTTTTATTAAAATTTAATCCTGAATTATCTAGTTGGTGTTTCCTTTTGCAGATATAACCTCCTACTTGACTGCACCTAAAATCATTTGAAATTAAAGTTCACACAATATAGGAATAAATTATTACTCAAGAGTATTGTCTATTTTTATCGGAATTATAAAATTGTTAATTTAGCAGTAGATTGTACACACATCAATTGAAAAAAGTGGATAGACATCTATTTTTAAAGGGATTACGCTTTATATCGCTAACTGGAATTCAAAATTTTACGCTTAAGCGACTCTAGCATATTTATTTTAAATATTTTTTATTGTTTTTATAACTAGGTAGGCCCTTTGAAACTATGCCTAAAACCAGCTACCCGTTATGCCACCTCATACCATGTAGATCTTAAGATACAATTTTGTTTACCTAATCGATCTTCGACTTTTTGAACAATTTATTGGAGACTCAAATTAAGGAAGCCAGCTGCAATCAGCTGATTTTTAACGGGGACGAAAGGCTTACTACAGGGCAAAATTGACAAAGATGCCAAATATCACGCTAATGAAGACAAAGACGAAACGAAAACATTCCTTGTTATAGTAGTTTAGAGGACGCCACGTTTTTAAGTCGCCAATAATGCTAGTATACAATGTGGCACCTGTCAAATAACGTTTTGACATCTGACGTTTGATACGTGAAATATGACATTTCACAAGTTACATTTGGTAAATGATATAAATAATATCCAATTCAAGGTATACAACTACATTTCTGGCATACGCTCAGTGATGTTTCACTGATAAATTCTTCGGAGAATAGGTTGATGGTCAATATCCCTTCTACAATATGTTTAAGCCTATGTTTAAGCCTAGTACTCTGGTAATATTGATAAAACTAAGTTAGGGTTCCCATAAGTGAAGCATCGGTCACCGGGACATTGTTGCCAAAATGCCCAAAACAATCAACAACCAAGTTGGAATTAGTTAATTAATAAAAAAGGTAAATATAGACTAGGCGCACCCACCATTTCATCAGAAAAAGAAACAAATTAAACATTTTGTTTTGCTATAAAATGTAGTAAAATATGTCGCAGTAATTATAAACTTTAATGGTATATTAAATTATGCCAATAAAAGAAAAACGAAAAATAATACTTATCAGATTTATTAAGGAAAAAATACAAAATAAATTAAAAAGCGCATTTTTGCAACAGACCGGGACATTTGAAGCACAAATTGGGACACCGGGACAAAGCCCTTGAAACAGGTGACATGTCCCGGTGTCCCCGGACGTATGGCAACACTAAACTAAGTCCATTGTTTTTACCATGTTCCAGCAGACAAACTCGTTTAGAAAAAATAGCAAAAATATTAGAAACAAATTGATGTTTTAAATGATATAACATTGACACCATCAAAATTTATTAAAATTTAGATGATGGACAAGAACCCACAAAACATTAATAAAATTTTATATTTTAGTAAATGCATGGGATATTCATTAAATATACACACTTCACGTACATTACATATCGCATGTACATATGTATATCCATACGATATAAATATCAATTGGTTACTATATGGGGAAATTCTTATTTTAAAACTACTCTACATTTTAAATATTTGTAAGTGAATTTACGACAACGCTTTATGAGAGATTTGAACTGAATCTACCTGACATAGAAATTAAGAATAACTGTAATAGTTTTATTAAAATGCACCTAAAGGCAAACATTTTTAAATTTTAAAACCATTACACTTTTGTCTTCTTAAAGGACGACTTCAGTCATAAAAGAATTTCAGTTCAGAATTACAGAAACCTTGCATTTTCTTTGGATACTCTATAATTTACATTAAAAACAAAATGCGCCACAGGCTGTAATTCTTAAGTTGTTCTAAATGATATCTATTTAGCGAAATGGAACAAGGCTACACAGCCGCTTTGTTTCACATTAAATGGGTTATAATATAAGATATAAAAAGACAATGTCCTAAATTGGTTTTAAAATGGAGTTGTAAAAGCGATGGTATCAAATAATTTCATCTTGAAGGACTTGCAATAAAGTGAAATTAAATTGCAATTTATATGGATTTTCTAAAGAAACTGCAGGATGCCTTCCGTGACGGCATTCGCTGTACAGGTAAAAACAATAGTTGTTTCACATAATAATTTTGAGGAAAATATCGCTTTATCAACAAAAACGGTTTATCGCCTTAATTTTCTGCGACAACTTATGACTGTAGATAAAGGTTACATAAAAAATTTGAAATATTGGGCACAAAACTGTCCATTATTACTCAGGCTAACAGATTACTGATCGTTGTTTGAAATGAGAGGTCATGGATGGAACTAGACATGATAAAGCTGTTGCAAAGATTTTGGTAAGGAAATTTGAGAAGTTCGATTTTGATCAATATGCAGCAGTAAAATTGTACGAAATCTTGCAGTGTGAACAATCAGTGAATTATTTATAATTAATAATTTGTAATTCTTATTTAACCATAAGCTAACATGTAAATTTTTTCTTCTTGTTACAAGAATAATTAGGCTCTATATACAGGTAGGTTCTAAAGTATCAGAAAAAAAGTCCTGCGTATACGTAGATCGTAAATAAAAAAGGTGTATGTAAATAAAGAGAATATCTATCTATACAAAAATGTAGGCAAAAAATTTTAACTGCTAATGCCAAGGTGGCTAGCAATCCAAATGGCGCGGCGACTTGTTATTGGTCAAAAAATCGACCTGTTACTATTTAAAAACTCGCATTTTAAAGCAATAAATTAAAATAATCTTTAGTGAAAAACTCATTAAAACAGAACAAAGTACTCACCTCTCCGGTTTCCAATAATGCCCGCTTGGCAGGACAGGTGTCGGTGACGCGACCCACTGTATTCCGAGGCAATGCGGATCGTTTAAATTTTCCGCCAAGTCATTTTCGGAAGGTCTTTGGCCGGGAATCCATCCTTGAAAATCCATCACGCTACCGTCGATCCACCTAAAATCTGACGCGGGTTCTGCTTTTCCTCCTAACCTAGGCCAAGACAAATGTAGGGATGAATCAGGGCACTATTTTTACATGAAGCATTAATAAGTGCAATTAAAGTATAAATTAAATTGTCTAACGAAAATATTAGGATGTTGCACGAAAACAAAAAAATTGATTATTCTACAGCTTGAGTCAAGAGCACGTCAAAGGATTTTAGGTTACTGTACTAAGAAAGTTTCAGGTATAAAAGTCCCAACGAACCAAGAGGAAGATTACCTCATCTCTAAGTGCTAAATTTTGGTAAAAACCACTTTTTCTGTCTGTCTCTAGCGAGAGTCAATTCACTGACGGGACTTAAAGAGTTAAAAGCGAGGAGAAGAAGGTAATATCACAAGAATAAATAAATAACCAGAAGACCATTCTTGTTGTCAACCGCGACGACCGGGGGCCTCCAAACCATCGATACCCTGAAATGGTCAGTGCGGTAGCAATCCTCGGAGTGTTAGGTACTGTTGTAAACACACATATGATAATATATGTATCCAATATATAATTACATTAGTTTTATGTCTTTTAGGTATACAATTGTCTAGTTTCAACCATCTAATTATTTTAAAATTCAAAATAATTTTTTATTATTTAATTTCATACATAATCAAAAACCCCGAAATAACAAGCAATATTTAAATTACATTATCCTAACAATACGACCTAAATATCTCAACCATTGATAACCTACTTAATTGCTTCTTGTCTGGACAATACAATAAAAACTATTTATATTAGAAATTGCCCAGACTGTTATAAATTTACATTTTACAAAGCTTTTGCTATAACTTGTGCCATTAGGAACAACATTTAATTTTATTATCTGTCTAGACAAATTGTTATATTGTTATATTTTTATAAGACTGGCGAATTACAAATAAGAGCAAACGACCTCCTTCTGCTCCGCCTTTTCGGGGTGGAACCTAATTGTAGCTAGGATAGAAGTTGTAAAGAAAGAAGTTATAATGTTTAAATATTCATAAAAGCGCCATATGTGAAGAGTATTCGAAAGCTCACCAAAACTTGGACGAAACATCGTTATTACAAAGCGTATCAAAATGTTAATTTAAATACTTTTGGTAACTTAAAGATATTTCATAAGGATTTTGTAGGTAAATTATATATCTTTATTAGAAACAATATTTCAAAGGAACTTTGAACACATTGTTTTGAAAAGTGATATTACCCATTTCGTAAATATTTGTAAAGATAGCCACTTTGTTCTTTGTTCATCCTTGAAGAAGTTTTCCGCACCAGTACAGTAAGGTTATTTTACGCCCTTAAATTTGTAAATAGAAATTTTAGGACTGTAAAAAATTGTAAGATGTTGAGTTTTAGACACCAATAAAATTTCATTATTATTTTAACACCTGTTTTATTCACCTAACTTCAAACAATTTTTCTATTTAAAATATTTTATCATTGCTGACGCCTGCATAACTGAAAATAAAATTTAATTTTATTACCCTTTATTTCTTGCATTTTTCAATCCAACCGCCTTTGTTAATTTAATCCAAAATCTGTATGTCGCTGATTTAGGGCGTGTACCGTTGTCAACTTCGGTTACGGTTTTGTGTCCCGTAAGTATCGGTAATCTGAAAAGTTGGCAGATTGGAAACGCAATATCTGTCATTAATGTCACCGAAGAAACCGAGCGGTTAACCAGGTTTGACAACGGTACACAGCCTTAATTTCAAAAAATCACAGTTGTTACGTTTTCCTCATGAATAAGAATTTAGGAACCTTCTACTTTAAGTCCATGGATATTTCATTGGATGAGTTACGCATTACATATCATTTTTAATCATTTTTCGACGACCCCTTTTTTTATGGCACTGGTTTTAACCAACTGGCTAGCATCTATCTGTATTATTATAATATATCATATAAACATAAATATACTTTTTTATTAATCACAGAACATCCATGGTTGAACCGGGATTCGAACCCGCGACCGCTCGGTTGCAAAGCAAGCGCCTCTCCAACTCGGCCACCGGAGGTCCCACCCCATGCACTTATTATGAGTCATAAAAACACTTTTGACGACACAGTCAATGGGATCACGTTTTACAAGTATTGAAATTCGCGCGAAAATTTGCAGCAGATCATTTTTTTTTGTTAATAAAGTCCAAAATAAATGGATACCAGCAACTGCCATTAAAATTTAATTTATGTAGAGAATATATAAAAAAATATTTCAGATTTATTTGGGATATATGCAAATTCCCTATTAGAAGATCTTAATTAAACCAGTACTAAATCTAAAATTTGGTTAATTAATTCCGGCACCTAATTTTTCGCCTGTATATTAGTGTATATATATTCCAGTTCATTTAAGCCTCATATTTTACGCTCCGATGTTAGTGTGACACACATAATAAAAGTATCATTGATCGTGAAATTTACTAACCAATAAAGGGCGCCCGTTCTATATTCAGAATTCTTTCTAATGATGGTGGTGATAAATCTCGCTTCCTCGGGTGTCAGGATCGAGGCCAACATCGCTTTCATCCCCCTGCAAATTTGCTGAGCTGTTGGCCACGTGACTTCCGGGTAATTCACGACGGAGTAACAGGCGTCGTTAAACATTTGGAGACGGTCATCGCCGCACTGCATGGCTGGAAATAAATAGTTCATGATGAAATAAAAAAAATGCCAAAATTATGAGTATTCATTAACCAATGGAGAAAGTATATTCTTAGGCAAGCAGAAAATAAGTTATGATAGGGTCTATTTGAAAACCTGATTATTTTGTCACTGGCAAAAATATAAGAAATGTAAATACAGCTAGTTGAGGATTGCGTTACGTAAAAAACTAATACAAGAGGCTTATTCAAAACAGATCTATTTTGAACATAATAGTTCTGAGTGACTGCAACAAAAATGGGTTATATTTACTCCTCAGATTAACAAATTAAGCCGAAGCCGACCTAATAGTTTTTTTTAAATCAGAGTTCGTTTTTCAAAATATACACAAACATATTAAGTTAAATAGGTTATATGTATCAATAATTATATACTAAAATCACAAATTTCAGTTAAAAATTCCATGCAAGAAACGCATAACATTATCTCTTAGTTTTCTAATGTTATCAAATTTTTATAGGTTTACAAATATTTGCAATTACTCAAAAATCTGGTACACAACCTCCTGCAGGCACTTTTTTAAAGATAATCATTAAAACGAAAAGGCTTTTTAAGCACTTAAATGGCGTCAGTCCGTTTTTACAATAAATTTGGACAGGCAAAGTGTTTTAGATGAAAGTATCAGGTTTTCCTAGAGTAAATATTATAAGAACATTAAGCTCTAAGCTATCTCGAACATCGTCATTTACTTACCGTTTTCCATCGAAACCTGAGCCTTAAAACCTCCAAAATGATGGGAGTAATCCGAGCTGAATCTAAGCGTAAGCTTTGAGCCTTGGCTGACATACCGCAACAATTTTAGTTTTGTGCTCCAGTCTCCGCAAAGACGTCGACCTTGGCTTGACTTGTTAGAGCTTGACGTGTTTAGATTCTCTACGATTTCTAGGTAGTCGTAACTGCAACTAAAGAGAAATATCTTTAAAACTTAGTTACCAAAAGAAACAGAACTTTCTTGCGGTAAGTTTTAAATAACGTATGAAACAACTAGGCGGTAAGATGATGTTTAATATGGTTCATTATGTATTTTATTTATTTACGAGTATAGTAATAGCCATAGGCGCCGACTGCGGAGAGGTCGCAGGTCGGAGCCCCCCCCTCCCCCGAAGAAAATATAGTGGGGGCTCAGCCCCCCAAAATCCGCACATGGTAGAACACCATTTCTGTTCGATGGACAGGTGAGTGCCCCTACATTTTTCTAAACTCGGCGCCTAACAGCGGCAAGGTAATGGTGGAGAGCATGATACAATAAAAGGAAGATATGATACCAAACCATGTCAAATTCGTCTGGGTTGGCGCATGACGTCACGCTGTGAGCTATTTTTGAAATTTATAATGAGCAATATAGAGTTTAAGTTAGTTATAGGCGATTTTATATTAATTCTATTGGCGATATACTTTGCCTCCTGCTCATAATGCAAATTTTAAAGTATATGACTTAAAATAATCATATAAATAAAGGGATAAATTAATTTAAAATAATAGATATTGGTAAATTGGCTGCCAATTGCGTTCTATGTATTTATTTACGTGAAAAGAAAATGTAAATAATTTTTTAAAATAAAAGTATGCCTAATAATTAAGGTAATTTTTATTTGGGTGGCATATTCTTATTAAATATATATATATATATATATATATATATATATATATATATATATATATATATATATATATATATATATATACAAATGCTAGAAACTAGCGCGGATCGATACATAAAAAAAAAAAAAAGAGAGGAGATTTATTGTGGGCATGTCCGCTAGCAATGAACAGTAAAATGAAAAGTTAGAATGGTAACCCGTACGACACGTGTTTCTGCTCATTGGCTTCATCAGGCCCACGTATGTGACTGTGCCTCTCAACATAAGTCGAGATGCACAACGTCACATACGCAGTTACGGGTGTAACCTTAAGAAAAGGAAAAAAAAATATATTTAACGAGGACCACAAACAAAGGGGTCTTTTGGCTGAAGCCACAAATTGGTGCACTGGCTCCTGTTTGTGGTCCTCGTTAAATATATTTTTTTTTCCTTTTCTTAAGGTTACACCCGTAACTGCGTATGTGACGTTGTGCATCTCGACTTATGTTGAGAGGCACAGTCACATACGTGGGCCTGATGAAGCCAATGAGCAGAAACACGTGTCGTACGGGTTACCATTCTAACTTTTCATTTTACTGTTCATTGCTAGCGGACATGCCCACAATAAATCTCCTCTCTTTTTTTATATATATATATATATATATATATATATATATATATATATATATATATATATATATATATATATATATATATATATATATATATATACATACATACATACTTACCTACAGAGTCTTCCGAAAATATGTTATAAATAAGAATTTTGTTTGTCCCTATAATTTGTCAATTATTTTCTGTTAAGTTTGTGACGGAAACATGTTTTTAGGGTAGTTTTGGTTGTTTACACTTTAAATAGTAAATTATTAACAATTATTTTGTTTTTTTATCCTTTGATTTTTCAAATCTAAAAAAATCTTAAAATGCCAAAAATTATTCTAAACAAGACAAAAATATGTAAATTTATGAAATTAGGTAAAACAAGAAATTATTTTTTAAGAAAATAGCCTTTTTTCAGTCTCTTTGTCGTATTTTCTCCATTAAAGTGTGTTGATTCGTTACCGTGGAGATTTTTAGCGATTTTATTTTTTGTCACAGTAAACTTTTATATTGAAGCGGGTTTGTAAAAGCATTAAACACATTTGATATTCATGACATGACACAATTCGTGCTTTAAATTATCTTCATAATCACTTTCGTTTAACTGTCTAGAACAGATTCTAGAATTTTTCACATTAAACTTATCTTCTCGTTTGCTTGGGGTCCAAACACTTTGTGTTTCTTTGTCTTTGGGGAAGCTAAAAACTTTAATATCGGGCATAAAGCCCTATCATTGATTGTCCACATCACAACCATACACAGCACACCTCAGTTTCACTTTTAAACTCTTAAAAGTGATATAAAAACGCCAAAAGTAACTTTAAAACGTAACGCCATCATAACAAAGACGTGTTTCGTTTAGAAAATATGACGGAATTACTCACAGCGTGACGTTCATGGCCACGCCTACCTGCGCGGTGTCATATCTTCTTTTATTTGTATCATGGGTGGAGAGGTGAGTTGTCATTTTCTGGTCGTGAACAAGAGTGTGCTATAATATATTTTCGACAATGGTTCTTCACGAACGTCATATGTTTTGCTGTAATACCTACTTACTTAGGTTCATTTTCAATCACCAACTCGTCAAAATCCAAAACTATCCGATACCCTGGTGGGGTAATGATATTGGTATCACAGTCTGCATTATCGGAATAGTGTCGTGGAAAACCCGGACTGGAAATTGAAGCTCTGGGATGTTGTCTGGATAGTACAAGTGTGCGGTTACAGTCCGGTAGCCAACTGTCATCTGGAAATTCTGCAAATAAAATGCAAATGTATCATAAAAAGTATTTTGAAACACTAATTACACTGAGTAGCACATATTTTACCTGTGACATAACATTAGTAGTATTATAGAGCTCCCTTATTTGAATATATATATATATATATATATATATATATATATATATATATATATATATATATATATATATATATATATCTTTTTTATTGTTTCTTTCTTGGGATTAGGTTCATTAAAGAAAGAAACAATAAAAAAGATATATTATAAATGGTTCAAGAAAAGTAACAAAGTATCTATATATATATATATATATATATATATATATATATATATATATATATATATATATATATATGTATATATATATTTTTTTTTAATCAGTGGCGGTTGGTGAAATTTCAAAGTGTGTATCTCTGTTCATACTTACAGGACCCGTACCAAATTTAGGGGTTTTACTAGTGAGCCCACTGGGAATGTTTTGGTACAGAAAAAAAACATTTTGTAATTTGCGAAAAAAAGTTAAATTTTTGGTGCGGCCCACCCAAGAAACAAAAGAAAACGTCTAGGTATTTGCTTTCTTTTTTTTCGAAACAAATGTTACATCATTTTGTCGACAGTTTTTAAATTTTGAGAGAAAACAAGGTGTTAGTAGAAAGTTATAGTCATTTGAATTTTTTTAAGCCTAAAATATAATTTTACAAAAAATTCAAATGGCTATAACTTTCTCCTAACACCTTGTTTTCTCTCAAAATTTAAAAACTGTCGACAAAATGATGTAAAATTTGTTTAGAAAAAAAGAAAGCAAATACCTAGACGTGCTCATTTTTTTCTTGGGTGGGCCGCACCAAAAATTTAACTTTTTTTCGCAAATTATAAAATGTTTTTTTTCTTTGCTAAAACATTCCCAATGGGCTCACTATTAAAAGCCCTAAATTTGGTACGGGTCCTGTAAGTATGACCAGAGATACACAACTTTGAAATTTCACCAACCGCCACTTACCACTACTAGTAACTCCCACTTCGTTAATATTTCCTAGAATACTTCTGATATGTTATTACCTAACTGGCAAGCCCGCGTACCTATTTCCTTGAAAATATAGGGTTTTATTATTACTGCAGGAATGCATTTCCTGGAATAGTCGTAAAAGCCGTGACTGTCACTGTAAAGATAAAGAGTTGGAGGTGTATAAAATAAGAAAACTGAAATAATTTGTTTTAGTCATTCGAAAACATTCGATTTTGACTGGTGTTAAAATTGTGCTAAAAGTGCTTATAACAATATCATAATGTCTACTCGGTGTAATAGTAATTCCGATAACTTTTGTTACGTTTGTTGTATGTTTACTCCGGTGAATAAGAGAAAAGGTATTTCTCAGAATCTTTGTGAAATATAGCAACTCTATTTCGGAATTCCTGTACTGTATCAAGATAAGCCATGGGTTCCACATGTATTTTGTAGAACTTGTGCTAAATATTTAGGTGCGTGGAAAGCGTAGCAGCTATAGAGTTTAAAAGAAAGAGGACTGAATATGTGAAGACATCAGCAGCACGAAGGCCTCGACCATACGATGAAAACCATCTCGTCCCTCAGATCCGAGGAACCTCGTCTCACCAATATATAGAAAGTGATAGTCCAGAAAGCCTTAGTGAGATGGCTGAAGACCCTAAATTTTTGCCACCTACGTCCAAGGAACCCCATTTACTTAACCAAGATTAATTAAATGACAGTGAGGGATTTACAGTTATCAAAGTCTAAAGCATCGCGTCTACAACAGTGGAATCTGTTGGGGAAGAAAACAATAGATACTGTATTTCGAAATCGTTATGACGATTTTGTGGATTTCCATAGCATGAATTCTGATTTAGTGTACTGTAATAACATGAAGGGTGTTTTTACATCCCTGGGAATAGAATACAATCCACAGCAGTGGATACTATCGACTCCTCTAAAACAAAAGTTAAGGCTATGCTTACACAAGGGTAACGCTTATCCATCTATTCCGGTGGGTCATGCCGCATTGATGAAATAAACTTATGAAAATCTGAGGAAAATTAACTACAATCAATATTTGTTGAGCATTTTTGCTGATTTAAAAGTGATTGCAATTCTTATGGGGATGCAACAAGGGTATGCAACATATTGCTGCTTTCTTCGTTGACGGGATAGTCGCGATAAAATGAATTATTAAGCTAAAAAGACTGGCTACCAAGAACATCCTTTCAACCAGGGACTCGAAACATAGAGCGACCTACTTTGGTAAATCAACAAAAAATTCTTATACCTCGTCTTCACATTAAGTGAGGTGTGATGAAAAGCTTTGTGAAAGGAATGAATGGAGAAGAAGGATTCCAATATCTCCGAGCAAAGTTTCCTAAATTACGTGGGGCTAAAATAAAAGAAGGAATGTTTGTTGGTCCTCAAATCAACGAAGTAATGAAGGATGTCAATTTTGAGGATAAACTAATGGTCGAAAAGGAGGTCAATGGTTGCAGTTTTTAAGAATTTCTTGGGAAACAGAAAGCCTGACAATTACAAAATATTAATAGAATACATGTTGGAGGCATTCAGACTAGCGGGTTGCAAGATGTCATTAAAAGTTCACATGATGCACTCTCATTTAGATTTTTTCCACCAAGCATGGGTGATGTCAGTGAGGAACATGAAGAACGGTTCCATCAAGACATTTCAGGGATGGAACGGCGTTAGGGCAAGTGAAATCATGTCATGCTAGCAGACTATTGTTGGACTTTGAGGAGAGAAAATCTCAGAGTCAAAAATATTTTTGTTGATAATTAGGTATACTCGCAATAAATGTATTTTTATAGTGAGAAATTTTGTTCTCATACATCTCTCAGAAACTCGAATCGACTTCAAATTAATGTTTATGATATACGAGTACACGCGGGCTTCTTTCAAAATAAGTTAAAGTAGTCTGGGAGATCCGACAACAATTTCACTTTGTTGACCATTGTTATTAAAAATAAACATGTACATAGGTGTGACAATTTGTACAAATTGTTAGAGTAAATTTTTACTACCGCTAGATAGAGTGGTCCAAAAACATCTAAACAAACTGCGAAATATTTACATGTTCTAAATAGTTAGAAAAAGTAAGAGGTTTCCTAAATTCAGCTTTTAAAATTGTTATTTCCCATATTAAAATTACAAAAATCTACTTCTGATTAAATACGATATTGTAAAAAATAAGGTGTACATACTTCTCCATGTCCAAGACTTTCTTAGTTTTATTTATCGATGATACGCCCGTATTTGCAATATTCTTAGTTTTAAGGCTTTACAAAAATGTAAACAAACTGTTAAAGCAACATATGTACCTTGTTGCATAATTGTAAAACCTTATTCCCGTGTTACACTTTCTGTTTAAGAATCACGTATTTGTCCTGCAACATACCGTTTTGATGCTGGTGCGTTTCAATTTCCTCTAGTATTTGCCAGGGCACGTTTCTGAACTAAGAAGTATATCACTTTGCACATTTTATTTTTCCAGTAGTTTTTATTTCCGGTAACGCGGGCAGTTTTTGTGAAATTATCATAATTAAATACTAAGTTTAACGTCCAATTGAATAAAAAATGTAGAAAATCAAGAATTAAACTAACTGGACACTTGAAATGGGACAGCACTGATAGTAATTGCATTGCCAAAGGTGATTTTTAACGTCAACTAAATTTATTTCTTAATTTACTGCCCGATTCGTCAAGGCTAGACCGGTCTAATTTAACAACCAAAAGTTTTCAGCTGACAAGTGTAACAATAAGACAACTAAGTTTTATACTATGAATTTTTCTGAGATTTTTCGCAAATTTATAAAGAAAAGGGAAATTTTAGTTTGTACTTTCCATTTTAAAATAACCAAATTCTTTGAAGCCACACGTTCCCAGGATTCAAGAATATGTCTCCAATAGTAAAACTACAACTACGTATTTAACATATTTATACGATTTTGTGATGTCTTACTTTTTCGAATATTCTTAACTATGTAACATTGTAACACCGCGCAACAATAATATGAGATAAAACATCAGCAAATTTATTAAATATACATATATAAACACTATCTTATGGTAGTAAGGAACCCTCTAGTTATTGAGAATTTTGCGTTCTGTGAGAAATTCATGTATGTTGGGCGGAACCCTCTATACGTGAGTCGAACTCACACTTGATCGGTTCGTTTGATTTCACACAATCACGACAACGCCCATGAATTAAAATTATTTCTGTCAAATACCGTATACATACGTACTTATTTTCGGCATCGACGCCTCTGGTAACAGGCCAACAGTCTCTGCCTTACTTATTATGTTAAAAGATGTTCAAATAGACCACCATGAACTTCTTGGAACTTCTTGGCAGTAATAAAGTCAATTTTGTAACACTGCCAAGAAGTAACTCCTGTCATTCTCGAAAATACCTTTAAAATGAGTTACCACACGGCATAGGGTTGCATTTAAAATTTTTGACCTCAACTCCCTAGCGTCAGCCCTCAAGGGGATTGAAAAAGTTAAATTACATAAAAAGTAGATTTATTAACTAATAAGATTCAACTAAAATTTGGTGTCATTTGCCCATGCTAAGTATGTTATATTAATTTATTATAAGTCTTTTCGTATTTCGCATTTTCAAATTACACCATGTGGGTAAATAAATATTTGTATTTTATTTTCAAATCGGATCCTAATTTTATTTCCAACTAGGGTAGAGACGTCCTTGGAATAACCTATGTTGACAACGCTTTAATAATTATAATCAATCTTTCAGAGTAGGGTTTTAGGTTTATTACTGGTTTATATGCAACAATTTATTGTAAAATTAGTTTATGCCGCAGGTTGACTATTACTTAAATATTGCATTACATTACTTTTATAATTATTGGGGGGGGGGGGGGGGGGGGGGTTAAGTAGTCTAAGTCTAAGTCTTTACAAAATATGTGTAATAATTTGTTTCACGTGGTTTTGCTGCTTTTATATGGAAGAGCAAAAAAAAAAATAAAACCAAAGAATAAAAGAAAATTTATTAATAAAGTATTTTACCTACTGACCACGGCTGTCGGTATTCTGATATTTAAGCAAGAAAGATGTTAAATCAGATATTTTCAATTCCTAGCTTGATACTACCGGATAGAGCTAAATTTATTGCTTTTCATTTCCTCAATGAATTCGCCAGCACATATTGTGGATTTATCTTTTACTTTTATTTTTGACGGAAGAAATATGACTTTTTGTATTAAGGCTACATGAACGATATGTTACGTGATAGAATTTATTATTTTCAGTCTTTTCGTAGATGATGTATGGTCTATGAGAAGTACGTTTAAAAAAAGTAGAAGTCCACTACGAGAAAACCCATATAAGTTGTTCGAAAACAGGGGAATAAATCTAACAAGGCGTTTTTTTCTTGTCGGAATCTGCCCTACAAGCTCTTAAGCGTGCAATTAGCGAGTCATTTTCTTCGGGGGAATTCCCGCCATGTCTTAAAAGGGCGGTGATTATTCCAATTTTTAAAGGAGGTGAGAATCCTTCAAATTATCCCCTTTGTCAACACTTTCAAAAATAAATGAGAAAATTGCTAAAAAAAGAATAATGGAATTTTTAAAATATCATAATTTGTTAAATTCTGTCCAATTTGGTTTCCTTTCAAGAACAAGCGCGGATGACGCCATTTATTCTTTACTTCATGACGTTTACCTGAATATAAATGGCGGCGAGGCGGTTGCGGCAATGTTCTGTGATTTTTCGGAGGCTTTCGACTGTGTTGATTATGGAATATTGCTGCAGAAGCTATGTCGCTTTAATGGATTGACAATTAAATGGTTGTCTTCATACCTCAGCGGTAGAACACAGGAGGTGAGGGTGGATACGACGCGTTCTGGCGCGTCTTTTGTTGGCAGAGGCGTGCCTCAAGGCTCAGAGTTGGGATCGACTTTGTTTCTGCTGTATTAACAACGATTGGCGCTCAGTCTAACATTGATGCGATGCCAACTGTGTTTCTATGTTATGAGTTATGACCTTCGGATTTGCTTTTGACGATTTGAGTCTGAAATCGCGGGATATTGAGAATAAACCACTGACTACGTTCTTAGGACTTACAATATAATAGGCTTAGGTTCGAAGAGCACATAACTATATTAAGTAATAGGCGCTGGCTGCTTCGCAATTAGGGTCAAACCCAATCAAACACTAGATTCAAGCACGGACTTATTTTTGTGCAACCTTTTTCTTATTTTTATGTTTTTTAAATATTTTACAACCTATGGTTAAATTTTAACCTATACATAAATTAGAACCCGAACAGTTTTTTTTTAAATTGCTAGCTTGCCCAAAAATAAAATATAATCCAATAGCAAAGTATATATACATATGTTTACGTTAAAGGCGCGTCTACATTGTTCAAGTGAATTGATCAAGTCAGTTGAATTTAAGTGATTTGACAGTGAATTGAATATCTAAACCCCTTTATTCATTTCATTTGATTACGTGAATTGAATAGATTCTGACACAAATTTCTGACTTAAAGCATGTTTAACGTTTTGATTCAACTGCGGTAAAAATAGGTGTTCAAAATGACGACAAGTAGATGGTCAGAGGTGAAATCCTGTAAATTTATCAATATATATGAAAAATGGAATTTTGGAATTGCGGAATATGAAAAATAATTAATAATAAATAATAATAATAATAATAGAAATTTATTAATATACAAATAGAGATGCTAGAGGCACTGCTATTAAAAAATTAAAAGGAGACCGATCGGATATTGGTAGATCGATGGAAACGGAGAACTATGTTTTCATGGGCCTATTGATGAGGTGTATGGGGAAGCATCCCCCGATGCCCGAGATGAGCAAATGAAAGAAAGAGTAGACTATTAGGACCTTCTACCAAACAACGTCGGTAGTTGAGTTCTACGAAAATTAGGTAAAAGATCGACAGTTCAGTTTTGAAAAGTGCTAAAAAAGGGCAAGCATTTACAAATAAATGTCGACAGTTTAACTTCCAAATGGAAAATTTTTCCTTTACTCTCCTCCCGCCCGTGTGTTTTTAATGATCCCCGAGCACCAAAGTGAGATGTAAAGGTATTCCAGAAGATGATTGATTTAAAACAATAAAAAAATATATGTATAACAAAACTAACACATTTTTATTTTTCCTATACCAGAGTGTCGTATTGACATAAACGTAAAGCTGAAATATTCTTTATTTCACTCTATTCAATTTTGTATCACAACAGAAATAATACATAAATACAAATATTTTTAAAGCATTCTGTTTTCAAAGAGTTAAGCTATTTGAAATTGAAAAGGAATTTACGTCTGCTATAAGTAATATTGAGAGGCAATATTATATTGAGAGGCAATATTGAAAAGTGAATCGCAATATACAGCTTCGTTCTGTAATCCGATTTGGTTTCTAGCTGAGCATTTTCCTCCAGGATAAAGAATACATTTTTCGACATGTTTAAGCTTTACTTTGTCAAAATTTTAGTGCTGTGATTTATACATCAATTCTTAAATTAAAAAGATTGAGAAATAAATAATCAACTAGAAAAGTCCTAGCAGTATGTAAAGATTTTGGATTGTGTATCCATAATTTATTTTATTTATTTACTTATTCCGTTGGGTATCTCCCTTATTAATAATGATAGAGCTATGCAATATTTGTGACTACTCTATCTTTTCCCAAAAAAAAAGATAGGTGCCGTTCTAATATGCGGTCTACCGTCCTACATACAGTCTATGTGTGTACGCTATTATTCTAATATGCGGTCTACCTGCTAATAACTTTAACATTTAATATCTAATTGTGAGCAGTGCCTAACTCCGCCCGCATAATTATTCCAAAAATAGTGATCTCTCAGGTATGTTAATCCTGCACCCCAATTCCGCCCCGAGCGTATTTACTTTATTTTTGCGAGTTTGGGAAAATCCGATTAGAGTATTAAAGTAATAAAATAATATAAATTGTGTTTACAACAGTGAGGAAGGAATATCTTTGAGAAATTATCAATGTTAGATTTTGTTAAGATTGTTTCTTACCAGTACAATCAAAGTGTAAACATTGATAATTTCTCAAAGATATTCCTTCCTCACTGTTGTAAACACAATTTATATTATTTATGTTAAAGTTATTAGCAGGTAGACCGCATATTAGAATAATAGCGTACACACATAGACTGTATGTAGGACGGTAGACCGCATATTAGAACGGCACCAAAAGATAAATACAATTTTTTATAGCATTCTTGGTTTATTATAAACTAATTTTGGCTTTTAAAAACCAGTAATGTTACCAAATTTTTTGTAGGTGCTATGATTTCTTAAAAATAAATCGCAAGCAATATTATTTTCAAATCATTTATAGATATATGGACTGTTTTCACTTCTCTAGATTCTCTAGTTTCTAGTAAACATTTTGGGGTGTAATTCCTGGATTAAAATTAGATAACGCGGTTCATATTAATGTATGACCCAAAATGTTCCGCGTTAAACAGGGCAAAAAACATTCCGGGTAACTATCTTATATTCCTTATCATTTTATTTGTTTGTACCATTAGCCTTTATAGTTCAGCACAGGAACTACAGAAGATATTTAGGAATACTCTGCATAATAGTTAATGATTATTACACATAACGAAAAGCTTGAGCAAATTGAATCTGCAAAATTAAAAATATCGTCTTTAAAGTAGACTTTTTACAAAACCTCTACTATGATAAATATATTTCTAAATAGTAAGACAAACTAGGAGAAAAAAGGCAATATAACGAGCTCCAAGTAAAAACCAAATAAATGTCGCTTTTATTTTGTTTAGTAATTTTAAAGATAATTGAGACAAGGGGTTTTTAAAAATCAATAAAAAGCCATTTGTTGCAATCACTTTGTATTTCTAGATTTTTCTCTTAAAAAATACTTTGGCATCCTTAAGTACTCTACATCACTACAGAATTATTCTGTATTTTTCTAAAACGTTTTTGTGTCAACTATAACAAGTTTAGCACACATTGATGATTGGGTATGTAGGGTGACCGAAAAATCTTAGTATGTACGTACACTACCGGCAAATATCTTTTATTAGTAAAGATAGAGACTCACCACAATAAATCTACTTTTTTATGTAATTTAACTTTTTCAACCCCCTTGAGGGATGCCGCTAGTGAGTTGAGGTTACCCTATGCCGTGTGGTACCTCATTTTACAGGTCTTCAAAAAAAAAAGAAACATTTTACTGCAAACCCGAGGTCCATATCTTAATTCGATTTTAAATGGCAAGCCTATAAAAATTAAAAATCGTGAAAAAAAATTAAAAATTTAAGTACCTTTATTTCTCTTATTATTAAAAGTTGTTCAAAATGACCACCATGAACTTCTTGGCAGTAATAAAGTCGATTTTGAAACTCACTTCTCACATTTTCGAGAATGGCAGTGTTACTACTTGGCAGAGTTCTAAAATCTACTATATTTCTGCCAAGAAATTCATAGTGGTCATTCTGAACAAGTTTTAAACATATAAGAAAAATAAAGATACATTTATATTTTTTGTTTCACGATTTTAAATTTTTATGGGCTTGCCATTTAAAAACGAATAAAGATACGGACCTTGGATTTGCGGTAAATTGTTTCTTTTTTGAAGACCTTTAAAATTAGGTACCACACGGCATCGGGTTGTAATTAAAATATTTGACCTTAACTCCCTAGCGTCACCCCGTAAGAGTGTTGAAAAAGTTAAATCAAATGAAAAAGTAGATTTATTAACCAATAGGTTACCCCTAAAATTTAGTGTCTCTATATTTACCAATAGCAAAGATATTTGCCCACATTAAGACTTTTTGGATACCCTGTATAGTGCCTGTGCACTGAAAATAGTTTTTGTTATTTTGGTGTTAGTAAAAACATATGGAAATTTAGCAGAATTTTAAAAAGCTGGCTTTTGATAGTAGTCAGTGCCGGCTCAAGGGGGGAATAACGGGGCTATCAGCCCCGGGCGGTGGGCAAAGGAGGGCGGTGAGTGGAGTAAAAATTGTAAAGCTGAAAACAATAACAGTTGCACAAAAAAAATGGACACAACTGTCACACAAAACAGTTAACATTTTCTGGCGTGAAATCTTTTAATCTATTTTTTGAAATTCCTTGACCTATTCTCAAAGATAAATTGGGATGACGTTTGAAGACATTTCTAAGCCATTTTTTGCCGGCATTCGCGTCTTTTTTTTTGCAAAACGTAGGAAGGTTATTCCTTATAGCAAGCTGATACGCCAGTCTGCGAATGTCTGCGAGTCCTAGACCATAATATCTTTTGTCCATTTCCAAACAGTACTGTATCAAATCTTCTTCCATTTTAGGCGATACAACCGGTTTTCGACCCATTTGTAGTTTACATTGTTCTTCTAAGGGTTGCTCACGTTTGACATATAATTCAAAGGGTATTTTTGGAACGTTGAAGCTCTTTGACGCCTTTAAATACCCCGTATCCTTACCTTTCACTGCGTCAATGCCTGCGTCTTCATATTCTCTGGATTCCATTTTTTATGTGGGAGTCCTTTTTTAGGCATTTTACCGAAATTTTTTTCCTATAGATAAAAAGATTTAGAACCGTACATTTAGTTGGGTTCCTAATTTTGGATACCCAATTTTAGGACACCTTTCTATCCAGAATTACCACCTTTATGATTAAGGTTATGTGATTAAAGAAAAAAAATCTTGACAGATATTTTTGTTTCAAACACTTCGGCTTATTCTACAACTATTTCAGTACATACGTGCGCACTTTCACTTTCCGACGCTAACTACCTACCTTTTCATAATAATTTTTAGGCACAGAAACAAAAAACAATATTATGGCGCCACCCAGTGGCGTATTCGGGGGGTCACCCCCCCCCCCCCCCCCCAGGTGTCTGAAGAACTATTTTTATTTCAATTTTATGACGAACTTTGGGCGCGGCCCGAAAAATTTTCGTCTGCGGCGCTTGTCCACCTTCCCACTTTCCATGTAGTGGCTGATCCCCCCAAAACAAAATCCTGAATACGCCACTGGCGCCACCTAGACGTGAACACTGAACAGCGAAACTATGTGCTCCACACACGCTCATTCTACGTGAAAGACCTTTCGTTTTGTGGATTCAATTAGAAAACTATTAATAAGTTTTGAGATGATGTAGTATCCAAAATTAGGTAACTATCCAATATTAGGCGACTTTCCTCTACATCTTTGTGTTTTTACGTTCGTTTTATTCACATGGATAGTGGAAATAAAAATTGGAAAATTTTATTGGCGGGGGGGGGGGGGGGGTCAGCTTTGAATAGCCCCGGGCAGTAAACAGCCTTAAGCCGGCACTGATAGTAGTGAAGTTGTTTTTTTTAAATTGCAGACCGAATGCCCATTTGTAGAGATATTTAGAATAATTTTAAGCACCTAAAGAGAATATCGTTTATATTTTGTATTTTCCAGTATATTTTAATGCTGCCGGGAAGCCAAATGTGATATGTAAAGAAATTTCAGAAGATGATTAATTTAAAGAAATAAGAAAAATTATCAGCAACAAACTAATACATGGTACATAGACTTCGGTCTTCGTGGACTGTCAGAAGATAAAAAAGCAAAAAGGCATGGTCGTATGGTTCTTACTAAGACCATGTCGAAACATATAAAATCACAAAATATTCAGCACTTGAATAAGGGTAGATTTTTAAAACTTACCATCATTCTGAAGCCTTTCGCAGATAAAATAATTTGGCGTGGCACAATCCCTGTCATTCCACATAAACCCCGGCGCCAGGCTGACAGATGCCGTTGGTAACGCGTAAGTCCGTCGGACTTCCACGCAGTCTTGTTCGCTGAGCCCGTCATCGTTGGGTTGTCTGTTGTAATGTTGATGTTGTGGCCAGCCAGGAAACCAATCTGAAAAAAAGTGTTAATTTAATATATGTTTACTTTGGCATAATAGAACAATTCTGTCATAAAATATTTACGGCCAATAAAGGTTTACATAAACTCTAAACTGCCTTTATTCCAAAACCAACTGTACATAGTTTATTACATGGAATATAATATATATATATATATATATATATATATATATATATATATATATATATATATATATATATATTTATATTCCATGTAATAAACTATGTACAGTTGGTTTTGGAATAAAGGCAGTTTAGAGTTTATGTATATATATATATATATATATATATATATATATATATATATATATATATATATATATATATATATATATATATATATATATATATATATATATATATATATATATTTAAATCACCCCGACACCCATGTCGTCAACTGTTTTCAACTTTGGGTATACCAACCTTCCCCTCACTTTACTTGTATAATTCAGTTAAGTACGCAAGAGAAAATTCTTCTGTTATTGGATTGGCTCGGGATGTCACTGACCATTATGGACTGAGGCAAAGTTTTAACTTAAATATCCCTAAGCATCGTTTGTCGACTGTTGCAAATAGCCCACTGGTTCTGCCCATTAAATTGTATAATAAGCTGCCGACTGTTTTAAAGCAAATTTCTGCTTCATGTAGATTTCTTAGAGCTATTAAACAATTTTTTTACTCTGGAAATTTTTATTCAGTTCAAGAGTACTTGGATTGCAACACCTAGGTAAAAACGTATTAGGTATAATACTTATAACTAGTTAGCGTGCTGTGAACACTGTTCGTTTGTCTCTGGATGTGCTTTTGTAATATTTACTTTTTATTGTATATTTATATATTTACTTTTTCTTAACTGTAAGGAATTATCCACATTTGACAATATCCGATACTTATATTATTGTAAGTCAATAGGAAATAAATGTATTTTATTTTATTTATTTTATTTTATTTTATATATATATATATATATATATATATATATATATATATATATATATATATATTTATATTCCATGTAATAAACTATGTACAGTTGGTTTTGGAATAAAGGCAGTTTAGAGTTTATGTATTATATATATATATATATATATATATATATATATATATATATATATATATATATATATATATATATATATATATATATATATATATATATATTTTTTTTTTATCAGTGGCGGTTGGTGAAATTTCAAAGTGTGTATCTCTGTTCATACTTACAGGACCCGTACCAAATTTAGGAGTTTTATTGTGAGTTTTTTACTGAGTTTTATTGTGAATTTATTTCTGTTTTTTAATTTTGATTGTATGGTGTCCTTCAGTGCCTTACTAATTCTTAAAATTGACAGCTCTCTGCTAGGCGGAGTAAAAAAGGCTTATTTCGCAGTTTAGTGCGGCTTAATGACGCAAAGCACGACATCGTAGTGAAAATAAGACGCAAATTATGCCAATAACTCGAACTGAAGAGAGATACATAATATAACAAATTGGTTATCATGTTTTTGGCGTTATTTTTCAACATTTTTGAAAAAGAAAAATAAAAGATATTTGGAATTGTAATTTTCTACAAAAGTATGTTGCAAAATTTTTAACTCCTATTTCAAATTTTAACAATAATTTGTTAACGTAAAGAAGAAAAGACAGAAAGTTTGGTAGAAAATTGTTTTAAAAAACTATCCTTAAAGTTTGAGAAGAAATAATTTAAAAAATGGCTAAAATTTATTATCTAGTGAAATGTTGCATTCCAACGTATTACTAAATAGACCTTAAGAGCAGTTTTCAGCGCTCGTTACCACTATTTTTTAAGATTATTGCTGTTATTTGCAAAAATTCGATACCTCTGTCAAATTGTAACGGCGCCCGGTTCTAAATAAAAGTATAAATAAAATTATGATTTTTTTTAGATTTAATTGTTTTCAATTTGACACACTTAAAACAACACAGTTCCCCTGAGCGGCAAATACAAGATATAATATAGACACTGAAGAGAGACTATTACGGGGTTTCCTTTAACCCCCTCTTTACTTAAACAAACCAAAAAACTGTTTAAATAATAGTAATGTTAGAATAAAATGTTCCGCACTTTTTGCAGAACTATAGGTACTTGTATAATACAACATGTTAACTCAAGAATTAAAAATTATACACTCACGCAAATAAACAAATACCTTTTTACACGACACAAACCTATCGACGATTAATTTTATACTGGGAAGGTAACAGGTAACTGTATTCACACTAAGCGAAAAACATTTTTTGTTGTCTTTTTTTGATAACATTTATTTGAATTAAGGTTGACCGTACACTGACGATTTTTATTTGCAATTTTAAGGTGATCTAATTTTCAAGACATGTATTCGTATTAAAATTAATAAGTGGGAAACGAATAAAATAATTAATTGAGGGATATTTTTTTATCATTCACTGACTTTTATTGGAATATTATGGAATTTCCTTAGTAAAAAATAAATGCGGTCAAAAAAAAGAACAGTTTCTTCTTCTCCGTAGAATCATAATCACTTCCTTTACGCAGGATGGATTTTACAAAGAAAGCAAAGTTTTCTTACCATTTAAAAGGGGATAACATTAGCAACATGTACTTGTAAATTATACCGGTGGCTTCATTTCTTGTTATTTTCAATAAAAATATTTGCATTAGCTTTGTTGTTTAATATCTCCTCTATGAGTTAAAAATTTTCAACTCTGAAAGTAGCTACGTGAAACTTACACACTCAGCTATTTATTTTTGGTGCCAAGGAAGGCTTAAAGAACGTCTATTCTAGATTTAATACGTTTTAAAGCACCTGAGAAAGTAACCCTTTTTGCTGCCCACTTTGGCACCCCAGAAACAATTTTTTTTCTTGGTTATCTTTTTAGATTTTAAATCCAAATTATGGCGAGGTACTTCCCAAAGGACACAAGGCACTATGCTATTTTTAAAAGCTTAATATTCCTTTTCGTTTTTGAATTATAATACCAAACTAGGTCAAAATCTGCCAAAGTAACCCCATTTTACACTCACAAAGCATCTGCGAATCGGATTGTAATTTTAATCCAAGTGATGTTACTGTTGCCAGGCGACTTTGTAATGCGCTTGTTTATGGGCGATGCTTCTAGGGTAAAAATTGATAACAATTTAAAATTTTATAGAAAACAGGCCTGAAAGTTTTGAATTCGTCACTTAAAAATAAAAATATAAACAGCGCAGCCGTTTTAATGAAGCATTGAAAATTTTGCTTTAATTATGTTATCCTTCTCCAAATCCCTCTCTGGCCGTTTTCATTTAAGAAAACAACCTATTAAAAATAGGTCTCATTGAAAGGACCAAAAGAAATAATTAAACATTCTTTAAACTGTATTATTACAGCCGTTCTTGATTCTTCAGAAAAATCCTAAATGACAAGCTGGAGGTTTAGGGACCAAATTAAACTAATAATTCCTTCTTCAAACGATTCTTAAAAGACTTAATATTTAAGCCGAAAAATTCACGGCTTTACTTTTCTCTTTTTTAGAGCTAAACATTGCTTGCCAGGACAGAGATCATTTTACAGAGCTAAAAGAATAAAGAACAAAACATTACACGCAGAAAAATAATTGGAAAAAACCTAATTTTGTTCAATAATTTTATCTTCTTTTTTGTTAGGATCTTTCTTAGATTGTAAGCCGTAAGTTTAATTTACTGGGCAAGTCTAATTCATTTCCTTTTTCAACTTAGGCAACTTCGTGTTTTTTTCTAGGATTAGGAATAGAACTATCCAACATTTGGTGCTTTAAGAAGTTCTTTATTACCAACTGTATGTAATAAACGCACAGTATAATTCCATAAATCTTTTAGTTAGAATTTTATACTTCTCATATTCTTGGTAAATGTATGATATTGATTGGTTTTTAATAATAATTTTATTCCCATAATAAAACGGAACCCTTATGGTAAAACTTCGTTATCTATCTGTTTGTCTAATGTCACAGAGACTATCGCCGTAACGGTTTAGGATTTTGATTTGAGACAGTCCTAGATTGGATTGGATTGGAGTGTGTAGCAGGTTGAGGTTTGTACTTAATTCGTTTCGGGATTTCTGTACCAATACCTCTTCGATGAATTCAGCATTGATTTGCTTTGACTTTGCCCGGTATGCGAGTCCAGTATGCGAGTCCAGTAAGACTGGTATTTTAGCTTAATCCACCTAGCCGATATCTACGTGATATTATCACAAATCTTCGTCTTGCTAAAGCATCTGCGTTTTCATGTCCTTTTATACCTTTGTACCCTGGAACCTACACAAGCGTGACACGACTGTGGTTGGCCCAGGCTCGAACGTATTGAAGACACTCCCAGATCAATTTCGAATTCATCTGATAACATGCTATAGTACTTTTATGGCTGCTTGATTATCATTATATGCCCCTGTATCCTTTTTTTAACTTCACCCGCAGACAGACTGCAATAGCATGAATTTCTGCTTAAAGGATGGTGATGTATTTTTTTATACCTGTCCTATGTGCGTATCGATACATATGTATCTCGGAATAACAAATAAGTACCTACATCAGCAGCGGAATGATAATGGAACGGGTGTCAGCCGTTCCATTATCAGTCTTGGACCCATCGGTATACTACTGAATATTATTAGTTTTACTTAATTTTCTGATGCTAAAACCTATGCAACTTGTTCCAGTTTATATAGCTTGAACTCATTTAAACCGTGTAAAGTTTTAAATTGGGTCAACTTCTCCCAGCCACCGACTAAAAGACTTAATAAGGCGAAAAATCACAGTTTTATTTTTCTCTCTTTCGAAGCTTCAATTGCGAAACTGTTTGCCACTCCGGAAACCAATTGGCGACGATGAAGAGCAGGGGATTTAACTAATCTGACTCTCAGCAGCGAGAAAGCGGTTTACGCAGACAAATCAGCGGGAAAATTGTATCAATTGTTTGTTACGGAAGTTGGCAAATGTGAATATTTGCATAGGTAGGTAAAGGATGAAAAGCGGGAAAACGTTTTCTATATTAAAGGGGGAATCTTTTGGCGTTTTAGGTAATTTTAATAGGCGGGTTACTTGTGTTTAAGTTAGTGCGTCTTTCTGATGTTCATTGATTTGTCTTATTGAATTTTTTTGAATTATTCACTGCGAAAAATTCGCAGTCTGCGAATTTTGTAACAGATCAGTTATTGAAGAGGGCATATATTTATTTTAAATCATTTTAGGGATTAACCTAGTCAGCTAAAACCGAAAAAAATATGGTAGGGGAGACCGGTGACAATTGTAACAAAAAACATCTGATTTTTTACAACCTTACCTGTCAGTTCTAATTTATTGATTTTTGTTTTGAGGATGTCCCCGAGGTTTGTAAGTAACCTAATAAATTCAGAATGTAGAAAAAATATCTAGTTTCTTGTTTAGAACATATAATTCAAGTCAATGACAAGTGTTTCAATTGACACCCGACTGGTGGCAATTGTAACGGACACAGGTGTCAGTAGTAACAGTAGTAATAACATTAAAAAATAAACAAAGAGTTACACAAATAAAAAAGTAGTTTTTTTTCTGTTCTGTTCTGACAAAAATATACCAAAAAAAACACGACAAATTCGTAACAATCTGTATTAGTAACTTCTATTAAAATATAAATAACAATAGTTGAAAATATACAAGTGCAAAGTAAAATATTCTTTTAAAATGAAAAATGCTAGATAAGAAACGTGGGTATGTTAACATTACTAAAATACCTTACTCTTCACCTGAGAAGTATATCGTTCGTGCGGAAGAAGGCTGTTTTAACTCCAAATGTTTGGCTTACTCTTATGGGAAAAATTTACAAATTACTAATTTTAAGTTAATATACGAGTATTTTTTCTTCCGTATGCACGGTATGAGGTCTCTACAAATGTTTGGTTTCATATTCTAAAGCGTTCTATAAAGAAATACATTATGATGATACACACTTTTTACATTGGTTTCACTTGTAACATGTTACAATCGTCACCTTTATTCATGTTACAATTGACACCAAAGGACATATATGATTTGTTTACATTATTAAACTATGTAATCTAATTCCTAATGTGTTCTTATTATAAGATTATATAGTCAATATAATCCATATTTCAGTGGTATATTTTAAATATATATTGAAAATATGGTTAAGAAATTATTTACAAAAGAAAATAAAAACAAATACTTACTTTTCATGTTGAAAGTCACGTTTCAGATCATAACAACAGTACTCATCAGAATTCTTAAAGCAACTAACACTATAAAGAAAGATCTGTCAACAACCGTTGAACATGAGTATCTCGGTTCGCGATAATCCGGCAGATGGCGGACGTATACTGAATGTTACAATTGACACCTGTTACAATTGTCACCGGTCTCCCCTACATACCAACCTTACTTTACGACTTGTTAGGTAGAGGAATAAGACTCCAGAGTTGAATTCAGACGTTAATTTGGTATTTAGCCCTATATAGCGAATATTCTTCTTTATTGATAAAAGAATGGAATAAAGTGCGGACATCTGCGGAGACTGCAAATTCGGAAATCTAATATCTTGTGAAGGGTTTTTGAACGTGATTTTCTTACCTTTAATTGAATACAAAAACTGATTACAACAATAATTTATTTTTCAAATAGAGGAGGGTTTTCCATCATGTGTTCAAGCAGGCCTTAGTATAAATTAGCATAATTTTTTTAACCTTTGCATAAACAATAATCTACTTTACAGAGAACAATTTAATTTCTTCTTATTTTAAAATTCGGCACCGATCCGCCTCTGTAACATGCTAAAGGCGCTTGCGCCTTGGGAGATGGGGTGTAAAAGGGAAATCTCAAGAGAGAGGTACCTAGGTAGTACTTTGGGGTTTTTATAAAAGTGAGTTTTTCAACCGACCGTGTTAGAAGAGGGGGTGGTTGTTAAGCAATGTAGCTTATGATATTGTCGTGGAAGAGGGTGAATCGATCGAGAGGCCGTGCCGCGACTGTCCCACTACAGATGTAACTAAGATTTTTATGTTATTTTTTATCAGTTATAGGGTTTGCTTGGGTTTTTTTAAAACCTAAAACATAATTTAAAAGAAATTCAAATGACTATAACTTTCTACTAACACATTTTTTTCTCTTAAAATTTAAGAATTGTGGACAAAATAATGTAAAATTTGTTTAGAAAAAATAATAAATAAAATATCTAAGCGTATTCATTTTTTTTCCAGGTGGGCCAATTCAAAAATTCAACTTTTTTTCGCAAATTTCTTTACCAAAACATTCCTAGTAGGCTCACTATTAAAAAACCTGAACTTGGCTTGGGTCCCATAAGTAACAACAGAGATATACAACTTTAAAATTTCACGGGCCGCGCCTGGGGGTTAGTTCGTACCTCAAAGAACAAACCGCTATAGGTAAGAGTCGTATGTTTGTATTTATGTACCTGCGAATTGGCGAAGTGAAACAAAATTTGGGGACCACAATAATTTTTATTTAATTTTAGTGTGTTTTGTAATAATTAGCGGGTTTTTAAAACGCAAAAATCTTTAGACTTGCAGAAAATATTACAAATAAGTACGTTAATTTTATAGATCCTTCTGCTGAGTGAGTTAAAAAAGTTTTAGGACCAGCTACTAAATTTTTTGGGTGTATTACGTATTTATTGTCTTTTCTTGTAATGCCAAAAATCTTTTATACAAAATGTTCGAAACCAAGCTAAAAATTAATTTTTTCGCAAACCTGGGCAAACCTGAGGACTACGTTTTTGTGAAGAATTGTAGCGTTTCCATTAATTTTAATAAGCGAGTGATTCGTGTTTGTTGTGTTCTTGATTACTGGTTTTTGATAGATAAATCACGTCATGGTGCTTTTGGTCTTATACTTTTTACAAGCTGATTGCTTCACCCAAGTAAAAAATTAGAAGATTAATTTTGCCCCGTGGGAAAAATAATCCAAGTTTAGTTAATTTATGATTTGTAGTTTGTAGGGCTACACTTACAAATCCCTAAAAGAGCTTTAAGAATGTCTCTTTTACTCACTCCAATAGGCATAAAGGTATTTTTTCAAGTAGTCTGGAGAGCTCTGTCTAACTCCTGCATCTACTGGATGCTTCAATCTTTTATGTACTACATTTGTACTAAAACTAGGAGCACTAGTAATTGTATAAACTTAGTAGCATATTAACCGGTTTTGAAACGGATCGTATGGTATAGATCTTAAAGTTAAGAAAGCACGGAACAGACGATCTCACTCTTTATTATTATGGTACAATGGACTTATACATATTTATTTATAAAATGTCGTAAAGCTCTTTAGCGTGCTAAATGATTCGAATTTGATAAAAGTTAAAGAGATATTTGTTAATTAACAAAGATTTGCGCGGTGAAAGGTGCGGTCATAGGCTATAAGTAAATTTTAAATAAAAAAAGCATGACATTGTGTGTATTCCGGTTTTTTCCACGACTTAAGTAAAACATCTGACAGGTTTATTCAATTAGAATCCTTTCTTAATTGGATTGTTTCACAGAATGTCGCCAACAATTCTAAAAGAAAAAACAAGATCCAGCAAATTGTTAGAGTGTCCAGAGTACGTAGGGGAAAGGCAGGCAAGATGGCATAGCATCTTTAATTTTTCGAATATTACCTTATCATTAAAGTTCAAGCAACAATTCTTAAATCTGGTGATAGCCAAGGGTATTCGCAAAGTATCTTGACACAAAAATGTTGACTTCTAAAATCCATTTATTACAAAAAAAAAATCGAAAAATATACATGCTAAAATCCATCTTGCCCGACCGGGTCGGGTAAGATGGCATTAGGCAATAACACTACACTAACGACTCGTAATTTTATCTTAATGCTGGTTAAACTTAAAACTGAGGTTTTTTCTAGTATTAACTGCAACTTTATTTTTATTTCCAACTCGACGTCTCAGGGTAGTCGCAGGTACGTTGAAAGTTTTACTTGCTCGAGCCCATCCCATTT
This sequence comes from Philopedon plagiatum, assembly GCA_963971165.1. NCBI lineage: Eukaryota > Metazoa > Arthropoda > Insecta > Coleoptera > Curculionidae > Philopedon > Philopedon plagiatum. The sequence goes on from OZ020194.1 coordinate 78,664,685, forward strand.
ATTTTTTCCTAACTGCTTCTATAGCTCTTGCCATATTAGCCTCATCACAGCTTCCTCTATTTGTTTTTCTTGTATATGAGTAAACCATTTAGAAAAAAGAATAAAAATTCTTGCAATCCTTTGTAACACAAACAATAAAAATAAAGGGGCGGGCAAGATGGAGTACCCTGCCATCTTGCCCAGCAGACGGTTAGGCCAACTTGCCCGCCTCTCACATTTTTAAAAATTATTGGCTAAATATATGTGGAGAAAAGCTAAAGTAAAAATGTAAGAACGCGAAAATAAAGGTTGTGATCCTACAGTTGCGACAGTGTACACAAATTACATAAAAAATTAAATTATGATTACTTAATCTGCTTCTAAAATAAGACTTACATTAGATCAACTTCACATAAAATCATATAAAAACAAATAGCGCCTGTCTCGCTGCTGCAGCCGACCTACCATTACAAATGAGGGATGTTGCCAACATGTGCGCTAATTTGTCACACATAGAGGACATTTTAGTGGATAGTGTTATTTTATATAGACGATGTGCCATTTTGCCCGCCTATGCTATCTTGCCTGCCTTTCCCCTACTTCATATAGCCGTTACAAACTCCAGACAATTACCAGAAATAACGTTGAACAAAACTAAGTTAAATAATTTACTTGGTTGAGAATGGTGATAATATAATAAATTAATAAAAATAACACGAATTTTGGGCAGTCTTTCGGGTTAGTCAGGTTTACTATTCGTACAAGACAAAATGTTTAATAATGTAGATATTGACTGATCAATGGAAATTAATGTATTTTCTCAACAACTCACATTAAAAAATGTTGGGTTAACTGACACCTAATTTTATTCCAAGATATTTTCGTATAGGTATAAGCAAAGCCATTATTTAAATTCAGAAATTAATTCAAATGTGTCAGCAATGGTGTTTGCTCAGAATTTTTTCTGTAACAAAAAATATCGAATCTTGACTAAACCTATACATAAACCGAAACCTGAGCGATTATATAACATATTATCGCTCAGTCCACCCCGCTAGCTCTGCCCTATCCATTGACCTTCAGCAAGAGAAGACAACACAAGAAATTCATTACTACACTGAAAAAAAGCTATACTAGAGTCAAGAGTAATAGTCTTCAGTGAAGGATAGCTTAATCTTGTATGTCCGCAAGATCAAGTATAGTCCTTCCAAAAGGCATATTATTCTTAAAACAATACGCACATCTATACTTCTTTCAATACTAAATAAGAGTAAAATAAGTATTGTAATTTTTGAAACAAGAACTTTCTTAGCTTGAGAGAAAAGCAAATAAACTTGAAATAAGTATAGCAATTCTTAAACGAACTGCAACACGGTCGTAATGTAAAAGTAGGTAACCTCAACCCAAGTATAGTAATCCTTATTTCAACTTTTTCTTAACTTAAAATAAAAGTAAGTAAATTTAAAACAAAAACAGCAATCCTTAAAGAACATACTAGTTAAACTTGAGTTGCCCGAAAATAAGCTTGAAATAAGTATAGTAATATGCAAAAATTCAGAATCATTCTCCAAACCACCTGAAAATTCCTTATAGGTACAATAATGATGTCAACAAATGATGGTAAAACAGCTATTCTCCGGGCTATATGCCCCTCCGAGCGCTGAATTACATACCAAAATTTGCCGTATTTTCTTCTAAGAGAGTTAGATAATAAAACACGTGTTTTGAATGCAAGAAACTATTAGGAAGAAGGAAGCTTTTTCTTTCGTTGGGATGTCGTTACCTGCATACCGGTTTCGAACTCTTTAGTTCTCGTCTGTACAGGATAAACGAACATACCTATCTTCCGAAACAGCAATCCTTAAAGCTAACCATGTCGTACTGCATAAACAGTGAGACACAGGCAGCAGCAGCAACAGGCATTAGCAGTTTCAAGCAGTCGGAGGAGAGTTTAATGATTCTCAATTTTTGCATAAATGTACCCCTGACAGGTAGACTTTATTCAAGTATAGTAATCCTCAAATCAACCGCTTCTTGCCCTTGACTTGGGAATAGATAAACTTAAAGTAAATTTACTAGTCTTTAAACCAATTGCTGGCTTTAATTGACTTTAGAGGAAGTAAACTTAAAATAAGGATAGCAAGTCTTTGAAACAATAGTATCTGTAAGATAAGCCACGAATAAAAGACATTTATTATTACAAAATAAAGTACAATTTCACAACAGCTTATATATTGCATAAGGGTGAGTGAGTGTCCAAAAGGCATATTTGCGCTTTCGCCAAAGGGGCACTAAAAATACTAGTGGATTAGTGGAGAGGGGAGTATTTTAAAAGGGATGGCGAAAGAAAAAAGCGCTTTCGCCAAAGGATCGCTAAGATATCAGTGGATTAGAAGGGCGAGTGTCCAAAAGGCATATTTGCGCTTTCGCCAAAGGGGCACTAAAAATACTAGTGGATTAGGGTAGAGGGGAGTATTGTAAAAGGGATGGCGAAAGAAAAAAGCGCTTTCGCCAAAGAAACGCTAAGATATCAGTGGATTACGTATTTCCACGAAGACTAACTTCTTTTGCTAGAAAAGTGTATCTCTTTGTTCAAGATTAAGCAATATTTATGTCAATGTATATAAACAGTTTGCCATAACTTTAGTTATTCTTGAGACAATGTAAATTACCAATTAAAATAACTGTACTCCTATTCTTCATCTTAAACTAACCCTTACAGTAGCAGTCCTTAAACCAATATTACTATTGTCTTGGATGCCAAGAATAGAACGTTTGTAGATTCAAGATTAGCCTTTACTTGCACTAAGAATTTTCGCTTGACACAAGAATAGTAGCGCTTCATGAAAGGCTAATTTTCCAAAATTAGATCAAGATTTTTTTCAGTGTAGCCTTTTGTTTTATTTCATACATTATGCATGTGTAGGACAAAGAAAATATTAGAGTTAGAATATATTAGAGTTAGAATATATTAGAGATAGAAATATATTACTGTGCGGCGCAACACAGTAATATATTCCGAAACTAAACATGATTTTTTTTTAAACTAAACTAAAAAAGCTTTTAATCGTTTTCTTTAGAGATTTGTAGACCCATTATTCATGGAGTTACGACTTTTTAAAAGTTACAAGGTTTATTATTAATTTTTCCCATATTTCCACAGCAATAACGTCTCTGTATTAGTAACCTCTATTTATAAAAAATTCTGTTTGTCAAAAAATGAATTATCCATATAAGAATTTTAAATCAGATGTACAGGCTCTTAATAAGTTGAGAAAACATGAAATGCTTTAAGGGAGAAGTACTATTATTTATTATTTTAGAAAAAAACGTTTATAAAACAAAGTTATTTATAATCCAAAATATAGCCTCAACACAAAATTTGAAATATAAATTCTATTTTTTAAAATTATCTCAACCATGCGTAAGGTCTATGGTAAATTTATTTCTAATTTGGAGAAATGTGTGGAAGTTGGAGGAGGATATGTAGAGTAATAATTTTTTCCACAATTGTAAACATTCTTATTTGTTTAACAACAAGGATAATGTTTACGTTTGGAAAAATGTAGTTAAAATTAAAAAATTTGACTTCAGATTTTAAATTTTGTATTTAGGCTTTATTTTGGATTATAAATAACTGTTTTATAAACATTTTTTCTAAAATAATAAATAACGGTACTTCCCTCTAAAAGCTTTTTCTTGGCTTCTCAATTTATTACCACCCTGTATGATCTAAAATTTTTATATGGATAAGTTAGTTTTTTGACAAACAGAATTTTTTATAAATACAGGTTATGAATACAGGTACATTATTGCTGTGGAAATATGCTAAAAATTAATAAAAAAACCTTGTAACTTTTAAAAACTCGTAGCTCCATGAAAATGGGTCTATAAAATTTCTAAAAAACAGCAAATGATAGCTTCTTTAGTCTAGTTTTTTTTTAAAAATCAAGTTTATCAAATTCCAACAGGCAGTAAAAAGCAGCGACCAAAACAATGAAAAAAACAAAAAATGCCGAATTTTACGTGTTTTTTAGAGCATTTCCAATAGGAGGGGCACTTTGTGTATGTTTTTCCCACATAGATAATCACGTATATTACAAAACGCCGTTTGGTTCATCCCGAGATATATGTTCCGATCAAGAGATATTTGATTTTGTCCATTTTAGTTTCGAAATATATTACTGTGCGCCTCCAGGCAAGGGCCTAATCTGCCTACACTTAGCTACCGCACTGCGAAAAATAAGGGTATATTTTCCCTTTAGTTTGTGGTATTTAGGATTGCAGATGTTAACTTACAGTAATTGGGTTGGGACTAAATTAACTGTCTTAGATACAAAACTACCTCTTACTTATGCATTGTTATCATTATCCATTACGGATTCCCATAATCCGAATTATTAATCACGACTTCAAAGTTCCTGGTGTATGCTGCTTAGACTTGGACATAATAAGCTAGGGTGAATATTTAATTTGCTCCAGAGGGTACACAACAGGAGGACAAAAACTTTGTTTACCTTACAAAGCTTATTTTCTGACATAATATTTAAATTATGCAGAACTAAAGAGCCCCATAGCCTACAATAAATATTAATTAACGTAGCAATGTGTATCTTCATTAATTCTCTCGAAAGCAACGCTTAATTTGGAGAGCACTTGATCAACATTTCGCCCCTGTTATCCAAGAAAATATAAATAAACCTAAGTAAATACCAAAATGTACTTTTCACGATATCTAGAAAGTTTATTTTCAATAACGGCTTAGTGTAAGTTCGGATCAATAAAGTAAATTATTGAAAGATAATTTAATAATAATAATTTCAAATGTGAAAACTTTTTACAAACTTTAGTAAATTATTTAAGTAAAGTCTTGAGTTGTAGATGAACAGTTTTTGAGCTTGTGCATAGGGTTATTGATTATATTTGGACCAATAAATAACTTTTTTATTTGAAGAGGGAGAAAAACGTTTAAATTAGAAAATTTGTAGATTTGTACATGAACCATGAGGAAACGTAACTGAAAAAACAATTGACCATCAAATTAGCGAGATTTGAACTAACCTTAAGCTTTTTTTAGAGGGCTAACCATATTTTTTGCTTTTTTTAAATTACACTCGCCAACAGCTCTATTTTATGTTAAGTTACCTGCACCGGTGTTCCACTGCTTTCCTATAATTTTAAAGAACAAAACGAAGCTTAAGCAACCCTTCTTACCTCTCGTATATGAGTTAATGCAAGTCATATAGGGTTTCTATGGAATCATCAACAATCTTTAACTACGTCACCAAGTGCTCTACCAGGTGTTTCAGTCATTCAAAGAAAGGCAAATTAATATTATTTATACGGTGACCGCCAGAAAGTGCGCAGCATATGGGAAAAACTTTTAACTTTGAATTTAACATTTATTTTTTCTGGATATCTTCAAACCAAAATAATACCCAACAAATCCGGCGAAAGTCTTATGGTATACGAGGAAGAGTCAAAACTTCGAAATTGCGTTAAGAGTAAAGTACCCCCATTTTTAACTTACTTTGGACACAAAATAGGATTTAATCGTTTTTTGTGAATTACCCTGTATAAAAAGTAGATCGCAATGATACAGTACGCAAATCATATTTTCTCTAGAATTTATTAGATTTAATCGTAAATGTTATGTCAGAGTAGTCGGTTTCAAAAATATTATGGCCATTATAAATAAAAATATAAAAATTTACATTTACAAAAACATTTAAATATTTTTGCTGCACACCGTATTTTATTTTTTGAGGAATCAAAAGAATTTCATCTAACTGAAATTTTGTGATACACTTTTTAAACTATCCTCCAAATAATGGTATATTTATTCCTAAAACTACAAAGTTTTTGTTTATTTAGGTGTTAATCGTGGTTGGGTTGGGTGGTTAACAGGCGCGGCCCGTGAAATTTAAAAGTTGCATATCTCTGTTGCTACTTATGGGACCCATACCAAATTCAGGTTTTTTAATAGTGAGCCTACTAGGAATGTTTTAGTACAGAAAAAAAATATTTTGCAATTTGCGAAAAAAAGTTGATTTTTTGAATTGGGGAGCCCCATTCAATAAGGGGACATGCGCTCGGCCCGGCCCGGCGGACCCAACCCAACCCTGAATATATATGCAATCCAACCTTTATGTGTCGCATTTTAGAAACAATTAAAAAACAATACCTTAACGTTGATTCTCAGCAAACTTCCAGCGGGAAAGTTGTTCCTTATAGTCTAAAGAACAATCGTGCGAAGGCACGAGATATTTTGACAAAAAATAAACAAATTAGAGCAGGTTGAATCCATCGTTGCGCGCCGCGTGTACACATTTCGATGCCTGCGTAGTAATGTTTGAACATTTCAGAAGATAATTTGACGTTTAAAATATACACAATGCTTGTAAAAAAGTGTTACAAGAATAAAAATTGTTTTATTAAAAGTATATTATCAAATATAAATTTTTGTTAACACAAAGCAGTTTAATACAAATGATTTTTTTAATATGAAACATTATAGCATTAATTTTTAAAACGTAGGAAAAGAATGCATCATAATCATTTCACTTTTTTGGGCTTACTGCCTTTAACAGCTGTGTTTTGAAAAAGGTTTTCCTAAAATTTGCAACCTTCAGGACTAAGATATTTAACCAAGTTTTCAAATCATTCAGTTTTTCGCGAGAAATTCCGACATCTTTAGCAAGCGACGATTTTTCTAAATTGTAAAAAGTGGTGAAAATTAATTATTTTGCACATGGCCACATTGGCGTCTTTTCCAGTTATAATGAAATCACGCAACTATTATTCTCGAGAAAGTAATCACTTTTGAAAATGTAGAAAAATCGGCGCTTGCTAAAGATGTCGGAATTTCTCGCGAACAACTGAATGATTTGAAAACTTTGGTTAAATATCTTAGTCCTGAAGGATGCAAATTTTATGAAAACCTTTTACAAAACACAGCTGTTACAGGCAGTAAGCCCAAAAAAGTGAAATGATTATGATGCATGCTTTTCCTGCGTTTTAAAAATGAATGCTATAATGTTTCATATTAAAAAATCCTTTGTATTAAAATGCTTTATTGTGTTAACAAAAATTTCTATTCGATACTATAATTTTAATAAAACAATTTTTATTCTTGTAACACTTTTTTACAATTATTGTGTCATCTTTTAAACGTCAAATTATCTTCGGTAATGTTCAAACTACTACTACGCACGCATCGAAATGTATGCGCGGCGCGCAACGCTGGATTAAACCTGCTCTAATTTGTTTATTTTTCGTCAAAATATCTCGTGCCTTCGCACGATTGTTCTTTAGACTATAAGGAACAACTTTCCCGCTGGAAGCTTGCTGAGAATCAACGTTAAGGTATTGTTTTTTCATTGTTTCTAAAATTCTACGCACAAAGGTTGGATTTACATACTTTCAGGGTTGGGTAGGGTCCGGTCGGGCCGGGCCGAGCGCATGTCCCCTTATTGAATGGAGATCCTCAATTGACCCACCTGCGTAAAAAATTAACACGCTTAGATATTTTATTTATTATTTTTTCTAAACAAATTTTACATCATTTTGTCGACAAATCTTAAATTTTAAGAGAAAAAATGTGTTAGTAGAAAGTTATAGTCATTTGAATTTTTTCAACCGAAAAATAATTTAATAAATTTTCGGTTGCAAAAAATTCAAATGACTATAACTTTCTACTAACACATTTTTTTCTCTTAAAATTTAAGAATTGTCGACAAAATGATGTAAAATTTGTTTAGAAAAAATAATAAATAAAATATCTAAGCGTGCTAATTTTTTACGCAGGAGGGTCAATTCAAAAAATCAACTTTTTTTCGCAAATTGCAAAATGTTTTTTTTCTTTACCAAAACATTCCTAGTATGCTCACTATTAAAAAACCTGAATTTGGTATGGGTCCCATAAGTAGTAACAGAGATATGCAACTTTGAAATTTCACGGGCCGCGCCTGGTGGTTAATCGTGGTCCTCAAGCAAAGGCGGTCCCGGACTTAAATTGTGGGGGGCAGGGTAATTTTTGTTAACCAACTAAAATATTTACAAACTGCTTTATTCGCGGTCCGTACCATGCCATGGAAAACCGAGGTTCTGGGGGGAGGGGGATAATTACCACCGCCCTTGCTCACAAGAAAAATCAGAAAAACCCAAAATATTTATTTTATTTGCAATAATGTACTTTACTCTTAACGCAATTTCGAATTTTTGACTCTTCCTCGTATACCATAAGACTTTCACCGGATTTGTTGGGTATTCTTTTTTTTCGAAATTAAATAAACTTGTTAAATCCAAAGATAAAATTTTTTCTATATGATGCGCACTTTCTGGCGGTCACTGTATAAATGGTCAAAAGTGTTTACAATTTATGTAATTCACTGAAGATCTTTTATATGGCCACAGTGAACAACCCTTGTGTTTGACATTTTTAATTTTATCCTTAGTTCGGTCGAGTTCAATGAAAAACAAACTCTTCATTAACAATATTAAGTATATTTTCAGGATTAATTTAAAATTGAAATAAATTTCTTGTTTACTCCTAACTTAGGTAAAGAACAATTCTCTGCTACTCATCCCTCAAAATTATATTACCTACCTAAATCCCGAAAGTATTTTCTTGGCGGCTACAAGCTTCAGATTCAATTAAAAGGAAACGAAAGCAGCTTTCGGAAATAAACCAACAAAATCACAATAAAGCTGTGGATCATAAACAACGAAGTATAAAGAATGTTCTTGTTTAAGTCTAATTTTTAGATCTAAGATTTTGAGATTTGAGATTTATTTCTATACTGGAAATTTGTTAAGTTGGTATATTCCGTAGTGTGCAATACTTACTGAACATATAGTTTGTTGTAATAGTCAGGACAGGGCAGTGTTTGGCAGCGTTTCAAAATTAAAACTTCCTCTACATTTTAAAAAGCGCTTTGCTTATTGCTACATTGTAATAATGGTGTACGTCATTGTGTAATACTAGTTGTAATTACGTAAAGACTAGCTTTGGATTTAAATAGTTGAGGTTTAGACAAATTTATTTTTTATAGCATTATTATTTAAAACTCCTACAAATGTTTAGACAGTCAGGAACAAAAAGAAGTGAATCAGTTGCAGTTTTCGCTAAACTTGTTTTCGTCATATTACACGTTCTTTTTTACAAGCTTTTATTTAACTTCACCTGTTAGTTTGCTTATGTGTGTTTAAGTCAAATATTTCAATCAAAATTTCGAGTTGTTCTAATTAAGCCAGAGCTTTAAAATTTTGCACACGTGTATTAGTCCGGTGAAAATGCAATATAGTATATTTAATATTATTCTAAATCCAATATGGCGGACGCCCAAAGATGGAGGATTACCTTTTTCTTCACAATGGTCTTGATATGGGTATCAAATGAAAGGATTTGACGACTAGAATACGGTAAGCTATGTGACGTCATTATAAGCCCAATAGGGTGGACGTCACAAGATAGCATATTACCTTTTTTCTCACAACCCCATTGTCATGGGTATAAAATGAAAATGTTTGACGAGTAGAATACGATAAGCTATGTGACGTCATTTGAAACCGAATATAGCGGACGCTACAAGATGACGGATTACCATTTTCTTCTCAATCTCCGTGATATGGGCATCAAATGAAAGGGTTTGTCGAGTAAAATACAATAATCTAAACCCAATATGGCGGACGCCACAAGTTGGCGGATTACCTTTTTCTTCACAACCCCCTTGACATTTGTATCAAATGAAAGGGTTTGACGAGTAAAATACGATAATCTGTGTGACGTCATTTTAAACCCAATATGGTGGACGCCACAAGATGACGGATTACCGTTTTCTTCCGAATACATAAAAAATTAGGTAGTAACCACCGTACACAAATTTACAGGGTAAGTGTTTTTTAGTATTATGTAAATTATCTGTTACTTTTAAACACAGTTTATTTACGGTCCCGCCTCCGTCCATGGGCAGGCACCATCTGTACGAACCGTAGTAAAGTATAGTAAATGTACTACCTAAATTTACAGAATTTATTCTGTAGTTATGGTAGTATATTTACTTTAAGTTTTTTAATATTACTACTAAAGTCTACAAAACTTATTCTGTAGTTTTAAAACTACTTTTTGAACTTGTTATTAAAACTAACTACTTAATTAATATGATTTACATTGTAACCGTTGATGATCTAGTGAATATAATCAGTTTTTATTATACTTATAACTTAATTTTGCGAGGAAAAATCTTGGGTCGCAGATTTTGTCACAAACTTCTTCAATAATATCACTCATACCTATAAAATATGATCTCAAAACCGGTAATGTTTCGTCATCAGTCCGCCAATATGCGTTGCGTTCGTGGATTTATTATTTAAAAGGATTCGATATCCGTATACTGTGAGCCTATCGAACGTGAAGCCTTATATTTTGTTGTTTGTTATTCTCTTGGGGGAGCAGTTTACGAACTACGAACATAGACAAGACTACGAATTACTACGTAATTGAATCAAGAATGGTAGTAGAAAGAGATAAAATAGCATTGGAGTGTTGGAGCTCAGAAGTGTTGCTGTCTGTGCTGGTTGTTTAGGAAAACGGCTGAACCTCGGCCTGAACACTCAGTTACATGTACGTCTTTGTCTAATGAACTAGAAAAGAAAAAGTGCGAAGTATAGATTTATATAGATTTATAAATGACTCTGAACTCGGAGCGACTTTAAATAAACACCTTTAGAAATAACATAACCTATAAATAATAAAACCTTTTTAACTTAAATTTATTATTATTTAGCAGAAAATAAAGTAATTTAGGGCTTTTATTACTTTTAGCAAATCTTGTAATGTTTCTAACGTATTTTTTGTACACAAACACAAGGTAAAATAAGATGTGGCCAATGTTTACAAATTGTGTTTACAGTGTCGCTTAGAATGGTTTGTTTTGGCTTCAAAGAATGTTACATCATCCCGTATCCTTTTATATAATAAATCCATGGTTGCGTCTGAGTTACAATAAACAGAAAGAAAAAGTAGTTTTTCGTAATTCAGAGCTATTACTCAAAATGTATAATAAGAATTAATATCTATTTGAATGAAAATTATTATTTCGATCGTTGACCTTTTTAGAAAATCCTGCGCTAAATTCCCTTCTGCAAATTTTGCTTGTTTACCTTTGTTAAGAAGTTTAATAAGAGAACCGACAAGGTAGATTTATTAAGCCTACATTGTTAAAACGACGTCGACGAGTTAAATCCCATACCTAGATGGACCATTCTCGAGAATTTATTTTTGGGAAATATTTTCGGAGAAAAATGAGAATTTATCGGAAATTTTGGAGAATTTATTTTTTACGTTGGATAATTTTATGTTTTGTTTGACTGCATAAATTGAAAGAACATATTTTTTTTTTACCAAAAGTAGTTTTTATAATAATTTTATCTGAAAAAATAAAGACATAACACTGCACAATACCTAATTTAGAAAATATTTAAATTGAAAGTTAACCTAATTACGCATCTTAGTTAAAATAAAGACATATTTAATTTTTATTTTCATTATTTCCGAATTTCCGCGTAATTTTATTTATAAAACACAACTTAGAAAAGCATTGTATAAAATAACATGTCTAAACAAGCTGTTTAAAACAACACAGAAAAGAAATAAAGATAAAGATGCTCAAAAAGGTGTTTATAGTCTATGATACAATAGCGGAATTACAATAAATCACCTTAAATTTCCGTAAATTCTCATAAATTCTCTGGGAATATGTATTTTCCCGAGAACTTTCTCGTTCTGGGAAGTATTCTCTGTAATTTTCCAATAATTTATATTTTTTTCTAAAATCATAAATTCTCGAGAATTTATGCTCGGTAATTTACCGTCCTCCAGAAATATTCGCTTGAGAATATTCTCATGGCACATCTCTACCCATACCAATATTCAACCCTTGTAATCCAAGGTGACGCAAATAATTCAAAATAAACTTTAGAGGTTTTTTCCAAGACTGGTAAATTTCCTTTCGAATTGGTATTAGTTTAGGTCAGATTAACCCAGACGATTAGGCGCTAACACTAATTTGTTAAATCCTTCAGATTGGTAATACGACTGAAGGGTCGGGAGAATAGTCACATTGTTCCCAGTTCATTATTATAAGAGGAAAGAACAAGTCGATTTTTTCTACTTGAGCAAAAAATTTGAGGTATTGTGTACGTTTTTATTTTTTAAATACAATGCTGAAAATGTAGTATTTAATAGTAATTTATAATGTTAGTGATAAAAGGGCCATTTTATTTAGTAAGAATGAAAGTTGGGGACATGAGCAGTAATGAGCACTCACAGAGTGCTTGTGAGTAGGATAATTCATAAATTTGAGGAACACGGTAAAGTAAGGGATTTACCTAGAAATGGTCGATTACCTGCCTTAAATGATGACAAAAAACTTGATATACTCCTTTCTATTAATGAAAATCCTCATTCCATAACATTAGGCCTAAATAACGATGCTACGAAATCAACCTCTTAAGATTTATAAAAAACCAAAAATATAAGGTGTACTTGGTACAGAAGCTTTTGGAGGATAATTATGACAAAAGACCACAGTTCTGTGAAGAAATGATTGTAAGATGTGACGAGCTATAAGTTCTTCACGTTCTTCACAAAACATTATTTTTTCTGATTAGGCGACATTTTATTTAAATGGAGTGGTTTACAGACATAATTATCGATTCTGGTCTCAGCAAAACCTACATTGGATATGAAAATGTGTGGGCTGGCAGAATTTTGGGACCACATTTTTTTTAACGAAAATCTTAAAGTTGAACGCTATTCAGATTTGCTCACATTTAAGGGTAATATACGCATTAGCGGTTATTTATCCCAACGAAGTTGATCCACATGAAAGAATATGGTTTCAACAAGATGGCGCACCATCCCATTTTGGTATTAATATTTGGAAAAACAATTCAATTAGTTCACGTGCTTAACTCAAAAATAATAAGAAATATGAATTTGATGCCTGCATATATGTACACATGACTGACATTAAATTTGCTAAAAGAACTCAAAATACAAAACCTAACTCTTATTTTCCACTTGTCAATCTACAACTTTCACTGTTAAAACTAGACTAGTCTTAGTAAAAGGGAATCTGGTCGTATAAAGGAAAGAGTATGTATTTTTGTCAGTAATACAATTAATATCATTTTGGCAGTTTTCTGTACAAAAATTCGTTTAGGGAGCAAGCTAGTCGTAAAAGTAATATAATCAAACCATGACAGGTAATAAACACATTCGCAACTAAAAGTTTACAAAATTGAACTGGTGAACCAGAAGGGTTAAATTTAAGTCTTCTAAATTAAGTGGGTAATGTTTACAGAAAGAGCTTATACTCGTAGAAAAACTATTTTAATCATTAGAGTGCATAGAGTTTAAAAATTGTCGATTTTGTTATAAAAAGATTTATATTTGTAGATAGAAAAAATGCGCCTTTTTATCATTAGAAAGGCAACAAAGCCACAATCGCTTTACTACTAGATACTATTACTCGCTTTTTTTGTTGCACTGGCTTTTTATTGAATTAGGGGAACATTCCGTTTGTCGAATCAGAGCTTTAAGCTACGTTTCTTCGAAGAAAAGTAAAACTTTTTGCTCGATCACAAGAAACAATTAAAAGAAAACGAATCTCGACCGAGAGATAGATCGACGACGAAATTAAATTAGAGCACTGCCTTTGTACTTGTTTTTTGACTATTTGAAAAATGTGACAATATTTTACCTTAAGTATTTCATGAAGAATGCCAAAAGCTGTTACGGGAGACAAAAGAAACCACATTTTGCAGCATGTTGACTACGTTGCACGGTGCAGCGAGTTGTGGACCAAAATGTAAATAGGTATTGACCCTTTATTATAAAGCTAATAGTTTAATAAACATTACATTTAAGGGTTTTCAAGAAATTCGAATTAGAATCATCAGGTTTCGTCTTAAATTTATGGCTGTGAAGTACAGTAAACAGGTAGTGCACTAGCCATTTTATCAGTTGCAATTTTGCTTGAGCTGTGGACAGTTCTATTTGAAAACTGTTGTATTTGTGGTATTTTAGCAATGAAGAAGTTAATACAGGAGTATTAATTTTATAGAAATATGATACTTACATGATTATTTGATATCTGGCAACTAACCGATTGTATTTTAGAAGAGTGTACAATTTTATTCTTAGTGATTTTTTTCCAAACTTTTGTAAGCTCTTAAAAAAAGAATATAAAAGTATATCTGCAATTTTTTGCCATTTTGTGCGTAGATTTCGGAAAGCATTCACTTTCGCAAATCTATGAAAACTTTTTAAAAACAAAATTTTTCAATCTAAGGTCGGCTTCTTACTTCGTTGCTGAAAAGACAAAGGAGCGTAACTCCATTTAACATATTTTTCACGAGAAGCGATTGAAAATTAAGCCAGTATTGCATTGGTTATTGAACCTTCTTCTTCTGTCATAATTTACAGTACATTTATGTGAGTTGTTTAGTAGACTAAGTAGTTTATGATAAATGTTATAAATATGACCTAGGGGGTAGGTATGGTGGCCACAACTCGAAATTCGGGTTTTTGGAGTTACGCCTCTTTGTCTTTCCAGCGACGAGTTAAAGTGATTGTTTTGAAGTCTGGGTGGCGGCACCAGGTGAAGCCAAATCAAGTGTGGTAAAACAATTAACTATGAACTTTTATAGTGTCCTAAACTCCGACGAAACATTTAGCTAATGATAGTACCATTAAATAATACATTGCCTTTACAGAAGACACTGATTCTTTGTCAGCATATATTACAATATCACGAGTACTCTTGAAGATAGCGAATCAAGTGAAAGTGACTTAGGGGCAGAATAAGATTCATAATATATAGTTATTTTTCCTTGAATTAGGATCCTATATATTCTTTTCATTAACTAATTTGACAATATTATTTACTTTAAGAATCATTTCTACTGATAATATATTAATTTGGACGCATAAGTTTAAATACACTTTTTAAATCTTACAGTAGGAAATAAAATATGTTTTGTTTTAGATATATACTAATAGCCGACAAATTTATGGTCAATAAATTATAAGATAATTCTGATCTTTGTCCCAAATTCTTCATAAGATCGCCACACTGTGCAATTTAAGAGAAGCGTTCATTGCTACTATTTTGTTTTCTTTTTAACATTATTATTTGCTATAAAAAAATAATAACCTTTCAGTGTAGGCACTTAAAAAATAATAATATAATGTATCCAAGAAATCGTCATCATAACTTTATATTGTACTTTTCCTTTAAAACGGCAAAAAGCAATAATCGACAGGTGCAACGATTTTTACAGAGCGCCTTTTAAAAGGAAAAGTACAAAATTACATATTGATTTGTTTAGTGAATTACATGATTTTTTATGGGTCTACACTGACAATTCATTGATTTCTTTGAGCAACGACATTTAAAAATATCAATAGTTGCATTGAAGTGACATTGAATATAATCACCTTAAGAGTGCTTAAATTAATTTGAGGTAAATGACCAAATACCAAAAATTCTTTTAAAGATACTAAACTGTTGCAGTGTGACATTTTGGTTGACTCTTGATATTATTATAATAATATGTTGTTTTTTTGGTTTCCTTGACTTTGGGTCCATTATATCCATTGCTATTACCTATAATGGTAGCTTTTAGAGCCTTGAACAGATTGTTTTCCCGATTCGACACGAATTTCCTTGAAGGTGGTTCTGCGCTGATCTCGCTTTGTTTCTGATTACTGCTACAGTTCTCATTGGCAGCAAGTGAAAATGAATTTGGCCATAACAAAGTCTCTCTCTAAGGCTAAATACTCTGAGGCGCTCCAGTACAAGCATTGAAAAATAATTATTGATGGAACCTAAAACAATATTTGCGAAAGTGGCATATTTACGGAGCATCTATAAACAAAGTTAGTTCTGTAGGGACACGTGCATTGCAGAACGCCTAACTGGTCACATATTGGATCGTTTTTTGTTATACACGCAATGTAAGCTTCAATATTTTATGGATCGTGGATCCACAAACGTTAGTTTTAATTTGCTATAAGGTAATATAAATAATAATGTCTTAAACTAAAAAATTAACAAAACCCAACAACGCCGTCTATTATCTGCTGCTCACCTTTTCACACATAAATGCCAATAGCGCCAAGCCGATTCTGCACTGCTACTCCGGGTGGTTATAGCTTTCTATAATCGACACAAAGCGATCATGTTATTTTTGTCTGCCGATCATTCGACAGCGAACATAAAACAGAGCGAAAAAATATCGCTTTGTCTCCACAATTAGAATTCTACGACCTCGCGGAGTCCCACTGCTGGTGGTTTAGTTTTAGCACAGGCAATATAACTATATGCCTGTGGTTTTAGTTGTCATCCACTAACAGCTGACAGCAATGGAGTGTGCGCAAGCCTCTACGGGTCCGACTCTGAAAATTCTTACTGGTACCAAATGCGTGCAAACATACTTTTTCGCCCATGAATTGGACACTTTCGGCTGGTGCAGGCAAATGACAAAAAGTTAAAAAAGAACTTAAATTTAAAATCTTTTATTAAAATTACAATTTTTTTATATTTGTATGTAATGTAGAGGTAGTTTACTCTTATCACTTGCAGTTTCTTTTTAAGTTCCCGCTCTATATAAGGCTCTGTGATTTATTTTAGATGTGTTAGATTAGAAATCACTCCATAGGTAAACAAGCACATGATTTTATTGATTATCTAAAAAATTTACGGCCCAACTATAGATATCAGCTTATTTTCGAATACGTAAAAGTTTAGATTGGGACTCTTACAAAGGTGTGAGTTTTTAAAGTGTCTCAAAACATATTGCCGCTAAAAATATATCGGATATATCGGTAACTCGTCCAGCTAATTTTCTGTATATCTGTTAGACAAATAAAAAATAGAATTGTCATAATTGGCAAGGGTCACTGAAAAGTAACTCATATAAAAAACTGTCTCCAAAATTCACTAAATATTTTGGCCAGCACATCGAGTTCATTTATATGTGACTCATATTTAGTTATATGTACGAAGTGTGATTTGTCTCATTCGTGGGATATTGGCTGGAAAATGTAAATATGTAAAAGCATAGACATTTTTATTTGCATTTTCAGCTAAGTCTATTTTATATCTTCATTTGAAATCATTCTGAAGATGGAATTCTTGACCTAATTTGGTAGCATGCACGGATGAAACTTTTTGGTTTTCAGAAGGAGGTCTACGGACATGTATGAAACGTTGTTTTCGTTTCCCAGTGTTCTGGTAGAAAGATGGGGATTGGAGGATTGAGTAAAACATTCAGACCATTTGTTGCACTTTTAAGTCGGCTAGAGCGAATAGCGTTTTTTACGTTTTCAGTTTGACAAAATTTTTTTAAAACTTTACTTACAGTAGATTTAGTTAATCGATTTCTGTCAGGATATTTGTCATTAAAAATATTACAAACTTCTTGTTGCGTTCGCACTCTGTCCCCACAACCCTGTATTATTACAATTTCAATTCTTTGGGCTTAAATTTTTTGTAAATAAACGAATCTGCCAATGTCAGACGTTTCAGGTAAACTTTCGTTTACAGGTATTTTAAAGTAAAATACAATAAAATAAATATTTTTGATCATCATTTTCTCAAAACCTGGTAACTTTAGGATAAAATGTTCTCAATAAGAAGTATTCAGAATTTTAGGCTGAATTCCAAAATCGAATAAAATATGGGGCTTTCCATTTAAAAAAAAAGCTCCTGTCGATTTCAGGAAAACGGTAAACTTGACAACAATGTGTATCTCACCATTGGATCGGGCGTAATTTCGCATCTAAGTGAACAAAACTTCATAAAAATCGGATATACGGTTACACACTATGCAAAGTTGTCTGTAAAGCAATTTTTCTCAATATTTTAAATTTGGCGGTTAGTTCCTTTGTAATAAGCATGGTCCAGTTGCGATTCGAAATTATGTGGCACAATATCACCATCCATTTGAAAAGGTTGGAAGTTTAGATTTTAATTTTGCGGGATTTCCGATTTGATTTTTGTTTTTTCGACTTTTAAACTGTTGTTCTACGAAACTGTGTTTGTCTCTGACCTAATATTCGTGCACATTCAATATTTAAGTGAGAAGTGAACATAAAGTAGGAAAGATGTAAGAAAAGGGTGTAACAACCCCAAAGGACTGAACCAACCTTTTTCGTCAAATATTCAGTAACATTAAAACATGGAAGTTTACCCACTAAGACAAACTTGGTAAATTTTCAAAAAGGGTTTCCTTGCAGTACAAGTTTATATTATTGCGTTCTGCAAGTATTTTGTTCCTAATTCCCAGCAAGGGTTTATATAATATATTCTCCAACGAATTAATGTTTATTTGGAAAAGTTATACTGCCATTAACGTTGAAGTATTCGTGGTAGTTTCCTGAAGATTTATAACAAACTGCATCTAATATGTTAGCAGTTTTTTTACACTTCTTAAGAGTCGGTATTTCGATGTACAAAACTTGCTATAGTGGAAATCGCATCGTTGTAGGTTGTACATAATGCTACTGTACTAACTTAAACTTAAATTTATAAATCAAAAAACTTAATTTTTTACTGCTGTATTAGTAGCTAGGTATATAAGCCTGTCTTCGTCTGGCTCCGCCAGGTTTTTAGTGAAACTCCCATTTTCATCCCTAGGGCCTATAAAGAACCTAAAGGCCCTATAACAAATCTAAAATGCCAGGGATATTTGTTATAAATTTATCGAAAAAAGTGCATAAATATGAGAAAAAATCCTTCCGCCATAACCTAACTATATTACTTATAGTAATAATTAATATAGCACTAGGTCAATAAAGTAATCTGTTTCGGTAATCCAGTAAGAAGTGGTTCCTGTTAGGAGGAACTGCTTCTTACTGGATACTTACTTGAATTATTAAAATAAAATACTGACCTAGATTTATTTTTGACTATTACATGTCATATCATTAAAAAAAGATTGACGTTCTAATAGTATATTCTGTAACAAGGTTAGAATGAAAAAACTCGATACGAGTGGAAAATTCCGAACGCGAGCGCTAGCGAGCGTGAGGAACCACGAGTATTGAGTTTTTTCATTCTAACTGAGTAACAGACTATATTTTCTCCACGACCAGAAAGTATGAATCAAAAACAATTAAATATCTGATTCATTCGATTTTTCACTCATTATTTCATTTAAATTGAAGCTTTTCTGACAAAAATTATGATGCCGCCACCATTTGCATCTGTCACTGACAATTTTGAAATCCACGGCAATCTATGTCGTTTGGTTCAATTACAGAATATTCATACCGTACCTTGTTATGGAATGAAAATACATGCGAAACACATAAGAAGTAAGTGTTTCAGAATAAATATTCTAACTCAAGAGTAAGAATGTATATGTTCTATTATTAAAAATGATTTCGGAATTTCTACATTCTTTAATGGTTGTGGAGAAAAGTTCATTATACTTGAGCCGTGAGTTTGTGTTATTTAGATGTACATACTCGTATTATGTGCTTATCGAAACAACTTTGATGCTTTTAATCTCGGGGTTTAAATCTTTTATAAATTATCATATAATAGTACAGGTATATAGTTCATACACTAAGACAAAGTTGTATAATTTACAGGGGAATCTCATCTAGCAAATCGAAGTTTATAAAAATTTTTACTTGCAGAAAATTAGAAGCATTTAAAATTATTTTATTAAATTTACGGACTTGAAGTTTTTCTAAAATAAGTCATGGACAAAATAAAGTTTCTTCTTTCAATTTTATTTTCGCCACGACAGTATCCCAAGGTGGTGAAAAAAGCTCCCCGGCTTATGATTGTATTATAGTTATAGTCAAGTTTGATCATTTAAGGACCTAAAAAATTTAACTTTAATAATTAGAGATTAATAATATTCTCAAATAAAATTTGTAATGTACAAATGTCCCACTAATGGTTGAAACTAAAACTATAAATTTACCGGAATTATTTTTACAAGCGGTTGGGATATAATGTGCACCGAAACGTGTTAGACCATAATATTTTATTCGCCATTAAGACGTAAAATTAAAGTGCAAAGGATGGCGGAAATGGGTCCCCCATAAGGTTTAGCCCTGATCGTTCAGGTTTAATCAATCTCTGCTGCAAACCATTTGATTTAAATAATTCAGTAACGATAATTTTGTTCAGGTTTGCTTAGGTTCTTGTATTTTTTACTCAAAGCTGATAATTCTAGTCATCCAAAATTCCATCTCAAGTTGTACCGGGTTTTCTTTTATATTTTGAACGGGGTCCATAGTCCTTATTTTTAGAGATATGGAAAAATGTTTAATACAAAAATTTTAGGGTTTTATCTAAATCATCAGAATTTCCTAAAAAAATAAACAAATGATAATCAGAATGTCAAAATAACCGCTATCAACTTTATTTTTTTAAATAGAACACCCTGTATATTTTCAACCATTTAGAAAGATCTATTTTTTCTCATTTCAAAAATATATAGTTTGTTTATGTTTCTTTAAGCAGTTTTGAAAAAATCTGGATGTAAATATTTAAAAATGCTCCGTTTTAAGTCATAGCCGCTCAAGCATAGGTGGCTTTGGAATCACTTGTTCAGTGATCGCAAAGGTATAGCTCTGAACATTTTTAAACATTTAAATCTAAATATTTTAAAAACTGCTTAAAGAAACATAAACAAACTATATATTTTTGAAATGAGAAAAAAGGTATCTTTCTAAATGGTTGAAAATATGCAGGGTGTTCTATTTAAAAAATTAAAGTTGATAGCGATTTTTTGACATTCTGATTATCATTTGTTTATTTTTTTAGAAAACTCTGATGATTTAGATAAAACCCTAAAATTTTTGAATTAAACATTTTTCCATATCTCTAAAAATAAGGACTGTGGACCCCGTTCAAAATATAAGAGAAAACCCTGTACATTTTTTTGTGAACTGCTCTTTCGGTTACGGAATTATGATTTATTAGGATATAAAATAAAAAAAAGTATTAACCAAATAATTTCAACTTAGTTATCATCTGTCATGCTTGAAAAGTTGTTCGAAACGTCCAAAAAAACTTCCAAATACTTTCTCACTCTTTTTCTAAATGAATTTCGAAACCACTGTAACATTTCAGGTGTCACTAATAAGCAGGCAAAGCAGATTCGGTCTTTCATATCATCTAAAGTTGTAGGTGCAGTTGCCATCACTTTGTCCTTTATAAAACCCCAGAATAAAAAGTCAAGGGGTCAAATCCGGGGAGCTAGCAATATACTGAGAAATGTTCTTTAAAACGTCAAAATTCTCAACTGACTCAAGTTAAAATATCGCATTTCCATGGAAACGAATATTGATTCTGAAATAAGTGAACTTCATTTATTAGTAAAATTTAGGGGAAACTGGCCTAAAACGGCATACTAGGCTAAAACGGCATACTGACAGTTTTGAGCTTACCGATCAATGTAAGAACCGACAATGTCAGCCTAATTCTGCAAAAGAACATTAACAAAAATCCACAAGCTTGGTAACGTCGCAAATATATTAGTTCCGCTGTAATTGTCGATTGCCCGGCCTGACAATGGTGCTAGTTTTTATTTACCTTAGAGTAATTTATGAATGTATATTTTGTGAATAGTTTTTCGTAAAGATTAATAGGTAAGTCATTAAATACAAACTCCTATAATCATGTTTTGATATACATAACAATTAAAAACATTGTTTAAAGCTATCCATCAGCTGGATTTGTTCTAATATGTCTATCGGTATAAAATGGCATACACGAGTCTGGGGTAAAATGGCATAGTATGCCGATTTAGACGTTATCAGTATATTTAAACTTCTTTAAGACCAAACTGTTTTAATAGTCAGTAAAAAACTCCTAAAGCTGCGCTCAGAGTTGCCGTAACGTAAGCCGTAAGAAGTAATCGATAGTCGATAAGACGTAAAAGTTAAGCCGTAACGACATACCCATTCATAGTTCTAAGTAGTTAAGAATCTGGTTACAACTTTCTAGGTTATGATTTTTGCTTTTTGACATCTCTTCAAAACAATTTGTTTGGTTATTAAGCTGGTCATATGGATTTTGATTTTACTGTCCACGAAGATATTATTATTGCTGGAGCAATATTCTGCTGCTACTTGTTAGTAAGGAAGCAATGCAATGCAATGTGTCAAATTTGGGAATGTCAACATGGCGGTTATGCACGAGTACGACCGATCCCGACCGAATCGATAAGCCGTAACGTAAGAAATGAAATTGAACCATTTCTTTACGGCTTACCTTACGGCTTAACTTGTTACGGCTGTACTATGAATGGATCTACTGCTAATCAATTGTTTATTTTTCTTACGGATTAACGTTACGTCTTAAAGCTTACGTTACGGCAACTCTGAGCGCAGCTTAGGACAAAAACTTGTGATTAAACATACCTATTGAAGAAGTTTTTATTTTTTTTTATTTTATGTATGCCATTTTGCCCTGTTTGTATTCAGGATGACATTCTTTTTAATTATAAGAATGCTTTCTTACGATTTTTTAAAATTATTAGTTAGTTTTAGGGGCTTTTTTGGTTGTTAGCAAAAAAAAACAATTTAAATTAAAATTGTTCAATTTACATATGTTTTTATATAGGTATGCCATTTTGCCCGTAGTAGTAAGGGTAAAATGGTTAATGTTACTTTTTACTAATTTCGTATTTGTGAAAAAAACTTTGTTTAAATTAAAATTCTTTTTTTACCGGTTAAAAGTATTATCATTGTAAATTCTAAAGCTCTTTTAGTCGTCGATTAAAAGTTTTAAATAAAATATATATGACGCCTACAAAAAGTAGTATGCCGTTTTAGGCCAGTCTCCCCTACTTATTTTTTAAATTCAATCAAAATTTAGTTAACCATAATTCCGTAACCGAAAGAGCAAATAAAAAAAAATTGTCCACATACACGTAGATTTTTACGTAGATTCGAACTTTATAAACAAAAGTACACCATCCAATTGAAAATTTCAAAGGTACCCCTACCCCTCAAAAAAGAGAGAGGGGTAAATATCAAAAATATGTTTAAATATGTCCCCCATCTCCCTATTAACTAATACAATTTCATAAAAATATTTTAAACCATTTTCGAGATATTGCCTTGTAACACTTTCAAAAACTCACCCTCCATGGGAGTGACTGACATGTACTGTATTAGTTTTGCAGTGAATTTGAAAATTTGTGACGGTTTAAAACAAAAATGCCAAAAGTCTAGTTTATAGAATATCTTGAATACATTATATTCGCGCTCACCCTGCCCCCCTCTCTATATTAACAATTGTGAGTATTAAGGGGTTATAGGAGGCCTAAAAAAAGCGATTTTTCAAGAATGTTTCCTGAGAAGACTTTTAAATTTATTAATGTGAAAATTTGTACACATATTATGGTAACTTTTAACTGTATTTTAAGATTTTTGTATTTGTAAAAATAATAATTTTGAAAGCTGCTGTAGCTGATCTCCAGGAGTTCCTCTCAAAAAAGTCATCTTGCGGTGACAACGATATCTCTGGACTGGCTCATCGAAAATGAAAAAACCAAACGGATTTCGTTAAAGTAATGTATAGTCTTCTAATTAATCGAAGGAATAAGCAAAATAAAATTTTTTGATAAAATGGCTGTTTCTCAAAAAAAAAAATCGATTTTTGACCAAAATTTTGGCCTTAAATTGTTTATATAAAAAAAATATTTATCGGTGAGAAAAAACCTTCGATTAATTAGTAAAAAATATACTTAAGAAGCTTGTGTTAAAATTTGAGACTGATGATCGGTTCAGCCGTTTCCGAGAAATCTCCGTCACCGACTTTAACAACACAGTTTTGAGAAAAACGCGTTTAAAGTTTCAAAAGCACTTTACATAGCGTACAATCGCTCTGACACGTCTTTACAAATATGCGCGTAACTTCGAAAATAATCGCCGGATTGCCTTGAAATTTTCTGTGTGTGTACTGGAATATATGTACATTACGAAAATGAAATTAAGAAAAAAAAATCGATTTTTTGAAAATTCTAACTGTATGTAACCCCTTAATGTACCGGGGTTTAGCCCGCCCGAGTTCTCGGATTGGTCTACTAACTGCCTAGAACCCCCTCCCTCTCACCTAGTGCGAAGAAAGAACATTAACAATAACATGTATTGAGAAAAATATAGAATAAGCCCTGTTAGTAAAATATTGGACTTGTTACTTATTGTACCAAGTTTTGTAAACCCTTTATAATAATATCCTTTATTCAAAACACAACTACAGAGCGGGTATTTAAATATAATAATAGCTATTATTATAACATTAAAAGTGGCAATTAACGATTTGAAACTATAAAATCCGCCTCGGACGAAATATGGTAGGATAGCGTTTGCATGCCAGACATTTTTAGAATTGAGTCTAATTTTACTCGGCTCCCACTGTGTCCTTGAGAAGTATTTTTATAAAACGTGAAAATTAATTGACAATGAAAGAAGCTTTTAATATGCAGTAAAGAATGTATGGAAAAGTGATTTCTTTTAAATTTGCAAAACAATGTAAGAAAGAGGAGCTGCAATTCTTATGCATTTCTACAAAATATATTATGTCAGTTTAACTTAATTTGGTGTTCTTATCTTAAATAGAAACATACTCAATTAGTTTTGCTAAATTCTTTAAACGCTTATTTCAATAAGTTTTCAAAATAATATGGAGGTTTATTAAGGGTTCAGGAAATTTCAAAAACAATTTGTAAATACTTGTAGTCAATTTATAAAGTTATTTTATTTATGTCCACTAGTTTTGTGACATCCTTCAGACAGACAAAAACGCTTCTCCCATACATTTTTGGAGAATAGGAGTATTCAGTTTTAGTATAAATTTTATCTGTTAAAAAAAACTTGGGTACTTCTTCTCGCACCTGTTTCTTTTAATTGCTTCGGTAATCTGTGCAGGAATGTTAAAAAAGAACCTGGTAGCAATATTGAACTAGGTAATATGAATTGACAAATTTTGCTGGTTGCTTGGTCATTGAGGTATGTTTTCAAACTAAATTATAACAAACGTTGTAATATTTAAGATATATACTGAACTATTGAACAGAAATATTAAGAGAACTGAGAAAACAGTCAGCGCAACCTAAAAAGGATATTTACGCAGGAGTACCTATCAAAAAAATACTAACCATAGTTTACCGAATGAGGGGTAAAAAACTACTTCACGATGAAGTTTGAATTTTACTATTATTTGTGGTATATATGTATATTATGCCATCGGTATAGTAAATCTTGCATAATTACACTCTGTCGCAAATACTTTGAGAATCCTTTTATTTAATTTAAATATAAGATGAAGTGTGACAGGGCGAACGATTTTTGTTGGATTTCTTCCTCTTCGTTATCAAGTATCTTGAAAGTATTTGATCCGAGTAGTGGCGACACAAAATCAAGCCGAGTCAAACAATAAATTCCTTGATAGTCAAGTCAAGTAATTCTCGATCATTGAAGCCACTTGACTTAATCAATTTCTACCCATTTATGGTTAGACATGAACGTTGCCGTCAAGTGTAAATTGCTATAAGACCACGCTGCAGTTATATTTTCGAATTCAAAATCAGGAGCAATATATGAATGTCAAGGATTGTTAAAAAATATCAATATGAGGTCTATTTTTAACCAAACTTGATTCCATGACTCATAAATTTGTATGTATGTATGTGCTGTTGCTATATAGAAACAAGTTCTATTTTTTGTAATTCCCTTAAAAGATCTCATTGATTAAATATTTTGGATTCACGTATGTGACATTTATTTACTGTTTGCTGTGGAAGAGTGCCAGACAAAAAAAAACACGCAACAATCTGTTGTGGGAGTCTTGTTGTCTCATAACGTGTTTTGGTTTAAATGTCCAGATGTAGGCTGGTGAATTAACAAAAATGAATAAACGAGTTGTATGATAAAAATGACACTTATGCAACTTTAGAAAGGCCACAAATGCCAGAAGAGATATGGAAAAAAATTTTTTATACCTATGTATAACTTTGCTTAAGTGTGCGTATTTTTAGAAGTCTAGGACAGAAAATTTATAACATTTTTTATATAAACTGATATCAAATTTTCAAGGAAACATCGTCGTATATGCTACATATATACAGCACATATGTATATAATCAGTTTTAAATTTAAATACTTAAACTTTCTCTGTAACAAAAATTTTTAAAATTTTGGTGCTCTTTATTTTTTAGTTTCGTCAAAATGCGACACTGTTAGCAAAAAGCTTTTTACTGTCCGTTCAGATCATAGTTCAAAAATACCGGACCGATTGAGCTAAAAATGCACGAAAATAACAAGGTATCGAAGGTATCTCAGTAAAAACCACCCACCCTAAATAACTCGAAAACAATGTGTTTATTTTTGTTAAAACGCAAAAACGCGTGAAATGATTTGTCATATTTTGTCATATTTGCGTAATATGTCACATACCATGTGCAACCTATGGTCTAAAAAGATTTTTTTTTTTTAATTCCGCAGTATGATTCATTTTACATTCGGATATTGCATAATGGAATGAGATTGTAATGGGCAAGAATGCAGTAATAATTTTTAAACAACATTTTTATTTTAAAATTCAATCAGACTAGCAGTTAAAATAAAGACAACTTTCATGAACTAGTATTATTGGAAGATGATAGAATAAACAGCGTAAGATTCCCAACAAAGGTAAAAAAAGCGTTTGCCCTGTTTTGAATCTTGTTGGGCGCCAAAATGTATTCCTATTGCTCTACATTTTTTGCCACTCAGCGAGATTAAAACAAGAAAAACCACTGTTGTCCATGCTTGTTGATGCCAAAAATTCTAAAACTACATAATTAAAACACAGGAAAATAGAAAGCCTTCAGAAAATATTCGCCATTTAATAAAAAATATTTTCATTGATGATTTTTTATTGAAATCAGGTCAGTGTTGACAAAACCCGCACGTTCTGTATAAGGTATATTTTTCGTCTTTATTGTTTCTGAATAGAAAAAGATTTGACCACTGGTTACTGAGTGAATTACAGCAGCATGGTGTGGTTGGTTATAAGTAAAAAATTTGAAAATATACTACTTGGTTTTCCATAGCATTTAATCAAGTAATAAGTTTAATTGACAGTTACCCTTGACCTTTGGCAATGACATTAACATGTATGCTGTCACATTACAAGAGTCCAGTTCGTTAATTATTGATTAAATTGCTTTTAGAAATCAAGCAAAAAGCCTTATTCTTAAAACGTTTTGAATCAAAAATAGAAAATGCTTACTTATCGAATATGTGCTATATTTTACATAAAGTGTTTAAAATGTCTGAATTGACGTCAGATATGTATTTATGTATTTAGCATAATGCCTCCTTACAGCAATTTCAAAGCTAAAACGAAAAATATTGGAAATATTGCCTCGTTTTATTTTTTATTTATTTCTAATCAATTTAAAAATCCTAAAAGAGCCAAAACATATTTTGATAAATGTGTTTATTGGCGAGAACGCAATTACAAAATACATCTGTGAATTTCATTCGATAAAAGTTTAACATCATAACGTTTAAAAAGTTTAAATATACAAGGTAGTAAAACAAGGCAAACGAAAACGGTTTAAAACAATTTCATGAAATTTTGGTGAGTTATTAGGAAGTTAGGGGGACAAATTTAAACATGTTTCTGATATTTACGCCTGTCTTTATTTTGACGGGTGTGCGTAACTTTGGAATTTTAAATAGGATGATGTACTTTTGTTTATAAAATTCGAATCTACGTAAAAAACTACGTATGTGTACAACATTTTTTTTATTGGTTGATTCGGTTACAGAATTATGATTTATCTCTATATATAAAAGAATACATTGATTGACTGACTGACTGACATATCAACGCACAGCCCCCATCGCTGGGTCTAGAAACTTAAATGTTGCACAGAAGTTTCTTATATAACGTAGGCATCTACTAAGGAATGGGTTTTTAAAATTCAACCCCTAAGGGGGTGAAACAGGGGTTAAAACTATGTAAGGAGAAAAAATATTAGATGGTCCTATTATCTCAAAACTTCATAGAAGTACTCTAAAAATAAAAGTTTCAACACGTATTTTAAATAAATCAACCCCTAAGGGGGTACAATAGGGGTTCAAAGTTTGAAATGGAGTAAAATAGTTATACCGCGGACGAAGTCGCAGGCGGAAGCTAGTTAGGGTATAAAATAAAAAAAATATTTACCAATTAATTTAAACTTATTTGTCGTCTCTCATGCTTGAGAAGTTGTTCGAAATGTCACCCTTCAAGTTCAAAACACTTTCTCACTCTTTTTCTAAACGAATTTCGTACGCGCTGTAACATTTCAGATGTCAGCAGGCAAAGCGGATTCGGTCTTTCATATCATCTAAAGTTGTAGGTGCGGTCGCCATCACATTGTCCTTTATAAAACCCCACAAGATAAAGGGGGTCAAAACCGGGGACCTAGCAATAAACTGAGAAATAATCCTTAAAACGTCAACATTTTTAACTGACAAGTAAAAATAACGCATTTCCATGGAAACGAATAATAATTCTGAAATAAATGAACTCGATTTATTGGTAAACTTTATTTATTTTTTAATATTATATATATTTCCTGGATCTGCGGTCATTAATTGGTAACGACTAATTGAAAAAATAGGAGAGTGTTTTGACGTTTCGGCTTATTCTTTACTAAAGCATCATCAGAAATTGTAGCTACAAAGAATTTTTTGACATTTAAACATTGACAATTTTAAATATAAAAACACATTAATTCAACAAATTAAATTTAAAAACAATATTTGTCGTTACCAATAATTAATGACTGCAATACCAGGAATATATAATATTTATATATAAATAACGGCCATGAAAAACAGAACTTTTTATTTTTTACTTTCGATCAACATTTAGTTAACCATAATTCCGTAACCGAAAGAGCAAATCAGAAAAAATTTTGTTCATATCGTTTTTTATGTAAATTCGAATTTTATAAACAAAAGTCATCATCCCATTTAAAATTCCAGAGTTACCCCCACCCCTAAAAATAGAGAGAGGAAGTAAATGTCAAACATGTTTAAATATGTCCTCCTATCTCCCTATTAATTCAACAAAATTTCATGAAAATAATTTAAACCATTTTTAAGATATCGCCTTCTAACACTTTAAAAATCTCACCTCGTATATAC
Organism: Philopedon plagiatum; assembly: GCA_963971165.1. Classification (NCBI taxonomy): domain Eukaryota; kingdom Metazoa; phylum Arthropoda; class Insecta; order Coleoptera; family Curculionidae; genus Philopedon; species Philopedon plagiatum. The sequence continues at coordinate 78,693,891 of OZ020194.1, forward strand.
ATAATTCAAAATAAGATTAATGGCTTTCAAAAAATAAGATTAGGCACTGGCATTGGTTCTCAAACCTTATTAAAGTTAACTTAAAAAGGTAATGTCCTAAAAATTGATAGGAATGGATAAAACTGTGACCCTCACGGAAGCTTAAAATAAAAGAAAACGGGATATTGCCGTGAGGCAATCGTTCTAAGAGCTAACTAAAATGGCAGAGATGGATACGAAACACTACTGTAGTATGATTTTACACCTGCACCCAAATTATTACTAATCATTTATCACTAAGATGCTCTTAAAGATAAAGATACAACAAGAAATGCTGAACTAACTGGTATATTCACAACATGAATAAAAACAAAACTTTCATGCTTTTTAATAGCTAAAAATAGAAGATTAAAAAATATAATTAAAAAAAAGGAAATGAAAGTTTACTCTCGTGAGACTGTAAGTAGATAAATAAATTCATGCAAAGTAGAATATTAATTGAAGAAGCTTGCCAAGTTAAATGTATTAAAGGAAGCAGAAATAGCCACAAAATATCGTGGTTTTACACTTAAACAGCAATGCTCTAGCACAGTGGTTCCCAAATGTCTCGAAATTCTGGACCTCCAAAATTAGAAATTAGTAACATGCGGACCCCCATGAACAGTTTAACTTCAAAAATAATAAAAGAAACAACCTTTGTTAAAAAATATTTATTTCAGAAGTGCCGATTTATTCAATGCCTTTAATATGGCTTGGCAATTTGCACCAAAAGGCAGCATGCTATTTATAAATAAAAACGGCATCCTATAAAAGTAACTGAAAAACTGAACTAAACTGAACAAAATATATTCTCTTTTCTAGCAGAAAAAATATAATATATCAATCATCAGTTTTGGATTTTAATGAGAAGAATGAAATACTGTTTTTCCTGTCATAGTTCTTTCTAAATCTGGTCTAAGATTTGAACAGCCACATGCTCCAACGTAGTGCGGTCTAATTTGACAACCAAAAGTTTTAAACTGACAAGTGTAAGACAATTAAGTTTTTATGCTATGAACTTATTTTTGAGCTTTCTCACAAATTTGTAAAGAAAAGGGCAATTTTAGTAAGTACTTTTGACAAAAATAGAACTAACTTCATTACAGCAACTCGTTCCAAGATGAAAATGATTTGGAAACCAAGCAAATCGGTGAAATATCAGAATAATTCATAAGTTTTTAATAACGACTTATTAACAATGACAGGACAAAAACCTGTCAAAACATAACTGACCAACTAGAAGATTTCAATTTAAACCAGACTAAATCTTAAACCTTCTTAGTAAATCTGAACGGAAATTTTTAATCTTAGATCTGAAGCAACATCCAGCCGATGTTTTTGTTTGGATTTTAGCAGAATGTATTCAGAGAAAGTTTGTTCACACATACGTCGTGCAAAAGGGCATCAAGTGTTTCAAAGCAAAGGTTGTCGGACCCCCGCAAAATAACCTGCGGACCCCTAGGGGTCCGGGGACCACCATTTGGGAACCACTGCTCTAGCAGATACAAAAAAACAACTTACATGAATGTTGTCATTAATAAATTAAAAAGATAAAAAAACACAAAATTAAATTTTCATTTTACACCTTTTAAAAAATGAAAAACTTTAAAATATGACCCACTTGTTTCATATTGATTTGTGACAAATCAAATTTTGATATTGTTAGATTTTAGCCTTCAAAAATTCAGTATTGTCCCTTGGCTATCAGATTATGAAAAATAAATCAGTGCTTTTAAGGTATTTTCTTCAACTATAACTGCCATGCTCATATAAGTTAATAATCCCGACGTATGCTGACGTTATTAACTTGATTCAATGACGTCATATTCATTGCTTATGTATTAGTGTTGAAAAATATTACCTCAGCAAACAAGCGCATAAATTATTAAACTATATTTAAAAGTAGAGCAAAACAGTAACAAATTAGAGGTATTAAACACAAACTATTGCCAAATTAACTAACAGGAGGTAAAAATGAGAAAATTTATAATTATCAAGAAAATTTTGTATATTAAAAATACAAAAAATTATTTTTTATTTCCTAATTTAAAAATAGTGTTACATGATAACAAAAATAATGGTAGAAGAACAGTTCCTGGTTAATGTTCACTGTCAATGAAATTAAGTTTAAAAATTGACATATTCCCTTATATGGTAAATTTTCTGAAATGTGTTGAAAATTAAAATTGAATCAGAATTTGTCAATAAAAGTGGAAAATTTTTCAACATTTACTATACAAATTTTTCTACGACAAAATTTATATACTAATATTTATCTGTAAAATCTAAGAGTTTATGCCTTTTACAGCTTTAGAACAATTAAGAAAATATTTCTGGCGACAAGCGATTTAACCTGAAATTAATTTATCTATACCCCAACAGGTAAATAATTGTTGAAACATTAATGTATATTGATGTACTATCTTTGTTAATGGAAAAAATACTACTTTACTCTAGTTTGTGATTGCTGATTTATAAATCAGCAGCAATTTAAAAAAATCTTTTTCATGAATCAGTAAATAAAAAAACACAACCCTAGTCAACTAAAAGTTAGTAAAATATTTGTTAGTTACAAACATGCCAAAACAATGGTCAATATACATAGTTTAAATGGATTTTTGACACATTATGACGAATTGTTTAATATACCACTTTAGCTAAGGGATTAAATTATTTACAATCAATCCTTGAAGGTTTGGTGCCATTCAACAACACAATGCTTTTACGTAGATGTTGTGACTCTTTTACTGTTTGACAGTAAGGGTCACGTGATCTAAAATAGTTTTAAAACTGTTTAACGCAAGAAAAAAACTGGTATAATTAAAGTGAAATTAAATAATGAATATATAATTAGAGTTGAATGGTTCCGTTTAAAATAATATTATATTTAGCATTTACTAATAAAAATTACTCTACTTACGTGAATAAAATAAGTATACCTAATTATTTTGAAATATAAAATTGACATGAGAAAACGACGTGTTCTGCCGTTAAAATTGTAATATACCTACATATTTATACTTAGGAACATTTTCTTGTCTAAATTGTAACCTTTAGATAGAATAGAAACAGTTAGAAAAGAATCTAACAATTAATAAGTTAAAACAACCATCACATGGAAACTCAAATTAAACAAGTAGTTAACATAACATGTATGGAAAAAAGCGTTACAGTCAGCGTAGAAACTTAGAAAAAAATGAAAGGCACGAACAAATTTTTCAACTTAGCCGTAAGTTCAGCAGAGAGCGGCATCGGCATGCATTTTTGGCTCTCGGTACTATTTTAGGCGCGCGTCCACCTTGCCACGTTTGTGAAATCGGCGTCGGGACGCGCTTTGTGGCCTCCCACTAACCAGGATGCCGATGTCTTATTTTGGGAGACGCTTGCGACTGCGTCGCCCTATCGGCCAAGCCATACATGGATGGTACGTGCTATTTTGGATAGCCACCACCAGGCAATGGCGGCGCATAAGGGGCATTTATTAAGTTTTTTGGGATACAAATTTCTAAACAAAAATGATTTTGATGAATAACAGAAAGAATAAAAATATTATGGTTATTATGTTACAAAGAAAAGACTCATTAGATTTTTATAAAATAGCTGTTAAATAATACATAATTCGATAAAATGTAATAGAAATAGTTCGGCATTTCTGCTTTATTCTATAATTTAGTTTTTTTTCGAAGAAAAAAGTAAATTGACTTTAGTGATTTTTTGAACATTCCTATTCTGCATCTTTAAAAATTGATTTCAAAATTCTTTCTTAAAAATTATAAAACATTCTGGGTTTAAGAAAAAAAGTTAAATTACTAAAACTCGTTCACAACTTTAAAACAATTATAATAATGAAGGATTCAGAATTTGATAAACCGTGAAAAGTAGATTTTAAAATATTCATTTTAGCACAGAATGTTATAAAAAAAAACTAGCGTTCAGATTTACTAAGAAGGTGATTTAGTATTGGTTTAAACTAAGATCTTCTAGTTAATCAGTTATGTTTTGACAGGTCTTTGTCCAGTCATTATTAATAAGTTGTGATTAAAAACTCAAGAATTATTCTGATATTGAAGCGACGTTTAACTTCGCTGATCGGACTATTCTTGATATAAGCAAAGAATGATTTAAACTAAGGCTCAAAAAACTTTTAAAAAGTTGTATGATGGTTTAATTTATTTAATGACGAATAAATCAAATAAAAAATGGTCTTAATAAAATTGCAGTGTTTATTACTATAACTGTTGCGCAGAATAGAATAAAAAGAATTTCGTTTTTTTTACGATTTTGTAACGCAAGTGTTTAAAGTTCTACAGAATTTTCTTCTTGGAACAATTATTAAGTAATGTTGCTGTTTTGATAAGATTAGGCTTAATTTTTTTTACTAGCAGGAAAATCGTTGATCTAGAAGACTTACAGATTTTTTCTTTGAAGAAAATGCATGCCTAAGCAAACTTTCAATAATTACCTAAAAATATGCTAAATTTGTACTGTTTTGAGTACTGAATATTGCTGCGTATAGGATTTTATTAAAGAAAAAATCAGTAAAAAACATTAAAAAAAAACAATTGTGTAAGAAAAATAACGATACATTTTTTTATTTTTTTTATACGGGATAATTTCTGTAGTATTCTATATTATTTTGTAATATTTCGAATATAAATTAATGTATTTTATTTCTTTAATATTTCCATTTCTGGCCGCACACCCATTGCTATGTGTATGAAAATATGTAATATTGAGCTGCGTGTAGGAATAGAATTTTTGTTTTGGATAGAGGAGACGGCGCCACTGGCGACGGATACTATAAAAACATACGTGAAGCTTTTCAAACCTCAGTCGCATTCAGCTTTATTGCTGTTAATTTTCTGTCTAGTGAGCAGTGATCAACCACAACAGACAACATGTGTGACGACGATGTTGCGGCTCTTGTCGTTGACAACGGTTCCGGTATGTGCAAAGCCGGTTTCGCCGGAGATGACGCACCCCGTGCCGTCTTTCCATCCATCGTAGGTCGTCCCAGGCATCAAGGTGTCATGGTTGGTATGGGTCAAAAGGACTCATACGTAGGAGATGAAGCCCAAAGCAAAAGAGGTATCCTCACTTTGAAATACCCCATTGAACACGGTATCATCACCAACTGGGATGATATGGAAAAGATCTGGCATCACACCTTCTACAATGAACTCCGTGTCGCCCCAGAAGAACACCCAGTCCTTCTTACTGAAGCTCCACTTAACCCCAAGGCCAACAGAGAAAAGATGACCCAAATCATGTTTGAAACCTTCAACACCCCAGCCATGTATGTAGCCATCCAAGCTGTACTTTCCTTATACGCCTCTGGTCGTACCACCGGTATTGTGTTGGACTCTGGAGATGGTGTAACCCACACCGTACCCATCTATGAAGGTTACGCTCTTCCCCATGCCATCCTCCGTTTGGACTTGGCTGGCCGTGACTTGACTGACTACCTCATGAAGATCTTGACTGAAAGAGGTTACTCATTCACCACCACAGCTGAAAGGGAAATTGTCCGTGACATCAAGGAAAAACTTTGCTATGTCGCCCTCGACTTTGAACAAGAAATGGCCACCGCTGCTGCCTCCACTTCCCTCGAAAAGAGCTACGAATTGCCTGATGGACAAGTCATCACCATTGGTAACGAAAGATTCCGTTGCCCTGAAGCTCTCTTCCAACCTTCCTTCTTGGGTATGGAATCTTGCGGTATCCATGAAACCGTATACAACTCCATCATGAAGTGCGATGTAGACATCAGGAAAGACTTGTACGCCAACACTGTACTCTCCGGAGGTACCACCATGTACCCAGGTATTGCTGATCGTATGCAAAAAGAAATCACAGCCCTTGCTCCATCCACCATCAAGATCAAGATCATTGCTCCCCCAGAAAGGAAATACTCCGTATGGATCGGTGGATCCATCTTGGCTTCCCTCTCCACCTTCCAACAGATGTGGATCTCCAAACAAGAATACGACGAATCCGGCCCTGGAATCGTCCACCGCAAGTGCTTCTAAACAATTTAATTGCATTTTTTGTTTCTTATTTGACATGTTGTTTCTACTGCATCCCATCTGCAGTTTTTAAAATGCGACCGTGGTTGTACTGCCAGACAGACTTTATTTACAAAAACATCTTGTATATATTTAACATCTTTTGAATATTTACCTTATTTGTTAATATTTACTATTGTAATTATACTTTTATTACGAGGCAGGTCAATAAAGCCTATCTAGTAATAAGCCTGCCTTTTATTTCCTACTTTAGTAAGTTTACCAGCGACTTGATGTTATTATTATGTTATATTATGTAATTTTTTTAATAAACTTTTTTGGGTTAGTAATTTGGCATTTCAATTGATATCTTATTTCAATAAATCTAAAAATAAACTATTCAGAATCAAAAATAGGAAAATAATAGGAAAATATACACTCTTGCACATATATAGCGACTAATTTAAAAATATCCTCGGCAAAGCAAAACTTTGACATGTGCAAGAGCGACAATAAGAGTACGAAGCCAAAGATAAGCCAAATTCAAAACTAACCCAAAAGAAAGAATCTAAATATAGAAAGATTTCCTTTTCTGGAAGTCGACGTAACAGTGACTTAATAAGTCCATGCAGCGTCCAATGTGGGAGGTTGTATGTACACAAAAATATCCGTCACTAAAGTTATTTTTAACTAGGAGAAAATAACTGCGGGAGCTTAAGGATCTCTGGCTACGAAAACTAGGTATTCTGTAATATTTACACTTCTCAACTGGGACCGAGAGCTATTATTAGAATGGAAGAGCTTATAAGGTAACAAGATCGAGATCGAGCTGTACTAAGCCACTCTGGATATTTTGCTCTTTTTAAAAGGTAAGCAAAACTCGGGGCTTTATGTTGATACGTAAATATTTGAAGTTCACTAAAAGTTTTTTTAAAAGTTAACTTACGAGCATAAAAGCTTTTTATATTACACTCGGATACCTTTCTTATGTAATAGGGTGTCTGTGATTTGAAACTAGTGTTTGAGATGACTATTTTTATTGAAATATAAATAACAATTTTAGGAGGGTGATTAAAAATGACAATTGGTTGAATTAAGTGAATATTTCATGTTTATAGGTGATATAATAGGGGGAAACAGATTTTTTAAATTTTATTTTTGAACTTAGACCAAATTTTTGTCTTTATTTCAGTGGAGGTTGTATATTGAGTTTCATGCCTGGGCTATAAAAAATTGTTCAAAGGGTAAATAGGAAATTTTTTGAAATGGCAAAGCAAAAAAAAAATAAAATTAGGCAATTTTAGCTTATTCATTTGACTTTAATTTAAAAATTAGGAAAGTTCTTAACCTGCTCAGAGATAGAACAAAAAAAAATTAAATTACATTTTGTAATTGGTATAAATTATAAATTGAAGCTTTTGATGCAGGAAGAAGTTAACTTAGTTTCTTATTATTAAAAAATACAAAGTCTTAAGCAGCTATGACTTATTTTATACGTGTAAAAAATGAACAATTCAAAAAACTCTTTTTTGTACGAAAGGCTTTTTATATATATATATATATATATATATATATATATATATATATATATATATATATATATATATATATATATATATATATATATATTATATATATTATTTTTTACCCCACCACCATGGTGGGGTAAAAAATACTTTGATCTTATAGTATAAAATTAACGATTTTTATTAGGTTACTGTCGATTTTTCTGCCTGACAAGTTTTTTTAGTATATCTTCAAAAAGCTTTTATTTCTGGATTCTTAATAATTATTTTACTTACACACATTTCGAAATGTGGTTTCGTGGTTTCAGATGCACGTCAGCTCTGGTATATCAGTTTTAGGGTTTCGTAATAAAAAAGTAAATAAAAGTTTAATGACATTTATTTTTGTAGACTAGAGCACAGAATGTAAGTTCTTTTTTAGTTTTATGTGCGGAATGTAGCTCCTTCAAGAGTTTTTGTTGGCGCAATCATAAATTTAGCAGTCCGCATAGTTTCTCTAAGGTGATACAACTTTACATTTATTTCCATTTATGTTGATTAATTATTTGGATGTTGGAATCATTGCTTCCGACTTAGGGTAGGGCGCATTTTTTTTGTAGGACGGATTTAAAGAAAACATATTTTATAAAAGATAAAATGAATGTTTTAGCATTAACTTACATTTAAAATTATTCAATTTCAACTGAGAGCTTTCGACTTTGGTACTTTTTGAAACTTCAAAAATAATATTATTATTGTTTAACAATAGGGAATGCGCACGTATTTTTTTATTACATAAATAGTTTAAGAAAGTCGTTAAAAACCGAAAAAGATATTTTAAAGAAAATTACTAGGATAATTTAGCTAGAAATCTTTTTATTTTTCGGCATAATCTATTACAATTATTTAAAAAGCAGCCATTTGCAGTCAGTGCAAAGTGACGTCAGGCAGTGCAAAGTGGCATCGGGAAATCAGCAACAATAACGTAAAGCTTAACCTAAAGTCGAATAGGCTTGTTTTTCTCGGAAACAATCAGAGAGGGAGCAAACGAATTTTCTGAATTAATAGAGGAATAGTGTAACTAGTTTCGGTAAAAAATTCAGTTATACAGGATTTATCGTTTCGGAGTTGTTAAACGTCAAAGTCGAAATTTCCGCGATTTCCGTTGAAGTCGGGTACAGGCCGCAAAAGCGAATTACATCCATTTAAATTATTGGAGGTTGTAGAGGACCCGGACCTTCAGAACCCTATTGAAACTGGCAAGGGCCGGAAAATGGCAAGTAATTTTTTCATTTTTTTTATGTCGAATAATGCCATTTGTAGACAACTCTTTGGTACCTAATAACTCGAAAACGAAATGTCGGATCAAAAAACGGACTGGTTAGTAAAATTTTAAAATCTTAAGTACTTTTTTTAGCAATACATTTACCTAAACCTAAAGCCTCTGAAAAATGTATATACCTATTTGGGAAAACTGGAAATTTCGATTTTTGGCCCAAATTCTTCACGGTTTTTATTTTTTTTTTGGATCAAAATGGATCTAAACTAAAATTCAATATACGTCATGGGAAAGAGCTCGTCGAAATACATGATATCCATATTTTTTAGTTTCTTCATTCTTTATAAGAGGGGAGCAATCGCCGATTAAATTTCGATTTTTTACTTCTTTTGCACCACTCGACATCGGTACCTTACGGAGTGATTAACACTACGTGCTTGCTCCTATTTCTTTTTTTCCAATTTTTCAACGCCTTCTTATAGAGGTATAATCAGACTTCAAAATGAATACAGAATCGGCCATCCAGGGGCGTATTTAAGCGGTAAAAATTTAATTTCCTTGACTCTTTTCCAAAAAATGCTACATTTAACCGACATTATTCTACACTATTTTTCCAATTTAGTGATTTTCGTTGGGTTTATTTTATCCGATAATTATCTGAGGATACCCCCACTAACTTAAATCGCTTATTGCTATATTGCAGTAGAAAATCCTGTTTTTTTTTTGTTAATAAAGACCAAAATCAATTGATAAAAACAATCGCCACAACTATTTAATTTATGCAGGGATTATAAAAAAACATTTCAGATTTATTTGGGTTAATTGTTTTTTGTTGCAAATTTACTTTTTCACCTTGCTAATGATCAAATAATTATTACTGCATATTTTTTTAATTAAAAATAAAAATACCACCAGAGATTAAAAGTCAAAACAAATATATTTTTCAAATAATTTTTATTGAAAAAATATAATTGAACATTATGCATTTAATATGAACCTTAACACAAAAGTCTTAACTAATAAAGAAAATATAGTCCTCGTCATGGAGCAAATCCCTAGAAAATGCTTGACATAATGGTAATCGAATAACAGGTGTTATACCTTGACAAAAGGAATATAAGTCCAAATATTTCTTTTTTACTAATTTTATTGGTTCTGTATTAAGTTAAAATAAGTTCCAGTTTAATATCACGTATGTTTTCTGTCAGTCTTTTTATCTCAATGCTGTTATAATCTTTGTCGTGATGACTACGTTAGAAAAAAGCTTAGTAGGCATATCTTTTGTGACCATAAATTCCATAATATTAATTTCTGTTCACTTCATATTTTCTCCAGTTTTACTTTCTCGAGCTCACAGGATCCTTATATCTTTTATAAAACTATTTAATAATAACAACAAATGTGTTTAAATCTGCACTAAATTTTTATTCTTAAAACATGACATATGTTTCGACACACAGTGTCTTCGTCGGATGGTTGGTATAAACTATGTTTATACCAACAATTGTCATGTTTTAAGACTAAAAATTTAGTAAAATCTGTTTTTAAAATTTTGTAAGGCCGACAAAATGCACGAAAAGTTTCAATGACAAATAAAAACCTTGGGTTACAACCAAACTGAAGAATTAAACCCCGGGTTTCTGGTACAAGACTTATGGCCATTCGCACCGTAGTTTGTTAAGTCGGCTCAGGCTTGGGCCCCGCCTAGTCTGTGAGAGTTTGTGCCTCAGACAGTCACTGCACTGTCTGAACCAAAACCTACTGAGGTTTAGGTCTAAGAGCGTCTCAAATTTAAGCCGACTCTAACAGACTACAGATAAAGGCCATTATAGCACAGGTAAACATTAGATTTTCTAGTTTACTTTGAGCACTACTTCCATCTGAAACATTTTTTAGAGCAGGTCCCGAGGTTTCTTAGTTCAAACATGGTTTGCTCAGTATCTCTTTGACTACGTTGTGCCTAAATACGGTTTTCTAAGAAATCGACATTTGCCTTTTACCCTTCAAAACAAGAAAATGAAAAAACAATTTTTTCTGCTGAACTTCTTTATTTTGGTTTCAAATTTGCACGTCTAATTTTCAAATAACTGGGTTTTCTCAGGTAGTTATAATAAACATGTAATACAAATATTTTATATTGTTGTCTAAACTATTGTCGAAAATATGTTAAAAATACTAGCGTTGTCGATGAAAATTCAGAGTAATTAGTCCACTAAAATAAATTTAGGAGTCTAAACGCAAAGGCCGACTTTATAATCATCAAACAGGCAGCTTTCCGGAACAAGCTTTTTAAATTTTCTAAAAGAAAATTTATTTACCTTGGCTGGTGTGAAAATTTTACCGAGGGGGAAATTTATGTTTGCTTTATCTAGCACCAGCATATGGAAGGCCATTATAAAAGCACTTAAAAGTCTCGAAATAAAGTATTGTTTTTTCAGCAACACAGTGCTGGATAATAGAAATACACCACTTTATTGTCATTGACATTTGATCTATATGTGGAATGTTTAGTGCAAAAATACTAGTTAAAAAAATATGTAAATATTTAAAACAGACAAAAGGAAAAGAACAAATATAATATTGCATGGAAATTACTGCAATTCAAATTAATAAGTAGAAGAATTCGGCAAGTTTTGTTACCTATATTATACAAAAATACAAGAGCGGTGTGAAAAGCAAGATGACATCTGAGCAAAAAAATATTTTTTAAAGAAAAAGACAGCTATTAACAAGAAACACAGTCATAGAAAATAGACGGTGCTTTGTTTCTTGAAGGCCTTCATGTGTAGAATGTGTAGAATGTTTGCATGGACTTTAAATCTGATATAGATGGATCTGAAATCTGAATTATAGTTGAATCGGTTAGTTGAGAAATCCCACATGTTCCTCAGACTTAATTTTGAAAAAAATGTTTTTTTTTTTGAAAATCAGAACACAAAAAAATACATTTATTAACGCCTATCTAAAACTTCTTATTAAAAGATTATTATTTTGACAAATACTAAGTAATTTGATTTTTGTAGTCTCGCAAATTGACAATCAATTGTCCGGACTTGTGAGGTTACTAAAATAAATGTAAATTACAAAAATTCGGCCAAGTGCAAGCTATACTTGCACAATTAGTGTTCCGTGCCATCAGCTCCCCACTTAACCTGAGCAAACCTCGGCCGTCCGAACTCCGCCAATATGCCGCGCTGGCCACCGCCAACGGCAACAACGCCGTATCACATCACGTATGCGCAGGGCATTGAAAAACGTGTAAAGGCAAAAGTGAGAAATATTTTGTTGTCGAAAAACTTCTACTCTAAAACCAATGGTTCAGCAGTTATAAGGAAATAACCAATTAAATTGTTTATAAGAATTAATCGCGCCAGAAATTTTCAATCATAATTTTGGTTCAATCTACACCTAATTTTGAACGTTCCTGATTTTTTTCAGATTTTTCTGAGCGATTCTTTTGGTGATGATAAGGGTGGAGGACATCAATTGTTAAGCGTTTTTCCCGAAAAATATTTTAAAAACCAGACCAGAAGTCAATATGACAAAAGGAGGACAAACACGGCAAAAAGTTATGATTTTTAGTAAAAAAAAGGATGACAAATCCTGAACAAAAATATATTAAAGGTCTAACTCGTAAGATTAAGTAGTATTGTATTTCTTATAATATTCTGTGACTTTTCATACTTTTCTAAGGAACCAATTTTTCTTACAAGACATGAATTTTCAAGTGGTTAAAAGCCGGACGTAAAAAAAGCCTTCCGGACGTTTTAAGTTTGGTCAAAAAGCCGGACATGTCCGGCTTTATCCGGACGTCTGCTCACCCTAGTATAGTATAGTTATTTACTTTTTTGTTTCAGTTTTACAAGAAATTTTTACTTGCCACTGGAGCTACTGATGTAGTTAATATGAAAATTAATTTTGACATTGACGACGTATGCGAAGAGTAGAATAATGGCCATTGGTTCCAACTAAACTGTAATATCTCTTGTTAGGCTTGTGGGGAAATAACTGTCAATTTATAGATATACGGCACATTATCAGGCAACTAGCCAATTTTCCATCACGAATTTAGCAGTTATGTTGCAGATATAACTGGAGGATATTGGCGACTGACATTATTTATGTTATCATATATTGCTACGAAGTTTCCTAGTATACAAATTTTAAATCTTTATTTTCTCCATAAATAACAATGTTATTAAAAAAAATTAAATATTTTTGAGACACGTTTGGAGTACGACTTTTCGAAAACATGACTAAAAATTATGAAATGTAATATATGAATATTTCATTACCCTATTTTTTTACGTTTACTTACATTATACCTATTTATCTGCAAAAAATAAAATTTTAAAGTAAAGAATAATGTCTGTATGGCCAGAATTTTTTAAGGTATTTTACTAACAAATATAACAATAAGAATGACTGTCTCTATAAGTCATTTTGATATATTATTTTCATAAACTGTTTCTCTGTTATAAGAATATATAAAATTTAAATAAAGTGCCCCTACTTCTGGACTGATGAGGCCCAAAAAGGCCGAAACAATAAATTGCCAACAGGATGGAGGTGTACGTAAATTTTTCAAAATAATTTTTCTTCTTATTTATTTTAAAATGTTTAATTTGTCTTGTTACTGTAATAATTAATATTATATAATTTCTATTATACATTTAGATTTTCCTAGATATTTATAGAGATTTTTCAAATGAGCAATTAATGTTTAAAGTATTGTGTAAGAACATAATAGTTCAGAATTCTTTTTTATATTTTCATTTACGTACAGTAATTTTTTGGGTAAAAGCCAAGTTCTATCCATTACCCTAATTTTATATACTTTTGTAAACCTATGCAGCCGTTGAATAATGATAATCGTTTGCAAGTCGCCATCTCTTTATTTTACAAGATGTAAAAGTTAGATTTGGAAATATTCAATAAGCAAGTAATTAATTTGTAAATTTTGACATAATCATTATCCTTTGTCTCTTTGAGTATCACCAAATATGCTTCTTCCTTGATTTTGTAAATAAAATCCTCTACCCTGTTTTTTTTTATAAATTTAACTGACTGTGAAACCTGTGTGCAGTGTTGGGCAGCAATTAAAATTGTGGTAATTAACAATTAATTAACTGTAATGATAGGATCTTACAAATTACAATCGAATAGTTGTAATTGTTGGGTCCCTACAACTACAATTAACTGATTGTCAACTGTGGGTTTCTACTAGTACAATTAATTAATTATTAATTGTAGTTAGATCGGGTACAACTAACAATAAAACTTAAACAAAATATATTTGCCCGTTTGTAGTACAATCACATCTAAACGAATTGACGTATTTGGCTGACGTTTTGCATAGGGGTTCCTTGAGACCTAAAATCAGACCTAGGATATAGTTTCTTCTAATAAATAGTATACAGGATGTCTCTAAGATGATCTCCGAAATTTTCCCGGTACCGATTTTTAAACAGAGTATGTAACCTGGGTTTTACGCAAAAAAACTCTAAATCAAGGGATGTAAATATATAACAATTTTTTTCTTTAGAGGCGGGTTTTTTAACTAAAATACATTTTTCAAATAATTTTCCTGTTTACGTGTTTTTTCTTTCGCAAGTTTATTGTTTTCTACCCTTACAACCAATTTTATAAAACAAAACGTAATATCAAAAGACAACTCTAACAAGCGAAAATTAATTACAGCAATCTAAGTTCAATCGACGACTTTCACCCCTAAAGTTGCCTTAGAATTTCAAACACTTTAAAACTTGAAGGAATCAAAAATCTATCAAGACTACTAGCTGGCTGAAGCTGAAAGATAATAAAAGTTTCTTAGAGATGATATCTGGGACTAAATGTTCGTACTTACTTGTGTAAGAAAATGTAAGACCATCAGACCATCGGAAATCGCTTTCGTGAGTTTTATCCGAAGCTCCGATCCAATAAGCGTTGTGATCTCGGTAGCCAGGGCTGAAACAAAAAGTTCAACTTACTAAGAGGAAATAAAAGTAAAATAAATAGTCACTTTCTACCATACACTCTGTACCATTAGAAATCGTCACCCACCTTAAAGTATTCACATTACCAATTTAATGTGCCTATTCAACCATTGTTATGATTTTTACTCTAAACTGTGGGTAAACTTATTTAGACCACCATATTTAAAAAATACAGCGTGTCGAAAAAGTCTGGGGTATTGCAAATATTTCAAAACTAATAAATATATATTTTTTAAAATTGGCACGTCTATATAGTTAAAAACGCCATCCCTTGAAAATATAAAACCATTTCTGTTACTATACAGGGTTAGTCAGAAAGAATACTAATTTTTATGTTCCGTGCTAAAATTAGCAAACCGGAACACTTATGGAATTACTTCGGTGTCCGATCGTCCGTCTGTCATAGGCAATTTTCTCCGAAACTATTCGACGTGAAAGTTTGAAATTTAGGCGAGCCCAATTATAGACGTGAAGAATAAAAAGTTGAACTTTGATTCTGGGGGTTAATTTCAGGAGGTAAATTGAGAAATGGAAAAAAATCACGGGCTTCGTGCAGGGTGTTAAATGAAAGCTTATTAAAGCACGAATTCAACAATATATATAAAAAAAACTCTTAGTACAGCAATCTCCTACAATATATACGATGAATTTTTATGCATTTTTTAAAACATTTTTCGGGAAAAAAGCTTAACAATTGCTGTCCCCTACCCTCGTCCCCCATCACCAGAAGGATCGCTCAGAAAGTTCTGAAAAAATCATGAACGTTGAGAATTAAGTGTAGATTGAGCCAAAATTATAAAGATTGAAAATTTTTAACGCGCTCAATTGTTATAAACAATTTACTTGTTTATTTCCTTATAACTGCTGAACCATTGATTTTATAGAAAAGTTTTTCAACGAAAAATATTTCTCATCATGTAACGAACAACGTTTATCAAAATTTTTAATTTGGCTCAGTCGAAATACTCCCCACTCAGATCCGCGCACACGCGATGTGGGTGCTGTTGGCGGTGGGTAGCGCGGCAGATGGCCGGAGATCGGGCGGCCAAGGTTTGCTCAGGTTATGTGGGGGGCAGATGGCACGGAACATTAATGGTGCTAGCATAGCTTGCACTTGACCGAATTTTTTTATTTTAAATGGAACGTCCTGGAGATTTTTGAAGATTCAAATAGTCCCTTAAAAGACAAATTTAATTATACAGGGTTTAATTGATTTCTCCAAATGACATACGAGCATTCATTTTAAATAAATGTACAAGAACACAATCAAAATAGGAAATAACTAAAAATTGAACAGAAACTACTTTATGAGATGTTCACAATGTCTGCCGTTGTTAGCTAGGCAAGAGCCAAGCCGGTCTCTAACTTCCCGTAAAACGTTGTCAAAAGTATCCCATCGAATTTAACGTAGGTACATAATATGTATGTGATTTCTAATACGAGCTGTTAAATCTTCAACATTGCTTTTTGTGAGTTGTAAAGTAATTTAATTACATTAATATGCAATGTTTTTGCTTCGACAGTTTCATAAAAAAATAAAGTATATCCTCCTTGAAATTTATTGTTCTACCATAAATTTTTCGGAGCAAATCCTGAATAAGTATGATCGATTGTTTGGTTTGATTACAAACGCCTCTGCTGTGCGTTGTGATATATTGTTTTCTGGAATTTTCAACGTACACCTAGCTGATACGATTATTTCCCTTACTAAATCATGTAACATTTGAAACTATCAGAGACGGTTTAAATTTATCGGAAATTATATTCGCACAGTCCAGTCGGCACTATAAAAGGACTAACGCTTGTTTTTCGCCATTGCGGGAATAAAACCTTCGTTTTCAACTAGTTTTAAAAATCGTAAAAATCTGCGTTTCGTGTTGTTTACAGACTGGAACTATTTTTAATAACACAGGTTACCAGTGCTTTTAATGTTTGAAAAAATCAGATGATTTTACATTATTTCACCCCTTTGTAATGACTTCCTTAAACGATTTATGCATTAAAAAAAATATGTGCATTCTCCTTATTGTGCGTAGGGTCGCGTCGGTATTTTTTGGAAACCAGTTCACTTGTCGCCTAGAAGTTACTATTAATGGTCCAAGTCATATCTAAAATTCAACGTTTTCAAGTGGATTTCGCTGTCTGAAATGCCAGAATGGAAGAAGTTGGAAGAAACAATTACATCTTATATCTTAAATCAGTTTGATAATAATTTTAGGAGATCACTGTTTTCAACAGTATTTATACCTAAGAATTTTATAGAAGGAAAAAACTCTTAAAAAAGTGCCAACACAGTTCGATTGAAGAAAGATGGTGTGGCGTTTTTAACTATATAGATGTAAATATATATTTAGTAGTTTTTCAAATATTTGCAATATTCCAGACTATTTTGACACCCTGTATAAAAATTTGCTACCAATTTAAATAATAACAGAAAAGCACCCTTTATTTCTGAATGGCAAGCTGCATACCCTTCTGCCACAAGAAAAAGACCAAATAAAACCGATGCCATGTTTTATTTAATTTCGTTTTTCTTAAATACCCCTAAGAAACAGATATAATATGGCCTGCAATTCAAAAACAAAGAGAACTTTGCGATTAAACATATCTGCCCTTTAAAGTAGCAACAAAGTTTTACACAATCTTTTTTTGTCATTGAAGAAATGTTTAAAAACCTCATCAGTGTTCAACATCAAATAGCGGGACCTTAAATTCGAGATAAATTAAGCTGGATTGTTAGACAGCACATGAGGATTACTTTGAAACATATTTATTTCTTAACACTAAAATGTATAACGTCAAAAAGTAACTTAATTAATGCGTGCGCATCTAATACGCACGCATTTACAGACGTCGACGCTACGACATGCACATGAGGATTAAGTTGATGGTACTTAAACAGATGCAAAATCGTATTAGATACGGATATATTAGTAAAAATTAAAAATCGAGTCAAAAACTAGAGCTTTCACCGGCAGTCGTGGCCGAGCGGTTAAGGCGTCTGACTAGAAATCAGATTCCCTCTGGGAGCGTAGGTTCGAATCCTACCGACTGCGATTTTTTGGAATTTTTGCCTTAAAGGACAGATAATTAGGTATTATAGCGAATGACATTCATAGATATTGCAACTAATAAATTATAAAATGAATATAGGGGGAACTGTTCTAAAATGCCATAGTTAGAGTGGAAGCAAAATTTCTAACATTTTGTATTATTTGTGAAATAGAAAAGTCACTTTAACATCTTTCCTGCAACGTCGGTCGCATCACTTATTATTTGTAGTTATGCAATTATGTTATGATAGTCGTCCGTATTTTTCAACCTCTAGTGATTTTTAAATCAAGCTTCATTGCAGAGACTAAAATAGTATTTAAAAGTGTTTAAATTGAATCAACTTTTTGAGATTTGTAGATCATTCTGTTTATGTTTGTGCTAAACGTTTATGTTTTTTTTTTTTGTAAAAATGTAAGTAAACTTATTTCTTACATTTTTGTTTATATAGCCAAATAAATGACATAGCAGTAGTGTGTTTAAAATGACAGGAATATCATTTTACCCGAGTATAGCTTGTGGTCATGTTTTATTTGCAGAATGGTTGGAACTTACAAAAGAAAAACAGACAGATAGACCTGGAGTTAAAAGTCAATGGAGCTAACTGATAATCATAAAACAGTACATGTCAGAAGCAACATTAAGAAGACGTTCACAAAATAGTAGCAAAAGAGTAAACGGTCTTCAAAATAGTGTGGAACAATATTCTACAACTTTTTATATAGATTTGGAAACTGAACTTCTAAGTCATAAGAAATCATGAGAAATTATGACCTTATAACTAACAAAAGCAGCGCTGAAAAAACATAAATCTGTAACGCTAACATTTGGCAGTGACTCGGAGGGCACAGCGGCTCCACTTTCAGTTGTCTGAGGGTTCTCTACCTCCACAAAAGGCATTCTGTGCTGAAAAGAAAAAAACAAGGACTCAAGAGTCTAGTGTATTAACTAGTATGCCATAGTTAGAAGAAATAAAATAAAAATATGAGCAGAAAATTGAAACAGAGAAGAAAATCAGAAATAAAGTACAGAGGAAAATTATTCTTGAAAGTGCCAGTGAAGTTGATAAATATATTGATTATGGAGAACTGGATATCAGCGAAGAAGATGATACATCATGTATTTACTGTAATGAACAGTAGAGCCTTTCCAGAGCCATACAGATTTGGATTAGGTTTATAAAATGGTACCACAATGAATGTGTCGGGATCAGGAAAAAAAAGCAATCAATTTGATTGTGAACTTTGTCAAGATTAGAAGTCACAATTTGTTGACGACTTAGTTTTTTTGTTTTTTAAACCTGCATTTGTTAACAGCAGAAAGTTTAATTTTTATTAAAAAATGTAATCTTATTTACATGGAATGTCATTTTATTTCTCAACCGTAATATTACGTACGTAATACGTAATACGTACGTTCTTAGCAGTTTTCTTTTGTATGTATGTATGTAGGTATACTGTATTTAATAAAACGACACTAAAATATAAATATTAACGTTAGGTATCTCGTTTATGTATTTAAAGTATTTTCCTACATTTTTTGTACAAAATAGTTTGGATGTCATTTTAGGACAGTCTCCCCTACAGGTTAGCGAAGTGCGTTTACATTCTATTTAGGTTGAAGGGATCTGATTATAACAATCAATTTTCTAATAATGTTTCAGAAAAAATCCGAATTTTATTTTGAAAGGAATAAAACTAAAATCCAAAATCTGTGAATTTTTGTGGCGTTTAGTCCGAATGCTAATTGTTTTCGGCAAGAAATAAACAACACAAAACTAAATTCTCTGAGGGAACTGAAATTGTTAAACATGTGTTAACAGTTTAGTTAATTATTTACTTCTTCCACTACCGCGCTTTCATAGCGTGTTAAATATTTTGTAGTTTAACCCTAACCATTAATCTATTTTTAATTTGTACCGATGTTTCTATTAGCTTGCTATTTTTAGACAAGTATTTATGCTGATTCGTGATTATACGTCTAGGTAGCTCGATCAAGAAACGTTTAAAGGATATTATTGTGTAGTATCTATTAATTATTTTAGGATTATAGAAAAGGGACAACAATTTTGGTATATGCCTACTTCTACGTTTCCTGTTTATATAAAACCCAATGGTCATAAATATGCGGTATTATTGCTGTTTACTCATCATAAACCAGTCTAATTTGATAATGAAAGGTTTAAATTGGTAAAAGGTAAAAAGTGCAAGAATACGTTTTCCACTATAAATTTATTTCAGAGTTTATAAAGGAAAGAGCAATTTAAATATGTATTTTCCAAAATAATGGAACTAGACTGGATTAGGCAAACGTAAGATAAATGTCGCTTGGAAACTAACAATAAGCAGAAATAATAGAATTAAATCATACAATTTAAATGATGATTTAGTAACAACGATAGGACGAAAACTAATAATCTTAACTTTAATCAGTTAGTCTGACTTTTCTAGTAAAAATAAAAAATAAAATTTTGACTCTAATGGTTTGGAAAATGTTAAAAAAACTGAAAAGATTCTGAGCAAATTTCAACAAACTTACATGCAAATTGTCGCCGAGGCACACAATAATCATTATACATACACATGAATAGTTATTACCATTATTTTAACAAATTACTTAATTTATAAATTCAAGACCATCAACGTCAGAAAACCACAAAACTAGAAGACAAACCTCTTTCGTTTACCCGTCAACAAGAGAATTCGTCAAATTTAGTCTTCCCTCCACCATCCGCCAATTTGGTACCCTCCAATTTACCCCATCCGCACCCTACGGAATCTACCCACTACATTTCTCGATTGATCTAAACTGGACATATTTATGACAATCATAATAATAGCCAAGTTAAGGATGGTTCTGGTAGTTCCGATGTAAGTAAGCCCTGCTGGTGCAAATGTATACAGGGTGAGTTTTTAAAGTGTTACAAGGCGATATCTCAAAAACGGTTTAAAATATTTTCATGAAATTTTGGTGAGTTAATAGGAGGATGAAGGGGAAATATTTAAACATATTTTTGACAGTTACCTCCTCTATCTATTTTGTGGGTTGTGGGTAATTTTACGGAATTATGCTTAACTAAATTTTGATTGATTTTAAAAAATAAATAAATTTTACCAATATATCGAGTTCACTAATTTTAGAATTATTATTTGTTTCCATCAAAATGCGCTATTTATGCTTAAGGGGTTATATACAGTCAGGTCAGGAGGCCTAAAAAAAGCAATTTTTCAAGAATTTTTCCTGAGAAAACTTTTAAATTTATTAATGTAAAAATTTGTACACATATTATGGTAACTTTTAACTGTATTTTAAGATTTTTGTATTTCTAAAAATAATAATTTTGAAAGCTGGTATAGCTGATCTCCAGGAGTTCCTCTCAAAAAAGGCATCTTGCGGTGAACGATATCTCTGGACTGGGTCATCGAAAATGCAAAAACCGGACGCATTTCGTTAAAGTAATGTATAATCTTCTAATTAATCGAAGGAATAAGCAAAATAAATTTTTTTGACAAAATGGCGGCTTCTCAAAAAAAAAATCGATTTTTGACCAAAATTTTGGCCTTAAATTGTTTATATAAAAAAATATTTATCGGTGAGAAAAAACCTTCGATTAATTAGTAAAAAATATACTTAAGAAGCTTGTGTTAAAATTTGAGACTGATCGGTTCAGCCGTTTCCGAGAAATCTTCGTCACCGACTTTAAAAACACCGTTTTGAGAAAAACGCGTTTAAAGTTTCAAAAGCACTTTACATAGCGTACAATCGCTCTGACACGTCTTTACAAATATGCGTGTAACTTCGAAAATAATCGCCGGATTGCCTTGAAATTTTCTGTGTGTGTACTGGAATATATGTACATTACGAAAATGACATTAAAAAAAATCGATTTTTTGAAAATTCTAACTGTATATAACCCCTTAAGTCAGTTGAAATTTTCACGTTTTAGTGATTATTTCTTATTACGCAATACAGGCCCGCAATCATTTGAATGAAATATTTGAAAATAGGTAGATTGGACGAGCTGGTCCGGTAGACTTGCCTGCTAGATCCCCGGATTTGACCCTCATGACTTTTTCTTGTGGGTTTTTATATAAGACAAAGTGATGGCTACTGCACCTACAACTTTATATGATCTGAAAGATCGAATCCGCTTTGCCTGCTTATTAGTGACACCTGAAATGGTACAGCGGGTACGAAATTCATTTAGAAAAAGAGTAAGAAAGTTGAAGGGGGACATTTCGAACAACTTCTCAGGCATGATGAACGATAACTAAGTTCAAATTAAATATAAAACCTTTTTTTTTATAACCTAATAAATCATAATTCCGTAACCAAAAAAGAAAATCAAACAAATGTTTGTACAAGCACGTAGTTTTTTACGTAGATTCGAATTTTATAAACAAAAGTATCATCCATAAAATTCCAAAGTAACCCCCACCCCTCAAAATAGATAGAGGTGGTAAATGTCAAAAATATTTTTAAATATGTCTATGTCCCTATTAACTCATTAAAATATTATGAAAATATGTTAAACCGTTTTCGAGATATCGCCTGGCAACACTTTAAAAAACTCACCCTGTATATTTTAGTAAATTTCTTAAAAAAAACTTAATCATTTCAGTAAATAAAGCAGACATCATTATTGGAAGTAGGTATGAGGGTGGAAGGATTGCCAGTCAATTGTCAGAACAATACGCAAGGATTGTCCAGTGTATCTGGATATAGGTAAGAAGTAGTTGCACTAGGGTTCGAAGCTCGTATCTTATCATGGGTGTCACACAGGAAGGCAAAAATTGGTGCATGTTTTTTAGTGTAATATGTCACTTCTGTAGGAAAAACGTTAAAAGAAAAGTGGAGATCTTTAGAATATAGACACCTAAAAATCAGTAGGAAGAAAACTGAGTACATCGAATGGGGAAGTAAGAGCGAGAAAAGAATAATAAACCTAGGTATAAACGCAATTGGGGGTATATTTTATGATATTTATGTTAATAATAAAAAACTTATTAATAAATTATTATATCAGTCAGTGCACTGAATTATATTAATATTAAAATTTTTAAAATCAACGGTATCACGAAAATTTACATTGTTTTTTTAGTATAAAAACCTGCCGCCTAAAAAGGTAGCTGATTCAATTTAAAAAGGGTTTAATTCAGTCTATAGTTTTACTTAGATATTCGATATGTTTAGTGGCGTGGTTTTAGTTACAGTACTTGGTAATATTTTTTAGAGTTTTTAAAGACTTCGACACAAATAGATTACATTTAGTTTTTTAATTTCAAGTCATATTTTTTGACAATATTGTAGACAAAAGTAATGTAAGGATAATATTATATTCATTAAATTATATAAATATAATATTATTTTCCGAAAAAAAAATTTACAGCATACTTGTTAAATTTCTCGATACTTGGTCAAAACTTCTTATAATGTGAAACGATGGAGATTTCTTATATGAATATAAAAACTGAAATGCGATATTAGGGCTTCGCAAACACACGTTTTTGATATACAGCTTGTAAAAAACGCTTTTGGGGGCGTCAGATTACTTTCCTCTTATTGGAGAGTATGTGGCCATAGTAGGCAGGCGCTGATTTAGGGGGGGGGGGGCGCACGCGGCGCCCCCTTAAAGCCTTGTACAAAAAGGATCTTGATAGCGAATTTTATAAAAATAAATATTGTAACATAAACACTAACCATTCCTGCATATCATGCAAAATATTAAAAACAAAAACAAATATTTGCTGTCTTTGAAATAACTTATACTACAAAACTATGAATAATAGATCAATACTAATACGTAATATAATAAATGCCAACTTTTTTGGCATTTTTAATCTACATGCTCTTAGATTGTTTTTGAAAACATAGCTTACACATCTCACTGCGACCTTATCAAAATTTGCGCCGGATCGTTTTAGCTTTTACAGGACACAAATAACCAAATAGCTTTTATTTTTTCAAAAAACATGTCTCTTGAAAATAATTTTTTTCGAAAAATAGCTTTTTCGAAAATGGATCAACGAAATTTTTCAAAAATATTTTCTTGAAAACACATATTCGAACTTAAGTTTTTTAAAAAGTTTTCAAAAAATATTTTTTAAAAAATATATACATTTTTCGGAAATATATGTTTTCAAAAACAGTATTTAGAAAATTCAATTATAAACTCTAGAAGCTTGGAAAACGTTAATGAAAAAAAGACGTAAAAAGATCCTGAATAAACATAAACCAACCATTTCTGGATTTGATAAGGTTTCCTTTCTCGTAAATTAGTTTTTCGACAAGCCGTTGCTTGAAAAAATTAATATCCCAAAAAATTTAAGTCACAATTTGTCCTGTCGCTTGTAAGGTAAGATAACCAACTGTTCTGTTTTTTTTTTCAAGAAACATCTTTTTTGATGTTAAATTGAGCAAATTTTTTGGAGTAACAGCTTCTTCGAAAGGTGCTTTTTCGGAAATGGAACTACGAAAATATAGTTTTTTGAAAATTTTTTCTAAATTTAAATTACGAACTCTACGGGCTTAGAGAATGTCAATGAAAAATGACAGAAAGATCCTGAACTAACCTAAATGAACCGTTTTTGTGTTCGGTCAGTTTTACATTTCCTTGTGTCTGCTATGTTACGATGTAGTAAATTACTTTCAAAAAGCGTTCTTTTTTAATATGAATATTCAAAGTCTTTTTCGAAACAATGTTTAAAAAAATGTACTTTCTAAAACATGGTTTCTTATAAAATGTAGTTTCGAAAAGAGGTTAAGGAAAAATTCGAAAACTTTGTTTCCGAAAAAAAAATTTGAAAACATCTCTAGTTTTCGAATAACTGTTTTATCGAAAAAGTTCTGTTTTCGAGAAAATATATTTTCCAAACAAACTGATTTCAAAAAATTTATTTTTGAAAAATTTTCATGTTATCAGTCCAAATGGACAGAAGGCATAAATAAAAAAAATGCTAGGATATTGGTAAGCTAAGATGACAAACCATTGTTTTCGCAAGAACAGGTTTAGATATTTCGTCCATTATGAAATAGTGTATATTTCTTAGAACAACCCTAAACAATAAAAAAATAATGTCGCACACGAACTTGCCCGTCCATTCTTTTGTGTAGCTCGAGGTCACGTTGCCCCCCCCCCTAGACGAAATTCTAAATCCGCCCCTGATAGTAGGCCGTGAATCTCCAGACGATTTTTTTGACGAAATTTGAACGCGCCGATAGAAAAAAAGAAAATTAAAATAATAATGACTTTCAGGTAGATTTAAATAATTCACTGGTTTGTAAATTGTAGGGTTTGTAACAATGATATAAGAAGTTATTGTTATTAGGCTATAAAATCATAACAAACAGTATTTTAGAACATCAGCAGTACTCAGCATCCAGTAAAGCTACTGTGCACTAAAACCGACATGGTTTCATGGAAGGAGGCGCGGGGGCACCGTTATGAGAGGGGACTTGCACCCCTAGCACCCCCCCCCCCCGACGGTACGCCACTGGTGTGCGATCACATTAGAAATGTCAAGTTGGATAATTATCGATTAAATTGTTATGAGAAACCGACCTTAAATTATATATTTTAATTTAATATTTACGGACTGCCAGGTTGTCACTGTCGCATTTGTTTATTTTCTTTTAATTTTTGGGGACTAGAAGTGTTTTTAATCATTAACGTCCAGATTCACTAAGAAAGTTTAAGATTTAGTACTGGTTTAAATTAAGATCTTCTAGTTGATCAGTTATGTTTTGACAAGTTTTTGTCCTGTCGTTGTTAATAAGGCGCCATTAAAAACTTGTGAATTATTCCAATATTTCAGCGATTTGCTTGGTTTCCAAATGATTTTCGTCTTGGAACGGGTTGCTAAAGTGAATTTAGTTCTATTATTGTCGAAAGTGCGTACTAAAATTGCCCTTTTCTTTATAAATTTGCGAAAAAGCTCCGAAATAAATTCATAGTATAAAATTTAGTTGTCTTATTCTTACGGTTGTCAGTTTAAAACTTTTGGTTGTCAAATTAGACCGGACTAGCGTTGGAGAATCTGGCTGTTAATGATTCATTAACTGAATTAATTAATTGAATTATTAACACTTTAGTCTTCGAAAATGAAGATTAAGACAGCACTTTTAATCTACGGAGTACTAAATATATTTTTTACAGCCTGTATCTCAAGATTTGCGTACCCTTGGTGAATAACTTTATCTTTTGTTTAATATATGTCTTTTCTTAATAAGGTTTTATAGCGATTCCAACACAAGCAGTCGTTTATAACAAATGTGACGTTGCAAATCGTCTCAGGTGGCAAGGTGTGCCTGAATGGCAAATTGCAACATGGGTTTGCATCGCAAACGCAGAATCTCACTTTGATACCACAGCTATTAACAGACAGACATGGGATTATGGTATTTTCCAGATTAGTCAAATCTATTGGTGCAACCCTTCAGATCAGCCAGGTTAGTGAGGAACAGTTTCTGTGACGAAAGTTTCTTCTTCTATATTTAAGGTCAAATTATTAGGACAAAAGTTCTATAACAGTATATTGAATATTAGGGGACTAAAGCCTATCTTATAATCTCGAGGATTGTTCAGGTTTGCCCAGGTTTCTACAAGGTTTTTCTAATCCAATCACATGCGAGACTAAAAGATGCTTTAGTTACGTAGTATCTTGCCGGGATTAAAAGATTTAAAACTTAGTACCTACTCATTTTAATTTAGATCTAGTAGCGCAGACTAAATAATACCTGGACTACACTGCCGTGCAACGAAAACCGAGTCTCCCTTGAGACATTTAGTGGGTTTACTGGTTTATGGTTTAAAAGTTTGTTTGTCTACCATTATATTAATATGAATACTATGTATCTACATGTATATATAATGGTGGACAAACAAACTTTTAAATCATAAACCAGTAAATCCACCAAATGTCTCAAGGGAGACCGGCATTTCGGTATATTCGAGTGTCTGTGTCATAGAGAAACAATGGCCAGTCTATATTCTTTATAGTATCTGCTATTACTCAGTTAGGTTTGGATAAGTTATTGTCCTGTAATTGTTAATAGCCGTTATAAGACCTTGTAATTAGTCTGATATTTCTGCGATTTGCTTGGTTCCCAAATAATTGAAACTTGAATCTTTATCCTAAAGTGAGTTTAGTGTTATTATTGTGGAAAATACATACCTAAATTGCCTGTTTCGTTATAGATTTATGAAAAAAAAAAACACTGTGGTACAAAACTTATATGCCCTATTCCTACATTTGTTGACAATGTTTACAATTTTATTTTGGTAGTTGTGTAATTCTCTAAACACTAACTAGAAGAATAAGAAAAATAACAGGGAGTAAATTTATGGATATGTTTGAGGGTCTTGTGCCCATAACAGGGAACCTTTTTGTGCTGACTCAGTCGTCCGTCCTTTTGCTTGTTTGTCCATCACAGCCATTTATCTGGAGAACGATTTAAGCTGTCAGATTTACCAAATGTATTCTGCTATTGCAACTGTATCCTAAAGAAAAACAAATACCTATCACGATGCGTGAACACGAGAATCACATTTTATTAAAATATTGTATAGAGGGATTTATAAACTAAAAACTTTAAATATTATATTATTTACTGACCTTCGTTGCTGGTTAGGCAAAAAATTATATTGGAATGGATACAGTTGTGTAAAAGTTTTCACTTTTACCTGTTGTTCTGAAACTGAACTTGTTTAAGTCTCACAATTTTGCATTTTTATTTGTTACAGGAAAAGGATGTGGAATTACATGCAATAGTCTATTAGATGATGACATATCAAACGACATTGCTTGCATTAGGATAGTTTACGATGAAACAGAACGCATAGGCCAGAGACCTGGATTTAAAGCCTGGACTACCTATGAACCTTATTGTGCTGGAGATAACAGTCAATGGGTACAGGGTTGTTAAAACAAAATAATCATAAAAATAGAAAATTCGAGGTTAATATATTTTCCTTTGACTGTCAATAAATGTTTTATTTTGAAGCCCCCTGACGTGGTAGTATTGATATATTATCTCCTTATGTAATAAAAAAAATATGTACATATTCCTTATTGGCTGCCCTGCCGCAAAAAGCAGACGCAAGCCTTTCAAGATGTTTTAAGTCCATTTAAAAGTGATAAAACAGCTCGGGATTCTTGTTTTTATTGTAAAGCACATTATTCCCTTACAATGTTGGTAGGTATTAAAATTATGAAATTCAAGTTTAGAGAAAAACTCCATTGTTTCATTTTTTATTGTTACCAAAATTTCGTGTTTTGATTGGCTGCAATCTGGTTAGTAACACGGTTATTATTACTCTTCTTAAAGTGAATGTGGCATCAAAAAATGTAGGTACCAGTAAATAAACTTATTATGAAATAGTTGTCTGTAAAAGAAAAACTTTTACCCAAAAGTCGCACTAATCGCAGTTGAAGTAGGGCGTAATTTTTGCCATGAGGTGTGTAGCTAACTTTATTGACAATCACACTTTTCTACATTGAAGAAAAGTGGGCTTTAGATTGTAAATCTTTATGAACCAAGCAAAGCCAAATATTTGTATATATTGCTACTCACAGTTCTTTTGCATGTACCTATTTTTTGCTAACTGATGTGTCAAACCAACGCAACGTCGCACACAATATGATGCTGTTCATGTTTTATATTTCCTTTTGTTCTATATTTAAATCTTCGGTTTTACTACCCCTTAAGAAATAATAAGCCACTTTATATTCATTTTGCTTTATCTCTAGACATACTTCATTTTTAGAAAGTTTAAAACTTTTTCTTAGTATTAACTCCACTGGTAGTATACCCTTGGGGGAAGTTTGTTTTTATTTTTATTTAGAGAAAGCAAAGTTTTTTTTTTATTTTGGCAGCGTTTTTGAGGAGAATATCACCGTTGCCGGTGCATATCTTTGGGGAAAAAACTTTAATTTGTTAACGAGTTGCTTATTTCGTTTTTCAATAGGACTAAAAAAATATGATCACGTATCACCTACCTTTAACAAACATAATATAATTAAATTAGAAAAAAGACGCGAAATCCACTTATCCTGTTTTATATATAAAATAATTGTAACTCAGAAACCTAGATATTTATTTGAAAAAATTGAATTCAGGAATAATATTCATAATGTTAATACTAGAAATCAGAACACAATAGAAATACCTAAACATCATACTGAAAAATATAAGTCTTCGTTTAAATATACATCTTCTGTAATTTTTAATACTATTCCTCCTAGTCTAAGGGGCTTAAGCTATATAACTTTTAAAAATAATATAAAAAATTATTTAGTAGGGGTAGGATTGGAAGAATGATTTCTTATAAATCAAAATCCTACCCATTTATGCCAACTAGTATACTACTGTCATTTTTTTGGTTTTCTTTTTTTACTTTTATCAATTTTATATTTATATTTTACATTGTTTTTATTGGCATAAATAAACATCTTTATTATTATTATTATTATTATTCTTAAAAAAAAGTTTAAAATTTGACCTCAATCTTGTTGTAGACTAGGTCACCAAATTTGATCTTAAAAATTTTGAAAATATTTTTGGAAACCCATATGATTTTATCACATTCCTGTTGACAGCATTAATTTTAATAATGTTGCATTGCGCCAGGCGTCAGTTTAATTAAAGAGACGAATTTAAAAAAATTCCCCATTGGATGCAAACAAAATTTAGGAGAATAACAACATGTCATTATTGTTTGGCTAGAATACACATCAAGAGAAATTTTTAATGTCTGGATTAAGCGCAACCCTCGGTGCACGAGCTTCATCTTTGTCAGGTTGGGTTGGGGTTGAACTGGAATTATAGTACGCAACATTTTGCGTACCTACTTTAAAAAATTGTTTCATTTTGGTTAGCTTTGTATCAAAATTTCAATGTTTTAAATTCTAGATAAGCAAGGCTTATCCAACTTTGTTTAAATTTGATTTGATTATTTGGAAAAACACTAATCTGAAAAGAAAACATGAATATCCTTTTTGTAGAGTACTCAGTCATTTTTGATTTTTTTATATAACTGTTTTTGTTATAAGGTTAATAGAAAATAAGAGACAAAAAGGCGAAAATTGATTTTTGCTCTCTACCTACAGAAAGGGGGGATGCCGGCTTCGCTAGGGGTAAACCTAGCGACTTTTTACTACGAGGGATGTACAGTATTTATTGTCTCTAACATAGTAGGCATTAAAAAAAGTTGCCATAACAACACACCATATTTGATATTTATCTGTCAAACAAAGTGTCACAACTGGTTTTTGTGTCTTTATTTGTTCACAAGTTATATTAAGTAAAAATAGAAGTTATGCAAAGATTTCGAAAAATGGAGAGAAACCACCACCAGTTCAGAAGAGAATTTGGCGTTATTTAACAGTAATCCAAAAAGTTTTCTGGATCGGTTTGTTACAGTTGATGAAACGTGGGTTTACCACTTCCATCTCGAGTCTAAATTATAAAGTAAGGAACGACGACACCGAGGATTTCCACCACCTCGCAAATTTATGGTCCAACCCTCAGCTGGTGGCTACAATTTTCTGGGATGCTAAAGGAATTATATTCATTGATTATCTGAAACGTGGCCACACAATCACGGGTTAGTATTCTGCAACATTAATCCTGACACTTCGTAATTGTTTAAAGAAAAAGAAGTGGAATTTTCTAACATCAGGACAATGCTTCAGTTCATAAAAGCCGTTTTTCCTTGAACGCAATTCACGATACCTACCGGTATCGAACTGATGACGTATCCACCATATTCACCCGACCTAACTCCTAGTGATTTTCATTTATTTTCAAAGCTAAAAGAAAGTCTTCGAGGAACCAAGTTTGACAGGGATGATGAAGTTTTTTGAAAAAGGTGTTTCTATTTTAGAACACAGGTGGAATAAGTATTTTTAAGGGAACGATGATTACGTAGAAAAATAATTTTGTTTTATATGCTAGAGACAGTAAAAACTGTAGAGCCCTCGTATAATTCTAAAGAACCAATTCATGAAATAAAAAAAATTCCCGGAATTTGGTTACTACGAAACCCTTTCTTCCGTTATGTAGTGTACTTTGCAATTAAAATTAAAGATAGTTTGCCTTCTACGGTATTTAACGCGTTAACTTTTTTTGACACCCCGTATATGCTTGATCAAAATTTTTGATTTGAGTGTCATATTCTCAACAAGCAGAACTTTTAATGACGAATATCTTTTTTCCGTAAAGTCAAAAATAAAAAAGTTTCCCATTGTTAAGATGGATTCTGGACACGCTGTGTATACTTTTGTCTCGTGTAACTTGCCTTTGTGCCGTGTAACTTAACTGTTTACTTTTAAAAATAATAAGCACATAGTTGCCCTTTCAGATACAAAGTTCTCTAGGGCCCTGTTGAGCGTCTCATATACACAAGCAAGAAATAAAGTGAAAATTAGTGACAGTGATATGGTATGGTACCTTGACAGCATGGCGAACGTATATTTTATAATAATTTGTGAACGTTCCATGTAACTAAAGGCATTTTAATTTTTATAATATCACACTTCTTTTTATTTATCCTTTTCAAATTACAAATCGTAATATCTCTAAATATAAGGATAATTTAGAAAAAAAATTGACCCACCCTTACTTGCCACAAAAAAGAACAATTCCATACTTCCACTTCCACCATATTAATTCAGGTAAGAAAGTCAGTTCATATTATATTAATTTATGTAATAATAGGAGAATACTAACTTAAATTAGAGCCGCCTCTCAGCTCTATATCAGCAACTCCTTTTGACCTGACTCTAAACGTATGTAAATTAATGCAAAAAAGTTTTATTAGATGCAATTTGTGATGTAAATGGGAATAAAGACTTTTATATGAGTTTTTATGGGTAGGTAACAGATGTAAAAGTTGTTTTATAGAGTTTACAATGTGTTACCTTGACAATATGACGGCGGTCTATGAAATTTATTGTTTTAATTATGTCTAACATAATGATCATGTTAAAACATGAAAAAATGACTTTATTGGGTTCGTAACATTCAATATTATTCTTGTGTCATTCACAGGGCCGCCGCTAGAAAAAATGGTGAGGGGGGTCCAAAAAAAATATAGGTAGGCTTCTATTTTAGGAATATTATTTTTATTCTGAAATTTGAAATTGACAACTGAAATAAATGCCTCACAATAGTCGAGCATGTTACAAAACAAAACAAATACACAATTATCATTATTTAAATAAAAATTGTATCTTCCTCCTGTCTTGCGCAAATGTGTCAATAATTTTGTTTATGAAAAATTCCTTATTTTTTGTAACATTTTGTCTATGCACGCTTAACAGACATAGGCCAGATAATCGGTCTTCCGACATGCTCGAGGTGCTGAAAGACCTTTCAATTGAGACGCTGGTAGGAGGTAGTGCCAAAAAATATGTATGGCTTTTTTAATTGAAGGAAAGAATTCTAAATTTTTATCGAGTAGATCTGCAAATTCTAGGTTTTCGTTTTCGTCCCAAGTTTTGTTTTTCCACATTTCCATCCAAATGTCTATTTCCTCTGAAAAGTTTTTTAGGTCGTACTTCGTAGAAATCTCTTCCTTTTTTGTCAATATTTCTGTACCCATTGTTTTAGGATGTAATTCTGAGATCAAAAAAGCCGTTCTGGCATCTTCTGAAAACCGAATTGAAATGGATTGTATAAGTGAGCCCATGTACGGAATAAAGAGAGACACTCTATAATATTCTTCGATACTGCTTGTCAGGTAATTTGCTCTTTGAGTTTGTCTTGAGGCTAGTCGTGGTATATGGATATTTCTATAGATTTTTTTTTGCAAAATCAACACTTCTTTAAAATATTTCTGAAAAATACTCATTAGGATCATTTCTGTGCAGTTTAAAGAGTTCAAGAAGTTGGTCCAAATGTTTTTTCACGGAGAGTAAATTCATATCTTTGGATTGCAATATGTTACAAACTGGCTCTAGTTTACTAGAATATTTTGCCATAATAAATAAACGAACGATAAATTTTGGGGCCGAAATGCACGGTAAAAGCTGATTCGATTTACTTCTGGTTTGTACGTTTACATCGGGACTAAACGCTAATGTTTCAAGAGCGTTCTTGATTTCTACAAGGTTCGAAGCAAAAATTCTTATGGACTTGTATTTCGCCGACCACCTAGTTTCTGAAAACAAGGGCAAGTTTGGAACATATTTTCGTCGCAGAGGACTATCGCGGAAAAAGTTTATAATTTCTTTTATTGTCCCAGCCGTGTTTTGAACATCCTGTATTTTGTTGAGATCATTGATTACCAAGTTTAGCCTGTGTGAGGCACAGTGAAAAATGTGGCTTTAGAATATTTATCTCTAATTATTTTCTGAACTCCATTTTCACGACCTGCCATAGTCGAGCAGCCATCGAGCCCTAAACCAACAAGCTTATCCATATTTAAGTGATACTCTAGGCAAGCATTCAGAATTGAACTGGCAATTCCATCGGCATTGAAGGACTTTAGCTCGCATGATCCTAAAAATTCCTCTCTTATGCGATTGCCTTTGTCTACAAACCTAACGCCAAGGGACAGTTGCTCCATTCCAGCTATGTCAGCACTTTCGTCGGCAAGAAGAGAAAACCCGTCGCACAAGTGTACCTCTTCAATAATTTCCTTTCTTATAACCGCTCCACAAATTGAAATTAATTCATTTTGAATTTGATGTGACGTACACTTTGATTTTTTCTTGCTGGTTTTCAAATGCTCGGCCAACAGTTGGTCACCACTTTCTACCCTAAAATCTAGAAGGTCTTCAAAGTTGCCGTTTCCTGTACCGCGTACAGGTAAATCATGTGTGCCACAAAAATTATAGTTGAAATAATTGGGGCAAGTTTTTTACGGTTTGACTCTATCAGCTCTGGTTCAGCAGTACTTAATTGTTCTGTAAGAGTAAAGTAAAAGCAACGACTGCACTCTACTCTAGCAAAAATTGTCTCAACGCCCGCACTCTTCTGATACAACACCAAAACAACTAATGGTCGCGGTCGCGATACAAATGCTGTGTTGTTCGCTGTCGGCCACACGCACTCAATGCACCACCCCCACTTTCCGCAAACGTTATGACGCAATGTTTAACTTGGGTCTGGCTAGGGATGATTAATTTCAATTAATATCGATTTAGAATTATCGATGCAAAACAACTAAGAAAATAAAAAACTGTTTAAACTCATACATTGTTTTTGTTCAAGATAATATTGTATGTTGTATTAAGTAAATAGTAATTATGGCCTGCATTCCAGGGGGGGTCGAGCGACCCACCCTGACCCTCCCTATCGGCGGCCCTGGTCATTCAGGAGTAAATAAGTCGGAGTCTTGAACCTGTTTAGTGAATTAGCGTGGTTTATATTTGGAAAATTCCTAATTAAGATGATAGTTCAATTAATTTAATCAGAATAATATATAGGGTGGTGACTAATGGGCTCATCCAGAACTTTTTTTTATTTCATAATACAGAAGTAAAGTAAGAACCAAGCAAGAAAAAGCCACGAGCGTCATAGGTATGAAGACATCAAGCGTACTCTGTCCCTTTTTTTTCGTCACTGTTTTATCAAATGCTTAAGAATTATTTATAATGCTATAGTAAACACTGTAGATATATTTTGTTGTAACTTTGCTAAAATTGAAAGGATATTAATTTGTCTAACTTTCCTTCATAGTACCTGTAAGTATACATTAATATTGTTATGATTAAGTTTTTTAAAGTTATGTTAATTTTATGTTTTCTTTTTCCTTATCCTATAATAAACTATAATTGATTAACCTGTTGGATATTGTAAACTAAATAAATAAATACTGGAATTAGATTGTAACGTTCAGATTCACTAAAAAGGTTTAAGATTTATTACTGTTTTAAATTAAGACCTAGTTTTCTCAGTTAGGTTTTGACAGGTTTTCGTCCTGTCATTGTTAATAAGTCGTTATTAAAAATTAGGAGTTATTCTAACATTTCAGCAATTTGCTTGGTTTCCAGATGATTT
This sequence comes from Philopedon plagiatum, assembly GCA_963971165.1. NCBI lineage: Eukaryota > Metazoa > Arthropoda > Insecta > Coleoptera > Curculionidae > Philopedon > Philopedon plagiatum. The sequence continues at coordinate 78,728,749 of OZ020194.1, forward strand.
TCATATTGGAACATGTTGCTAGAATGAATTTATTTCTATTATTGTACGTACTAAAGTTACTCTTTTCTTTATAAATTTGGAAAAAAACTCAGAAACAATTACAGTTGTCTTATGCTTACACTTGTCAGTTTAAAACTTTGAGTTGTCAAATTGGACCGGTCTAGCGTTGGAGAATTTGGTCGTAAAAGATTGGTGAATGTTGATAAAAAAAAGAAAAAGGCCTGGTTTTGATAAATAATCTAAACAAACCTGACCAAACCTAAAAGTGTCAAATATGAACAGGGTTGCTCAGGATTGTTTAGATTTGCTCAGAGTCTTTTTCTGCATTTCTTTCCGTAACATTATTTAAAGCATACAACAATCAATTAATTGTTTTTTTGGAAAGTGTATGTTATAAAAATTGTATTTTAAAAAAATCGTGTTTCAGAACAATTTATAGGTATAGGTGACTAACCAAAAACCAAAAAAAAAATACAAAAATTCTTTACAGCATAGACTTATCGAAGAGCCCAAGTATGCGCCTTTAATTAATGGGTTATCTTGATATAAGCGACTAACCTTAAGACCACAGGTAAACAGCAATCCACATGATGCGGCTTTTGTACATCATGTTGTACTAAACTATTTACGTGGTTTGTCCCTATTTCTGCAGTATAATCCTTCATTTGATCTGCATGCAGTAGAATATAATATCCTGAGATAATACCTATTTGAACTACTAGTTAGGGAAACTTTTGCATGTAAACTATAAAGTGAGTTGTTTGGCAATAAGTGTTATTGCATGATACTGTACAGTCGTGATCACAATAAAGTTTTATTTCTCATTAGAAAGTTTATTTTGGGTGCGACCGTACATAAAGGATGACGGCTTTAATTCAACAAAAAAAATATGTTATTGCAGATTTCATCGCTACGCTGTTTCCTTTAACAAGGGAAAAATTAAAAATAAGAATATGATTTATAATATGAATTATTTGCAATGTTAATGTCACCTACTGTGCAACTTTCAGTGTAATTCAGCGACAATTGAACACCTCTTATGGTAAAAAAATAATACATGGGGAACATGTTCCGGGTATTTTTTAACAGAAAAATAGCCGCGATTATTTCACTCATGTGTTAAAAGTCCCGTAAGATGAGTAAAGTTTTTTAAAATTACAGCGATAATTTTTTGACGTTACGTCAATTAAAAAAATTACACCGATAATTTTTTCCTGTCATTTTCTTGGTTGTCATATTAATTTCGATACAAACAAATGGCTTGCAATTGTTATAAACCCGTAGTTACTGTTAGCAACCGTCGGCATGATTTGTTATTTAGTTGTTTGTATCAACATTTTAAAGGTTTTTCGAAAAATTTAGTTGTTTGTTGTTTGTATTATACAATAAATAATAAATACATTTTAGTTTAATTTAAAAGTAAGGTTTGTTGTTTAAATTGCTTAATAAATATTCAATTCATATTTTTTGTGTTTTCATTCGTGAAATAATCCCTAAATACCACTCGAGCAGTTTGTGTTTTCATTCGTGAAATAATCCCCTAAATACCACTCGAGCTTTAAAATTACTGATAATTTTTAAGCTCTCGTGATATTATCCCCGATAATTTTTTCCAACAATGAATGTAGCTTCGGTAACAAACAATAAAATACAATAATATTTATTCAGCAAAAATACATGCATATTCAGTATTTTAAACTCTAGGCGCTGCCAGAATATAGATAGTCAACTAGAATGTGAAAAATTATCGGTAATTTTTAAGCTCTCGTGATATTATCCCCGATAATTTTTTTCAACAATGAATGTAGCTTCGGTAACAAACAATAAAATACAATAATATTTATTCAGCAAAAATACATGCATATTCAGTATTTTAAACTCTAGGCGCTGCCAGAATATAACTAGTCAACTAGAATGTCTAAAGTCGACACCGCTCTTAAAACATTAAACACGAGTTTATGTAATTTTGCAGTTTATTTTAGGCCAATGACAATTGTAAAGACAAAGATAACATTCCTGCTGTGTGCATACCCGTAATTCTCTTATAACCACTAACACTGGATAATTAGACCCAGGCTATACACAATAACTTCACAGAAATCAATATTGATTTAGCAATGTTCAATCTTCTATCAACCGGTTCAATCAACCTCATCCTTTCAGGCAGCGATAAATTTGAATTAGTCTTTTTAGGCCTTTTTAACAAATCTAGTCAATCTAAGTAGGAAATTAGTGGAGTTTTTTAAACGAAAAATCATAATTCTGTTAAAAGTGGGAACATTGTATAAAGTTGCCCAAAGACCTTAACGTCTTAAGAATTTGACTAATCGGTCAACTTTCACCTGCCAAGGAATATTAGGCAAAAGCTTAACATGCAGACCAGATGCTCCTAAGTTCACTTCTTTTATATAAAATGGAAAAATGTTTTTTGTAAGTATATAAATTTTGTGGGTGAAATAATTTTAATTTAGAGAAAATACTATCAACACATAAGTTTACAGCAATAACTTACAGAATTATTTTAAAGTAATTAGGATAACAAAAATACTCCATAATTTTCTCCATGTGTGTAATGGAGAAATTAGAAAAAAAAATTTTACTTTTTCACCAAGAGTGTGGAGAAGTAAATTTTCTACCAAAAGAACGAAAATGAAATATGTTTCTTGGGGGCCACAAAATTGGGCCAATTTCTACCAATCCACCTTGGATCAAATCTGCGGTGAAGTCATTCTACTACCTCGCGAGCGCAATGTGCTGGACAACCGTCTTGTTGAAAATACATTTTTTGAACAAAATTTAATGGTAAATTTTCGAGTTTATCGCTAAAAAATGTATCCAGCATTTCTAAGTAAGATATTCTACAGGTGTTATTAAAAAATATGGGCCTATAATGCCATGGACAGATATCCCGCACTACACGTTCACTTTTGTAAAATCTTGTCTTCGTCTCGTTACTCTAAATTCGGGGTTTTCTCGACCTGACATGCTGGGATGCTACAGTTCCATTAGTAGAAAACGTACATTCAGATAATAAATTTAAAAAAAATGGATATTTCCACTTACTATTTGATCTCCCACCCATAAACAAAAATTTAGTTTTTCGCTTCATCACCCACTTCCAATGTTTGGTTAAAGTGGGGTTTGAACGGAAATATGATCTTTTAGGACCATCTGCATCCATTTTTAAAACTTCTAGATGATTTTAGCATGATTTATAAGGTACAGGGAATTTCTCTAACAGACTGAAGAACTAAAAACTGTGGCAGCATCGTTTTGGTCATATTTCTTCTTCTTCTTCTTCTTCTTCTTCTTCTTCTTCTTCTTGACATTCAAAACCGAACCAGTTCTTTGGAACTTTTTTATTGTGTTGTCATTTCAGTTATTGGGATTTCTACAAATTTCTCGCTAAATTGTTCCATGATGTCGCGGTATCATACTAGGTCATCCCCATAACACTGGACTAAAAAATCCTTTGTTGGATAAATAGCATTTTGATGAGAAGTATTTTAAATTAAATAATTGTTTCATTTAATAAAGACACTGACAAACATATTCATATTATTCATGGGTGTCATTTTATTGTTTAATGTGTATAAACTAGTACTCTGGTTAAAGGTGTGAGAGAGAATAGCCGGAAAAAATAATATAATAAAACTTGTTACTTTTAATATTTAAATTTTTTAATGAAATCTTGTACTTCGGCTTATAGGTCGGGACCCAAAAATCGCCCCTTAAATATTGACATTCAATTAGAAAACACCCTGGGTAAAAAACATTTTTGCTTTTTTATAATAATTAATTGTTTTAAAAATACTTTCGGCTTAATGAATCCCGGCGTACCGAGCTCATTTTGTTCGTATGACTATTAACTATCAATTTACATAAAAAATTTTTGATTCCGCGATGACGGTACTTTCAGTCTCACCGGCTCCTCACCTATTAGGTTTTAATTTAAATCATAATTCATATTTTTCGTTCTTTTGGTAGAAAATGATAAACGAGGCATGTTTACTGTTACACAAAATAACGTTTTCGTATTTTTATGATCCCTGTATAAAAAATTAAATTGTTCATAATGTGAATCTTATTTATTTTACAAGCAAAACCTTTTATTAGGAGTGACATTTTTACGTATCTTGCACACTTTGGTCCATTTGTTCTCTTCCGCGGAAATACTGTATATTATTAGGTTACTATTTTTAATTATCACTTCTGATTAATTTTTTGGTAGAAAAATGAGTATTAGAACTCAATAAACATATTTTCAGTGGTGCCACGATTACTCTGCTAAATAAAACTAATTTTATATTTATTAATTTGCACCCTCTTTCTTAATTTAAAGTGACGTGGATTCTTGAAATTGATTAAAATTTAATAACACTCTTGACCAGTGATAACCCGAAAATGATAAAGTTGTGCCGCCATTGTATTCAGCGAACAATGTATCTTAAAAAAGTAATTTACACATTCTTTTTTCTCCTTCTTTAGAAGCTTTTGGAATTTTGCCTTTGCTTCGATGCATTGTTTTGTGTTGAAAGGACTTTTTCGGATATTGACTCCACTTAAATGTACTGTTGTGTGCATAAACTACTTGCTAAGTTGCACTATATATCCATTTAAAATAAAAAGCACATTTCATCAAAATCCTTTTAAAATTCAGAGACGCTTTCCACCAGAGACGACGAAGTTAAAATTACAAAAGTTTCCAAGTTATCCTTTATTTCAGTTGATTTACGAGGAAGTCGCGTTTTGAAATTATAAACTTAATTTATTCGTTTGGCTCTGGCTAAAATTTGAAACAATGTGCTAAATGAAAGGTTTAAAATGATGCAAACATATCTTATCATAATTGTTTCACCTAGTTTTTTAATTTTATTGTTACCTACCCAAATCTGACTTTACTAAGATAACACTAGGTTATTTTGTCACGTTCATTACTGTAGTACAGGGTCTTTGATTATATTTACGTGGCTTCTGGAGCCGTTATTTTTGAAGATAGAAAAAAATGTTTTATATAAAAATTGTAGTTTTTGTTTTCATATTATCTTTTGAAATTATCAGTAAGAAAATATCGCATTAAAAAGATGGAAAAATATAGGCAACTTCAATTTTTTTAAATGGAACACCCTGTATATTATGCTATACAACGAAAGATATATTTTTTTCTGATTTCAAATATATATATGTTGATGATATTTGGGTGAACCATTTTTGAGATATTTTAGCTTAAACTATAAATAAATTGAAAAAAAATTTCATATTGGTATCAAGAAAGCCATGAAAACAATAAAATTGTTATGTCTTATAAATTTATAGTTTAGTTATTTTCTACAATTTGATTGTTTCCATGGCTTTCTTGATACCAATATGAAATTTTTTTTCAATTTATTTATAGTTTAAGCTAAAATATCTCAAAAATGGTTCACCCAAATATCATCAACACATATATATATATATATATATATATATATATATATATATATATATATATATATATATATATATATATATATATAGTATATATATATTTGAAATCAGAAAAAAAAAGATCTTTCGTTGTAGAGCATAATATACAGGGTGTTCCATTTAAAAAATTGAAGTTGCCTATATTTTTCCATCTTGTTAATGCGATATTTTCTTACTGATAATTTCAAAAGATAACATGGAAAAAAAACTACAATTTTTGTATAAAACATTTTTTCTATCTTCAAAAATAACGGCTCCAGAAGCCACGTAAATATAATCAAAGACCCTGTACAGTTGTATAGTAGTGCAGTTGCTTCTTGGGTTTCTGGTATTTTGGAGCATGAGTGAATGAAACGCGTGAATTCGCGAAAGCATGAACCCAAAGTAGAAGTGTCAGTCATACCATCCTGTTTGACGTTTGTGACTTTTAAACTGTCGTTATCCGAGTTGACATTCTGAAAGCTGGGTTGAGGAAAAAACCCTTTTTATAGAGGAAATTGAAATCTGGTTTCATCCCTCCTGTTTTTGCAGATGAATCTTTGTTACTGCAGCTCTCTATCTTTAACGATAACCGAGATACCCTGCAAGAGTGTCGAAAACTGGACACCCTGTACATCTTCCTTTGGTAAGTACATTGATAGGTTATTAGCATGTGGCATGAATGAACTAAATTAGTAAACCCGCCTCAAGTAAACTGTCCACCTATTTTACAGCTAGTCGATGGCTTGTTGTCATATTACTATAACAACTATTATTTGATGGCAGCAATAATTGTTATAACTGTTTCTAACTTAAAATATATATTACCTGTTTAGCAGCAAATTATCCACAACCTTCTGATCCCGCTCGCTCCTTACACTCACTAAGTGTCCACCGCGTTTTACGCACTCCGCTTCCGCGTGCGACCACGCCAGCCTCACGTTTTCCACGACCATAATACAAAATTGTCTCAGGGCTACCCATCCGAATTCGCACATTCCAACTATCTCTTCAATCGGTTCAGCCCTGTACGACATCCGGAGGCCCAAGGTACCCTCGTAACTTCCCGCGTCGCGTGACACTTTCAACACAACTTTGTTTTCTTTGGAGACAATTTCAATTTGACGCTCTGGATCGCCTTGTTTTGTACAATGAGACCAATGGTAATCTCCGTCGTGGAGTTGTGTCAGGAGACCATTGCAGGGACCGTTGCCGTTTTTTACATCTTGGAAGTTGAGGAACGTTTCGTAGTTGTCTGCAATCAAGAAAAATGCACATTAAAGCAAGTGATACCTGTAAAATAAAAGGAAATACTATAAGTCCAGATTTGCTGTAGTCAGCTCCCCATATCATCGTTTAATGTCGAACTGAATAACTAAAAACACTAAAGGCATTTTTTTTAATGTTGTGCTGGACTCACTACTTTTTACGGTCAAACAGTCGCGAGAATTTGGCTCCATTTTAAAATATTTTTTTTATCTTCAGACAGCCCACGAATACCGACGCCTAAGTGCTATGTGCCGTGGGCGTACTGGAAAAACCGACTTATACATCCCGAGCATCCATATAGGGATTTCACCAAAGCATGTTTTTTGAAAGTAAATTTTTTATTGCTTCAAGAAAAACTTCGAATAATCATATTAAAACGCTTTTTTGAAGAAGTAATTTAGTACAGAGTAACGTAGCAGACACAATGAATCAAACCTGACCGAACACAAAAACGGTTAAGTCAGGATTTTTTCTGTCTTTTTTTTGACATTTTTATTGACAAAATCAATTTTTCATATTTTTCAACTTTTCAAAAATACCTAATGAAATTAAATTTTTTCGAATATTAATTTTTTTAAGCTACGGCTTTTGGAAAAAGTAATTTACGAGAAAGTAACGTATGTAGGTACCAAACCTAAGGAAACCTGATCAAACTCAAAAAAATTTCGTTTAGATTTGTTTAGGATCGTTTTTCGTCTATTTTTGTTCAACATTTTTCAAGCTAGTAGAGTTCATAGCCTAATACTGTCCTCGAAAAAGAACATTTTCGGAAATTGCATACCCATTTTTAAAAAATCATCATTTTAAAGCCATTTATTTTTGAAAAATATACATACTTTCGAATTATGTGTTTTGGAGAATTTTATAAATCCGTTTGATCCGGTTGGGTCAAAAAAGCTGATTGAAGAGCTGATTGAAAAAGCTGTTAAGATATTATTTTGAAAAACGTACTTTCAAAATAGGCTTCGAAAAAAATATTTTCGAAAAATTTCGTAAATCCGTTTATGAAAAAGCCGTTTTTCCAAAAAAAGCTCTTAAAAAGATTTTTTCGAAAAAAATCTTATTTGGATATTTGATTCCATTAGTAGGGACTGTTTTTAAAAACCGAATCTACGTATGTGTAGAACTTTTTTTTTATTTGCTCTTTCGGTAACGAAATTATGGTTAACTAAATTTTAATTTTTAAAAAATAAATAAATTTTACCACAAGATCAAGTTCACTTATTTCAGAATTACTATTCGCTTCCATGGAAATGCGTTATTTTCACCGAAGTTAGTAGATAATTTTGACGTTTAAACGATTATTTCGTAATTAGCCTGCTAGGTCCCCGGATCTGACCCACCTTGACTTTTTCTTGTAGGGTCTTATAAAGGACAAAGTGATGGCGACTGCACCTACAACTTTAGGTGATGTGAAATACCGAATTACTGCCACCTGAAATGTTACAATGGGAACAAAATTCATCTAGAAAAAGAGTGAGATAATGTTTGAAAGTTGAAGGGGGACATTTCAAACAACTTCTCATCCATGACAGTCGATAAATAAGTTAAAATTAAATGGTAAATATTTTTAAACTTTTATAACCTAAATCATAATTCCGTAACAGAAAGAGCAAATCAAAACTTTTTTTGTATACATACGCAGCTTTTTACGTAGAATCGAATTGTATAAACAAAAATATACCATCCTATTTAAAATTCCAAAGTTACCCCCACCCATCAAAATAGAGAGGGGGTAAATGCCAAAAATATGTTTAAATATGTCCCCCATTTCCTTATCAAGTCACTAAAATTTCAGGAAAATATTTTAAACCGTTTTTGAGATATTGCCTGGTAACACTTTAAAAAACTCACCCTGTATAGTATAACGAATTGAAAGAATTTGAACTTAAATACACTGTTCTTTTATTAGGAGGAAATATGGTCAAAGACATAAGTTTCCCAGTTAAAAGAGATACATAGTTTTTGAATAATATTAACGGCAAGATTTACTTATTCTTTTAGTGAACAGTTTGTTTTTTAGCGTGTACCGACGATATAAATTAAGCGGTATCAAATGCAACACACGAAATGCCACTCTATGTACGTGAAATGGTTTTTATTAGCCTTTAGGAAGAAACCCAGGATCACAAAGCAATACTTTAGATACCAGCAAAATTTTATGTTTACTCTGCTGGTCCGCCTGAATTTTAATTAAGGTTTTCAAGGATTAAAGTTCAATGCTAAACTCGTGTGCATACATTTAAAGGTTTCATCAAATATGAGCGTATTTCTACTAGAATAAAGCAAACAAAAAAAAATTAAAATTGCTTTGCCAATATTGCCATAAGCGTTAATGTTTATGGGCATTAATTCCACTGGTCGACATGGTTTTGGTAACATGAACCAATATGATATTTTTGTAATTCACTTTAATAGTTGTTAAAATATCTAGTTATAAAAATGTTCTACCACGTCTCATTTTTGAGTACCTGTTTGCACCTCGTGTTATTGTTTGAACGAAATTTCTACCTATTTTGCTTATATATAAAAAACTTTGTGAAAGCTATGGACATAGAAGATGATGGCTTCAAGTACCTAAAAGAAGTTCATTCACAATTAAGTGATGCAAAACTGAAAAAAGGCGTCTTTGTTGGACCTCATATAAAGAAACTTCCTCTTTTTAAGGGAAAGCTAAATAAAAAAGTGGCTTTGACAATGGTAAATGTGGTAAAAGGATTTTTGGGTAAAAAGTTACTGTTTATAAAAGTTCTGCTTCTTGAAAAAATGATATTAGACCATTAAAACTTAAAATAGCATGTACAGAGAGGCTAGAAAATAGAAAGATTTATAATTTACACAAGAGAGAAGTACCCTTAATATGTATTTTCGAGCAAAATGAAGTAAGAAAATGTTACTTAGAATTACAAATTATATCTGAGTTTGTCTATTGCTTTCTATTAAAAATGTATTTTAATAATTTAAATATGTTAGTTCTTAATGGCAACACCAATGTCGTGCCACTTTTTCCAACTTAGATACCAGCAAAATTTACTTATTTGTCGATAATTGATAAATGATTAATGATTATTAACTTGAGTCGCATGTTTACATGTATTTTTTAGTGATTTAAAAAAGAAGTAACATATTTCAATTTTTAATATTACTTTTTAATAGACAGTAGTGGATTTAAACTTATATATTATTTTTAATTCTAAGTAACATTTCCTAATTTCATTTTGCTCTAAAATAGAAATTAAGGGTACTTCTCTCTAGGATAAATTAAAAATTATTCTATTCTCTGACCACTCTGTACACTCTATTTCAAGTTTTAATGATTTAATAGTATTTTTTTAGTAAGCAGAACTTTTTATCAAGAGTAACTTTTTTCGTAAAATTAATAATAAAAAAGTTTTCTATATGTCGAGAACTTAAGTAGATACACTGTATATATATATATATATATATATATATATATATATATATATATATATATATATATATATGTATATATTCTATAGACGTATATAGACAATATAAAAAAGTAAAACTGGACTGGGTCAATACAGAATTTTTTATGCCCTATAAATTCTTCCACCCCGCTGTAAATCTTAGTAGGCCATACTATAAAACACCTACACAGCATCCGAATATCCTATTCCAAAAGTTAAACATCGTAAATTTAATTAAACTGGTGTACCATAGCCCGGTTGTCGCCAATTGCACTCTGCAATTTTCAAACTCCTATAACTTTCAATTTAAAATACAGTTTGGAACTGCTGTAGGCATGCTGTTAAATTTTCTTTCATGTCGCATAACAATAAAGATATTCAAAAGACACTGGAAATAAAATTAATGAGAGAAATAAAACTTCACTCTAGAAAGGTTCCTTTTTACTTAATTTCGAACTAGTTCCTTATGAAACTTAGGGTTTTCAAAATGATTTGCAGAAGTCATTTATTATGTGTAAACAGAAACTTAACGTTCAGATTCGCTAAGAAGGTTTAAATCCTAAAATATATTTTAGGTTTAATAAAATTCAAATGACTAACTTTCTACTAAGACATTTTTTTCTCTTAAAATTTAAAAATTCTCGACAAAATGATGTAAAATTTGTTTAGAAAAAATAATAAATAAAATACCTAAACGCGTTCATTTTTTCCCAGGGGCTCAGCAAAAATTCAGCTTTTTTCGCAAATTATAAAATGTTTCTTTTCTTTACCAAAACATTCCCACTGGTTTTACTATTAAAACTAAATTTGGTACGGGTCCTGTAAGTAGGAACAGGGATATAGAACTTTGAAGTTTCACCAGCCGCCACTGGTTTTCACAGAAGTCGGTACCGCTTGGGCAATCTGAGCTTTTATTATGCTGCATAAATAGACAAAGATCTCGAGCAAACCTAAACAACAAGAATGTACTGCGCGACCCATATAATTATGAATATAACTTTAAATACCGGCATCGGCAGTCCATTTTTAGTTACATGTCGCTGTGTTTCAACCGCAGATCTGGGAAGAAATCGATTACTTTTGTAATCGATTACTGTAATTGATTACATTGATTGTAATAAGGAATCGCAACTGATTACTTTTTTAAGAGTAATTAGTTATTGGTAATCGATTACAATTTTTGAGGAATTTGTAATCTATCATTTCCAAAATTACTGTAGAAAAGATAATCATGATTACTTTTAGAAATCGTGATTCGTTATTGTAATCGTAATTCGTTACTGTAATTACTTATTGTAATCGTGATTTCTCATTGTAATCATAATTACTGAAAGAAATTGGAAAAGTTGCGATTCCCTTAGTAATCATGATTAGGTACAATGAGAAGTCACGATTCCATTTTACATGTTTATTGCATTACATGACCAATTCTTTCTGGAGGCTTTATACCGAAATCTATCAACGACCAGCATCACAGTTTTCGTTGTGTCATGTGTGTCGTAAAAATTTAGTTTTGCGCGCGGTGAACTGAGAGTGGTGAGTGTTAACTATTCCACATAAGGACGATATATTTTTTACTTTGAATTTTATATGGGGTTATCCATTTATGAATGATGAATTTTACTATACTTACTGCATTGTAAAAACAAAGTATGTAATAGGTAAGTTTTCTTATTGGAATAAAAGTCCATTACGATAAGACAGAGCTGGGAAGTAATCGATTGGTGTAATTGATTACATTGATTGTAGTTAGGAATCTCGGCTGATTAATTTTGCTAAGAGTAATTACTAATTGGTAATCGATTATAATTTTGGAAGAATTTGTAATCATTTCCACAATTACTGTAGAAAAGGTAATCATGATTACTTTCAGGAATCGTGATTGTAATCGTGATTCCTTATTGTAATCGTGATTCCTTAGTGTAATCGTGATTGCTTATTGTCACCATTCCATTTTGTATGTTTATTTGCATGACATGACCAATTCTTTCCTGCTTAAACTGGATTTTAACTATTTTTTTATCGGATAAGAAAATATTTACATTCTATTCTACTTCTACAACAGTTTTATTTTTCACTAGAAAAACTTTAATTATGTATGTACAAATACATGCCTGCTGTCATTCTCACCGGTAGAACGAATGTTTTCATTCGCTTCTATTATAGACGCTCCTAGACGTAGACGTCACACCCTGAGTTACGACATTTTAAAAAAATTATTCATAATGAAGGCCAATGCCAATGCTTGTCCTACTTTTTTTAAATAGTTTTGACCCTTTTGCTTAAGTTACAGGGCGTCCAGTAAGGGTTTGCTACCGGCCGCAACTTAAAAAATCCTTTATGCTACAACACTGAAAATATTTTTAGGTTCTCATGCTGGCCAAAAGGAGGTGTGATTTCTCCACTATTTTATAAAATTAACTAATCTTATGAAGAACGTACACATAAAGTAGGCTGCGATTAGGTTCACTAAACTTCTACAATTTTTCTATAAAATTTGTTCTAACACACACATTACAGCATAATACTCTTATAAGAAGCACTGTAACAAGGCGGACTTCATCATAACTTTAGTCTGCCTTAACGGAATTAAACAAGTTGTGGCTCAATTTAAACTTTTTAGAGCTTGTTTAAATTGAGAGTAAAGTTTTGGTCGGTTGCTGTTAGTTTCACACAACAAAAAGAAGGCGCTAAATAAATATTTCCCTAATTTATATCTTTTTTTACTAATTCAAATGAAACCATTTTTACCTCATTAAATAGACCATTGCAAATCGGTAGCCGACTTTAACGGAACACCTTGTATAAAAACGCGTATAGATTATTCTTTTCAGTTGTTTGGGGAATTGTATTTTTAGTTTTTAACATATTATTTACTAATATGAATTATTTTTTCTTTTGGTCCAGCACAAAGCACTCACAATTATAATCGTGAATGGTGATTACTTTACGATTACATAAATAATTGGGAATTGATTACAATTTTTACCTGTAATCAGTAATTAGTAATTGATTACTTTTCAGACCAAGGAATTGCAATCAGGAATACATTCCTTTTTTGCTCTAATCGTCCCAGCCCTGGCTAACCGTAATCAGCTTAATATCTATCTACATCAAGCATACCATTTTAATATTTATTTGTATCTTTTGTCGTATTTAAAACTCTTTGCGATCACTTATAAAAACAAAAGTCCCATTTCATTTTAGATCACAGCGAACCCTATTATTTTTTTTGTTTTTATCCTTGCTTGCCATTTATCAATTGAATGTGAATTGAATTATGCTTTAGAATTAAATAAAGTCACTCGGAGGTAATAAAAGAAATGAATATAAATTAGAAACAAAATATTAATAGAAACGGTATAACTGTAGCCATGTGTTCAGTTGTTTTAAAAAATACTATCTTTTGAAGCCAGTATAGAAAAAGGCGAGAGAAAGTAAACTATGTGGATATTTTAAAGCCTACTTAACGCTCTGGAACCGATAAAAACCATGCTGTTTTCATGCATTTATTTAAATCCCCTCCACACGAGTTTTTACAGCCTCACAGTCTTAAATGGAATTGTACTGGACGCGAATGAAGTCATAGAGAAGGTCAGTGCTTGGAAAAACATAAAAAAAGAAATAAAATGGACTGGTACTTCTTTTAAGGACATATCTTTCTTTATGGATTCATTGCTACACTGATAAAACCGTAAGGCAGCAGAAACACGTGTGGAAAGAGAACGAAAAAATGCTTAACGAAAGCAATGCTTTTTACCGGTTAAAAAGAAGCTAATAAAGCTTTTAGGATGTCTATGTTTTAGGTATGCATCCATAAGTCCAAAATATTTATTTATTTACTTATGTAAATTCATAAGGATATTTTAGTTTAGGATACGAATACACATGTAAAGAAGTAAAACTACAATTCAGGCTATTGAGGTTCAACTGGTATCTTAACTTTGTGTTTTTATATAATTTTTTTCTGGCATCCAGCACTTTTTCTCTTATCTTAAAAAAAGTTAAGGATTTACACCTAATTAAACTAGTGTGTTGCAATTCAGTTGAGGCTAAAATCTCGTGATTGTGAAATTAAAATACGGTTCTGGACTGCCGTAGGCACGCTATTAACTTTCCTTTAACGCTGTCTTATCTTCAGATATGATTATAACGAGATTCAAAGGAGAATGATATTAAATTAATGACAGAAATAAAAGCTTTAATAATAAAATACCGTTTTGTTTTAGTAAATAAATTGTAAAATAAATTAGATATTTGATTGTTTATTTATCTTATGGAAATAGCTATTTGTGTATTAAGAGCGCAAAGTGATATATTGCCGCTCTGAGCGAGAAGTTAGACGCGCGACGCGTAGCGGAGCGCGGCTATCTCGCGAGAGCGGCAATGTCACTTTGCGCTCGAATTACACACATGATTTTTTCTACAACCGGTATTTTTATAAAAATATTTTGTAATGTAATTAATAATTCTTGATATCAAATTTGACAGTTTATATTTTGTGTCAAAAGTCGCAGATACGCTGGACGTTTCTTTATTATTATTATTAAGGTGTCCATGGTAACTAAGCGAGCGACAAAGTAACTTTGTCGCTCGGCGAGCGACAAAGTAAAACAAACGCTTGTTCCTCGAAAATGTCCAACTTTGCGCTTTCTTTTGAAAGCGCAAATTTGTACTTTTCGCTCGGTTGTAGAAAAAGTAATTTATTTAGTATAATGGTTAATACAACTTATCGATACAAGCATAAACAACATAACAGTATTGTTTTTAATGCAAGTTTTAACGAAATAAAGGTCATGGAAAAAGAGAAACACCACTGCAGGTAAGAGTTTCCATCAAATAAACACCATTGCTTTGGTGTGAAGGAGCGAAAATATAACATTTTCTGGGCTTCTGTAGCTGGATAGTAACGTGATGGATATCTAACAAGCATCTTGTGATTCTGTTTGGAATAGTCAATGGAGGAATGATAAAAGTTAGTTTTTCTTGGCAGAAGCTGTGCAAATATCTGTAGACAAGAGACATATCACCCAAGAAGATCCCTGATAAAACAGCTCATATAGAATTCAAGCTTAAGTACTAACGTACAGTGGGCGTCTGAAGCGAAAGGAAATGTAATATATTGACACGGGACTTAAAGGATTGGAGGTTCGGGGGAGGGGGAGGGGAAGGGGAGGGAAAACATCTGCAGGAAGTCCATTCCATAATCCGGAGACCCTAGGTATGAATAAGCGAGAGAAGTGTGATGTTCAAGGCTTTTGTTGCTGGACAGTAAAGAGATGCATACGTAACGCGCCTCTTGTTATTCTGTCAGGAACATCCATGAGAGGAATTATAGCAGCTAGTTCTTCAGAGCAAGATCCGTGGAAATATCGGTAGATTAGTGATGATGGCTATTTTGAAAAGAATTAGCGAGGCTTATGATTATACAGACAAACTGAACGTTTTTCTCGGGTTAGGTCTCCTTGTGATTTAACAATGTTCTGGCATACTTGAAGGAAATAATCTTGGAATAAAAAAACGCCTTTTTATACAAAAAAAATATTTTTTCATAAAACTTTCGTGTAGTAATTTTAACAATATCGTTTTCAAACCGATAAAAGTTTTACTGCTCTCCCGTGAAGTTAACAATTTGGCGCTTAATACATTTCTCGTTCCAACCGTCGTTGTGGGGTGGCGATTTAATTATGAGGGATTCAAACCCCTTACTAACTAACGAGAGACGATTTTTACAAATTATTTCCGTACAGAAATATTGCAAAAAAATCATTTTTTATGAACCGCGAGCATGCAAGTGGTAATTAGTAACGTATTAACTCCTTGAAGACCAACAGGCAGGGTTGCCAGATTTCAGTTTCGTTTTTATCGTACACGACCTACAAAATTATCGTTTTTTTGTGGAAAATTATCGTACAAGTCCTAAATCCATGGAATACCCATAAGTATTATTATAAATATCAAACAATATGTAGGTTTTCTGATCCATAGTTGGCTCGATGACGTCACGAGAGTGTATTCAAATGGATTCTGCTTAAATAATAATGAAATAAAATGCAGTTGTTAATATTCATAAACGTCATTGAATAAAATTTAAAATTAGGGATCAATAACAATTTAAAAAATAAAATAACTCAAAAATTTAATAAACTTAAAAATTAGCGAATCTAATTAGAGTCAATACGTAAACTGAAACTGCTATGACTTTGCTGTTAACGCCCAACGCTCGAGTCGTGTCGTAGGGTACTTACAATTTTTCTTGTTTTTTTTTTCAAAAATTGGGCATATTATTATGTGCAAAACTTGAAAATTATCGTACAAAGTGCGTACGATAATAGGGACTTTTTGCACCTCACGCAAACGCTCACGCAAAGCGCTAAATCGCCTGAAAACGGTTTACAAGCCGCAAAATTTTAGGGGGTCTTGGATTTTCAGGGCGCTGAACATGTGTGAGAAAGAAACAGCTATAGTGTAGCAAAAGATGGATATATGAAGTTAAGGGAAGGTGTGAGCTATGTTGCCACATCTTAACGGGTTTTGTTTCAATGAAACACGCAATTATACGAGATTTAGGGGAGCGTTTACTTTAATTCCACGCGTTATTCCGATATCTTGTCTTGTGTCTTTAAGCAGCGAAAAGAATAATAATTTGCAAAATTAATATGTTTAAATATGTTGATACTTTGTATGGTTTTATTTCCGTATGGAATATGCAAGAAACATGCTGACACACGGAAATAATTCTGTCTAATTATAGATATTATGTTACTAGTGTTACTACTCAAAAGAAAATAAAAAAAAGTTCTGCTTGATGAAAATGACAAACAGGTAACAAGAAATGTATCTGATAAATATTAGTGGTGATGAAACGAATTTCTATACCCAGCGCCAGTATATCCATTAGGCACTCTAGGCACGTGCGTAGGGGCCCCGAAAAGGACAGGCGCCCCTACACCAAGATGAATGCTGAGTTTGGTATGAATGGTATGTGGAGGGGGGCGCCTAAAACATAGGGCGTAGTGGCGCACAAATTGATAAACCTGTCTATAAGTGTCTAAACCTGGAGTTTTAACATGTTTAAAATAAACTTGAGCTTTGGTTATAAAAAGGGATTAAATAAAATTTTGTACTAGGTATACATTTTTGACAAAATCACCTTTGTCTCTAGGTTGGGGGCTGGGGGGCTAAACGTCCCCAATCGTTATATTACCCGCAAAAGCGTATAGAGAGAAGATGTACATATTTAAGTCTGGACTATAATATAGGGTGGAGTTGAAGCCCCCCAAAAACTTCATGGTAGTTGCGTGTATGCCTTTGCTGTTGCTCCATTGTATCCTAATCGCGACTAAATGGTAAAAAATAAGCTATTTACCAGCAAGAATAAAAAGTTTCCTTGGCGTAACAAGAACCTAGGTACGGAAAATTTTATAATGAACAATTTTCAGTTTTGTGTCGTAACTAGTGCACAATAAAAAAAAATGTTGACGAGGTCTCCTTAAAAGGGGAGTTTCTTTTTTATAACTTTTCGACAAGATATCACTTTAGCTGTTGACAGCCGCGGCGCGTCGGGAGGGGGCTTACTCCCCCCACGTTTTTACCTTCACCCCTAACTTTTGTTAGAGAAATGGTAAAATACCTCCCCTCCCCTCCTGCCCTTGAAGGCCCGGTATCTTTCTCCCCCCCCCCCCGTTTTTTGAGGCACGCCCCGCCCCTGGCTGTTGATATATTGATCTTGCCATAGTTTTCTTTCCCATCGGGTGTACTGCATTGACAGAAATGGCAAGCACGAATATTATGCTGTAACAATAAGTGTAAATAAAAACAAAAAGGGAAAACGGCCGTATACCTATACGCGTATATCACCTAGCATATCAAAGTTGTGAAGGCACTTTCTTGGACAATAAATTCATCATATTCCAGTTTAAAATATTCACAGTGGCAACATCGCCAACTGCAAACTAGGAAAAGTGAAAGTTTCAGGGAAATAGTCACCCATGTTTGGGGTTAACGACACATGAATGGGCGGAGCTTAAAGTTCCTTTAGAAAAAATCGATAGGTTATGTCAATTGTCAAAAGCCCATTTCGATTTTTGATTTATTTAAGTTTATTATTGTATTCTTCTTGAATAAGAGTTATGACATTTATTTTTCGATAAAGTGTGCGTATTTAAAGGATTTTCCATCATAATCTTCAAAGGTAACGTTTTAACTCTTATTTTAAAGTGATTACAGTTTTGTGAGGTTATGTTATTGTTTTGGATTGCATTTAAGTATGTGTTATTTTATGATTTTTCTAGCTTAAAGACATTCCCACCATGGTTATGTGCCTTGCAGCCGATTGTCAACACTACAGTGATGAACATAAATGGAAGTTTTTGTATTTCCTGTAGAATCATCCGAAAGGAAAAGGTTTATTACTCTGATGAGGTATTCATATTTACAACGTAAATAGTGAATGTTATAACTCATAAACTTTACTTTTTAGAAGGCAAGTTAGGAAACCATCACAATAGTCACTCGTTTGCAGTCAGTTGTCATTTAGTAAACACTGAGAAGAAAAAAGGACCAACTACTTATATATGAATGTAACGCTAAAAGGAAGTTTATCTTCGCATCTTTAACAAAACGGTATGTAATTTTAAAGATGCTTCTCAATAAAACGTTTATAATATAAATGAATATTATATTACCTTCTTACATTGTGATTACAGTTGTATATTATCAATACTCTAAACATTTCTATTTTTTGTAGTAAACGAAGTCTCTAAACAACAGATAGTGGTAAAATCTTTAGTGTGAAAATAAATGAGGAAGCAGGGCCTCCAAAACCTAGTGCTGAAACCCACCGTGAAACCCTAAGTACATCGAGAAGTACAAGTAGTTACATTCTTCTTCGAGAACATCTGGAACATCATTGGAAGCTGAAATTTATTTGTTAAAACCAGAACTGGAAGTAACAAACAGATTGAAGAATTTAACTAATGTTTCGGTTATGAACATATCAAAATCAATGATTCACAAGTGCTTATGTATACTAGTGCACTAGTGCTTTATTTATAGTGTTATATATTAAACCCAAACAATGGACAGTTTTATATACAGGGTGTTAATAAGGTATGTGGCCAAAATTTGGGGAATTAGACCTTAGTCAGTTTAAAGACTAAATGTTCATATAAACATAGGTGATACAAGACTTGGTTTTTAATACACAGGGTGTTATTTTTTTTTTAATTTTCCCTAATAACCAGAAGACACAAATTAGTTTGAAGTGAACACTTACTGACAATTTTTAATACATAAAGAGGAATCTTGCTACTTGTCAAATTTGTTTAAAGTGTTTTTGTTTCCATGGCTCTCTGATTGTTTTGTTGTTTTCAACAAATTACAGTAATAAATAATGTTATGCATAACTTTACATTTTTTCGTTTTTATCGAAAATGGCCACTTTGAGCAAAAAAATAAGATGATTTTTGTGTAGTTGTATTTGCTAAATCATCAATCCTATATCAGATTTAAAAAAAAATTGACGTACTTCATTATTTTTTTTATTAAACCTTGGACGTTATCCCTGTGCATGCTACTGGCAAAGTAAGAAAAACAGTTTTTTTCTTAAAAGACTCGTCTTTACGCATTAAAAATTGTCACCAAGTTTCAACTTGATACTAATTTGCGTCTCCTAGTTATTTCAGAAAAACTCAACACCCTGTGTATTAAAAACAAAGTCGTTTAGGACCCATGTTTATGCCACATACTTTATTAACACCCTCTATGTGAAAAGGAGTATTGCGTCACTGCGTTAATAAAAAGAAAATTGGGTGGAATTGCAAAAAGTACCTATATTATTTGTAGTCTATCAGTCCAAGCAAACAGCAGGTGTTTACCTCCGCGAAAATATTAATAAAAAATACCTTTTCTTTTCTTTGTAAATTTTTATTTTTTAAATATATTTATAAATACATATATATTTTATTTTATTTCTTTCCATCATTTTACAAAACTTTCATTAAATTCTAATCACATACATTTTTTGTAGTTGGGGGGGGGGGGTGCTTAGCACCCACAAAACTCTTAATTACCATCCTCATAATTTACATGAAGCACTTTTAATTAACTAATTTTTTTAGCCATATGCTGAATAGGGTCTAGGGCTTAACCACCCATCAATTTGATTGCCTAACTACACCTATGCTGCGTCTTTAGTTTCTCACTCTCCTATTACCTCTATACCCATTTTCACTCGAAAAGTTTCTGGCCAATAGGGGGCGCAAAAATTTGCGCGAGTCGAGCGCCTAAGTCAGTTAAAATAGGCCCTGAGTTATAGTACTTTTTGACTTATTCAATACCTAAATCGTATCTGAAAACATCCTCTATAAATGGATTTTAGTTGTAAGAAAAAAAGTTAATAAACCAAAATGGCCCCAAGAGAGACCGACTTTACTTGTATAGTGGACAATGTAAATTCTTAAAGGTAAATATATCTAAATTTAGATTCGCAGCCTCCAAAAACAAGAAGAGATTGTACCATATCTAATTTTTTTTATTAACTAAAATACTCGTACTTATGCAACCTCGAAACAAAAATAGGAGAAAAAGGCTTATTACTTTCAGTGTAATAATTCAATGCAGTTTTAACTGACATATGGTAACGTTTTGTTTAGAAATGTTGGGAAACATTTTGTTTTCAATACGCCATGAGGCTAACCTTACACTAATTTTTAAACCCAAGATACAGTTCCTTATCCTTAGGTTTTGCACTAAAAGAAAGTGAAACTATTACGAGGAACTTGTTTTCAATAAATTAGTAGTAAGTTTTCCATTTGCAGACATTTTCAGACACACTGTAGGTATGTACTAAGTATAAAAATACATGACTTCAACATGGGCGCACCAAGGATTTTGTCTCTGGGGGGGGGGGGTCTGAATTATAAGTGCACTTTTTCAATATTTGTGTGCCTGTGATGTTGTTTGGGGGGGGAGGGGGGGGGGTTGCTGCCCCCCTCCTGCGTGCGTCACTGGACTTGAAAGCTATTACACTTGTAGTCTTTACTGGTAGACAAAAATATATTACAGTACAAGTTTTATGTAAACTTTTTAAGTAAGCAAAAAATTTGTGAAAAAGATAATGTCTCAGCCTCACTCTATATATTAAAAATTTAAAAACCTTAGAATTGCTGTTACACGTGGTTTGGCCTTTCTGGCATCATCAAACCTAAAATATATGAACCTAATTGGCATTGGCGTAGTTAGGCAGTCAAATTCAGGGGTGCTTAAGCCCGACACCCTATTCAGCACGTGGCCACATACAATACAAAGATTAAAAAATTTTAGTGTAATAATATCTAAACAAAACAACAGCTCGCACCACGCAGCTGAAGACAAAATAAAGCCTATAATACAACAGAAATTCAAACACACACAGTTATCCTAACAATTTAAAAACCCTGTCACTGAATAAAATGCTCCGGACACTAAATAGTTATAAAGGTGATTCTTAATTTGTTATTTTAGTAAAAATAAAATTAGAATTGAGTACTAACACCAAGGGCGTACAATTTTTTGGGTAAGAGTTCCGGCCTCGAAAATCACAAAGAACTGTAGAACTTCTTTAGAACTATTAAGCACTGTGGCCAAACTTTTGTTTTTGCAACTTCACAGACATAACTTATGAGTTTTGAACCACGAGTATTGTTAAAAAATGTCATGGGGGGCGAACTTCACACTTTTTTAACACTGAAATTACCTGACCATGTAGACGTTCTAATTTGTTCTGGTATTCTAAGTTTTCTTAAAAGCTGAAGTACGTCTTCTTTGAGAAATCTAACATTGCTCCTACATTCATCTTTAGACAAGCTTTCAATGGTCTCGTATGTTTGGATAAGGTTAAGGAGTAGGTATTCCATTTTCATTTACTTCATTATTTTCTTCACACATTAAAACAAGTGACTCAAGAACATCCTTCATTGTGTGTTAAGAATCTTTAACTTATACCAGTATGGTTATATAGGTAACTATTTATATAATGATAAAAGTGACCAAACCTGTAGCTAATGCGTTTGATTTCTTATTCGTAACTAAACAGAGATATAGTTCCAGATTTTTCCTTTCTTAATATATAAGGCATGAAAATATTTCGTCACTATAATAATAAAAAATACAATATTTAAAGACAAGAACAAATCACAAATTAATATATTTTATAATATACCTATCATCACATCAGCTGATTCAAGAAATTGACATTTGCCTTCGAGTGAATTCGGCTGTTCGGCTTTGCTCGCCGTCGATCGATAGAAAAATGGTTTAAACCACCCTGCTACTATGTTGTCACGTCCTCTTGCAAGAATTAATTTACCATTGGCTGCGTTCAGTCGATTTTCAGCGGTCTCAGCAGTTGATCAAATTTGACAGATGGCATGTTACATTACATGTTTTCACATTTGATATAAGTAATCATGTGGTCGCTGCCAAATCCAACCAGCTGCTGCGACCGCTGATGATCAGCTAAACACAGCCATAGTTGTAACTAATAGGTATAATAAACTTTTTCTTAGATCTCGCAATATGGTGGCCAATAAGTCACTTGTCATCTATGGCACCCTGTTGAAGTCTGGTCTATTGTACGTTTAGAGGTTGGGTAAAAGACAGGACTGGACTTGTACTCACCGTATAACTTAACTAATAAACACCAATAAAATCTAGTCTTCTAAATCTATAAAGTCGAAAAGTAAAATGATTAAAACACGCACTATCAAAACAACACCCACGGAAACACTAACATCACAAACACAAAATACCAAAATCAAAAGAAAATAAAAGGACACAACCTGTCATGTCAGCTTGATGCCCACTACCAACCAACTATTGATCTAGGGACTTTACTAAGGAACCAATATCAGCTGTTGATGTCATCTGTGATTGTGAAATGTCGCAACGCTCAGTTTTATCATAAAATGAACTCTATCATTCATTTCATTACTATTACCAGGGGCATATTTCCGTATGGGCTGATTGGGCTATAGCCCAGGGCGGCAGAATTGTAGGGGCAGCAAATATGTCTTCATTGTGATGTAAAATGTGAAGAAATGCTGACGGAGGGGGCAGCCAGATTTAAATAGCTGGGGGCGGCACTTTACCTAAATACACCACTGCCTGTAGCTGACGCTTCAAATAACCATTTCGTTTTATGACACGTATAGGCGCGTACAAAAAAGTCGGATCTACATCTACTTTTCTTATTAGGAGTTTGTTTGCATGGTAGCTTTCTTAAATTTACTTTAAGTGACCCTCCACTGTAACCTTCTCATGTACAAAACATTGCTGCCAAATTAAATGGGGTTGCCAGCAATCAGCAAGACCTTCAAAAGGTCCCTAAGCTGCATTTGGACTCTTAAGTACGACTTTCTTTTTGATTTTTGATCGCGGCAATACAACTAAACGACTCAAAGAGTGTAGGGTGTAGGTCATTGGCACGGGAAAAATTTGGATTACGGCAACGTCGGTTTCAGGATTCTATTAAACACTGGCTGGCAGGGTTGCTTCACACGACATTAAAATCCACACTACGATTTTAAGCTGTACGATTAAGCGATCTCTTCTTCACAACTTTTAACATTCAGATGATTCTTAGACATTCGTTTTTAAGACTGCAGATAGAAAAAAATTGCCTCGACTAAAATAGTATATTGTACAACGAGCATGGAATGACATGCATTTCCTACGAGTATGACGTTTGCTTCACGAGCCGCAGGCGAGTGCTGCAAATCATACGAGTAGGAAATGGTCATTCCATGCGAGTTTTACACTATACTTTTTCTACGAATGTTACTGTTACATAAAATGGGATTAGTAATATTTTTCTTTTTAAGGTGTCAAACTAATAATTGTCATTTACTTTTTATTTGCATTGTCTGCGTTGCCATGCGATTACTATGGCGTGTTGACCTTGGTAAAAATATACCCGTGCACATTGGGAATTTTGTAGTTGAATCACCATGGTGATTGAAGCACAATGAAAATGTGTAAAAAAAAATGGTAAAAAACAATGCACTATGTTCTGAAATTACTATTGAACATACACTAAAGGTTTTTATTGACATTCGTAGAAAAAAGAATATCCCTGTCATTCTTATTCTCCATATTCGCGAACTTCAACATCTGATCTAACCCCCAGCGAAAAAAATTGAAACCATTATAGAGCGTATAAACATTTCGCTTGACAATGTCGAATATAATATGTTAAAATATCAATTCAAATCGTGCCAATCGCGTACTTTAGTGGACATCTTTTTATTTTAAAAATCACGATTTCTTTTTATCACAACTCAATGTTTATACCCTTTATGACCGCCATGACAGAGCGATCGACCTGTCATATATAGTCACTTAAGGTTTGTTATGGGTGTCGCCAGGTAGAGGCAGATCAGTGGCGTAGCCAGATGGGGGCCAGGGGGCGCGACTGCCCCCCCCCCCCCCACCCTTTTGGTTGCCCCACCCCCGCCGCAGTATGCTGCCTACGCCACTGAGGCGACCATCCCCGCTGGCTACTGCCATTTTCTACTTCGTGTAAATGAACAGGATTTTTTAAATAAGTGCATATTTACAAGAACGCTTGCTTTTGCCTCACCCTCCCCCCTCACCGTATTTTCACCTGGCACCCATGATTGGCAAAATTATGGCAAAACTGTTGACATCTCTTTGTTAAAAGGTGTTTACATTCCTACGTTAACAGATCCACCCTTTTATCACTTTACCACTGTCCTTCAGGTCTTATAACACACACGGTAACTCTCATTAATTTAATTGTGTAATTCTGTTTTTTGCAGAATCATCATAACTTGCTAATTTACGTAAACCAAAATTGTACACACCTATAGTTTGCGTGCTACAAATACACAAATTTCTGGTACAATTTTCCTTTTAGTGGTTTGCGTAAAATCCCTGTACAATGTTTAGCGTACAATTGCAAAAGCTGTTTTGGAAACACCACGCAAACCTCTTCAGTTTAGCGTTTGCGTGGCCGCATTTGCGGGTGGCAAAAAGTCCCTAATCATTTGTTATCGTTTTTTTTATCTTCTGACAGCCCACGAAGACCGAGGTCTAAGTACTATGTACCGTGGGTGTACTGGGGAATCGACTCACACATCCAGAGCTGGAAACATCCGTTGGGATTTCACCAGCCCTTTAAGAGGATGTGTGGGGTGGTGCCACCTCGGTCGAGGAAGAATTCCTCTACCACCTTCAATCATCATCATTTATCATACGTGCCTTAAAATTATCGTACATGTACGATAATTATCGTACGTCTGGCAACCCTGCTAACAGGCTACCATGCCTAGGGGAGCTCGATACCAAAGGAGACATAAGACAGCTAGTGAAAGGATTATTTAGCATGACAAAGATGATAAATCTTTTTACGAATGGCATTAGAACAGGGATCCCAATAGGCCTTATTGGCTGTAGTGAAGAGGCTGTTCAAACCTCAACCTGTTGTACCTTTTAATCAATTGATTAATAGTCTAACCCCCATTTGTACCGTTCGTCCCTTAAACAATGATTAATTAATCATCGATTAATATTTTAAACAATGTTTAGTTTTTTGTGATTGCACCGTCAAAAATAAAACATTGATTAGTTAATCGAAGAAAATACTTGGCAGCAGCGCAATTTTTAGCTCGTTGCAAACATCGGACCGTGTGTTTCTTTGATTTTTACTTTAACCTAACCTTATTTTGCCTTATTAAAATTGTTTAATTATTGTTTTTTTATGTTCTTTGTTGTTTTTATTCTGAATTCGTTGGTTTTGATCTCGTCCTAAAGTTTTGGTAGTGTTCTAAAGTAGATTTAATTATAAATATAATGGAGCTCGACGACTTTGTTGACGAAATTTATGTAAATGACGACTTAGACATTCTAGACGTAATTGATTTTGGATTTCTGCGGAAGATCTACGAACGAAAGAACCATTTCGAAGAATTAGATAATCTTACATTCTTCAGGCGTTTCCGTTTAACAAAAGACACTGTTTTGTATTTATTAGAATTAATAGAGCGAGACTTGGAATATGACAATGAGCAACGTTGTCTCTTCCTATCTGTACAATCCATTTTGTCTAACCTAAAGAGTGCTATTTCAATAAAAATGGGTTGCTTTTAATATTTTCTTTGGTTTTAAGTTCAATCAACGACTATTTTATTGCGATTTGCGATACCAAACTAAAAAAGGCGGGTTAAAACAGAAACGATAACGAAAAAGTTGAGGTTAGGTTAAAGACTTTGCAACTGCGCACAACTACAATACACTAATCAATCCTTTAAACGTCCAAAAATGAGTGTTTAGTTTAATCAACGTTTATTTGTCGTTAAACGTTGTTTACCGCACGGTGCAATACATTCTTAAAACTAATCGATGATTATAGCTTTAAACAACGTTTAGACCAACGATTCAAATGGGGGTAAATGCATAAGTCTGGAACAATAAAAAAACTTGCTGCTATACTCGTATGTTTTTATGGGACTAACATGATAAAGTTAAACAGTTTACCTTCTGGTGAGCTGTCCCCGATCTGCAATTTAAGTGTGACCCGATTTCCATAGGGTAAATATATCCTGAACGTACAATGTAACTGTCCGGCTGGCTTTAGCTCAATCGAGTCGTCCTTGCTGACAAAGGTAATATTGTAACAGTAGTCGACCAAGCGATATGACACCGAAAATGTCGGGATTCCGTGGACGTGCATAAACGGTTGCGACTTGCTTGTCTCTGGAAAATAGATGTTCCGGTCTGATTCTGGAAGTTCTTCCAGTTTACCTATAAAAAAAGAGGACATTATTAAAAAAAGGCTCGCTTAGGTTTGGTATAATTAAGGATTTTAAATTTAATTATTTAGGGTCGGCTGGATCTTATCTAATATAATTTTTTTATGGCAGCGTGTTCTTTGTTAATTTAGGTCCAGGTTCTCATACGGGATGAATTTTTGTTTTATTATGGGCTTATCAAATTCATGGATGCCGAATTTACAAAAATTTAAGGGTCGCTCACGTGTCCGCTGATAAGAAATGGTTAATTTAACAGGAGCGGATTTGGGGGGCGCAAGAGACGCCCCCCAAACAACCTAAAGCGTTGTACAAAAAGGATTTCAATAGCAAATTTTATAAAAATTTATATTGTAAACATATTTTACAAGAAATTATAAACAAACATTTGTCGTCTATGCAAGGTATTTAAAATGAATTATACCACAAAAATGTGAATAATAGATCAATACTGATTCGTAATATAAAAATGCAAGCCTTTTTCGGCATGTTAAATTTACATGCTCTTAGATTGTTTCTGAAAACACTCACAGCGATCTTATCAAAATTTGTGACGGATCGTTTTGTCTGGAAGCAAATATCCATATAGTTTTTTTTCTTTTAAATGTTTTTTTTTTCAAAAAACAGCAAAAACAGCTTTTTGCAAAACGTATTAACGAAATTTTTTAAAAATATTTTTAGAAAACACATAGTCATATTTCAAACGAACATACCTACATTTTTTCAAAAATGTCCTTACAGCGTTTTCAAAGATGCTTTTTTGAAAACGGATTTATGAAATATTTTGAAAATATTTTCTTGAAAACACGTATTTCGTAAGTACATTTTTCTAAAACGTTTTCAAAAACTACTTTTTAAAAAATAGGTACATTTTCCGAAAATATTTTTTTTTGAAAATAGTATTTATAAAATTAAATTATGAACGCTAGCAACTTCGAAAATATTAATGAAAAAAGACAAAAAAGAATCCTGAACAAACCTAAACGAACCTATTTTTGCGTTTGATCAGGTTTTCTAATACGTTACTTTTTCGTAAATTACATTTTCAAAAAGCTGTTGCCTGAAAAAATTAATATCCGAAAAAATTTAATTTTGAAGATGTTCTCTGAAAAAATGTATTTTTGAAAAGTGCTTTAAAAAAATTGGAAAAATTGGTTTCAGAAAAACTGGACTTCCGTAAGTACTCGTACATCCCCCCAAATAAGCAGAAGGCATAAATAAAAAAATGATACGAAATTTTCCCTTTCAAATTAACCAAACAATTTGTCCTGTCGCTTGTAAGCTTAGATGACTAACTGTTCTATTTAATGAAGTAAATTTTTTCTAAAGATGCATTTTTGGAAATGGATCTACACAATTTTTTCGAAAATGTATTTTTTAAGAATCTTTCAAAAATATATTTTCCGAAAATATAATTTTTAACAAACATAGTTTTTCTTAATGTAAATTTTGAACTCTACTGACTTAGAAAATGTAAATGAAAAAATGACGAAATATTCCTGAACTAACCTAAACGAACCGTTTTTATGTTGGGTCAGGTTTACGTTTCCTTGTGTCTGCTATATTACTCTGTAGTAAATTACATACTTTTAAAAATGTGTTTTTTTTTAATAGTGGTTAAAGTGGTTAAAGTGGTTAAAGTGGTTTTTTTTTAAAGTGGTTAAAAAAAATTCGAAAAGTTGATTTCCGAAAAACAAATTTTGAAAACATTCCTAATTTTCGAATAACTGTATTATCGAAAAGATTCCGTTTTCGAAAAAAAAATATTTTCGGAGAAACGTGCTCTCAAGAAATGTGTTTTCGAAAAATTTTCATACATCAGTCTAAATGGACGGAAGGTGTAAATAAAAAAAATTCTACAATATTGGTGAGACAAGCTAACAAACCGCTCTGTTTTCGCAAGAACAGGTTCAGATATTTTGTACATTATGAAATAGTGTACATTTCTTTGAATCCTAATCAATAAAAATTTATGTCACATGCGAACTTGCCCGTTTTTTTTTGGTCTATATTTTTGTGTAGCTCGAGGTGACTGTGCCCCCCCCCCCCCGTAGACAAAATTCTAAATCTGCCCCTGTGATTTAATATAAAAAAATACTCAATTTTTTAGTTCTCAGACTTTTTTAGTTTGAGACTTGCCTTTAGATCATATTTTGTGAGTGCTGCTGAATTCGCATACTTTAGATAAAAACAACATACAGCTTTTACGTTTCGTTAGGGGGGGCTGATCCCTCAATATATTTTCTTGGGGAGGTCCCCCAGCCCCCCGCAGTTGCGCCTATGTATGTACATAACAAACACTCTTGATAAGCACTCATAAAATAATCCATTACCAGCAGTAATTTATCGTAGAGGTATTAAACACATTCATGTTACATGCTTCCCGAGAAAACGATTTTGAAAGCTAAATTGTTACCCACAACAAATAAGCCGTTCAACTAAAATTTACGTAAAAATAAATACAAATATGTATCTGCTTGACAGACAAAGAGATGGACTTATTGGAACACGCATAATTTAATAAACCATCAAGATTTTTTGCAATCATGTGTTTTTCTATTTTCAGTCAATAGGTATGTTACATACTAAGCTATTCTTCTTTATTTGAGGACAGCCCAAGTAGACTTTAAGCCTAAATGTCAATATACCATGATACCACTTGAAGGATTAGATGTTACGAGGGACAGAAAAGACCTCTGCCGACATAATCATAATAATCATAAACATAATTCATAATTTGGAGACTCCAGATAGAGTGGTAAAAGTGTGATGTTTTGTGTTCTGTAGCTGTAGATAAAACATTCCATTTGATATTCCGAAAAACTGTGGTTTTTTAATAAAGGAATCAGAATTCAGGAATCAGAAATCTTTAAACAAACAAAGATAATCTTAAATCAGGCTCGGAAATTCTTTCAAAAATTTGATCTGGGTGCAAAAAATTTTGCTTTAAGAGCCGCATTCTTTCTAACAAAGTTCTAATCTATAGTAATTCTGTTTTTTATGTAATTCGTTGTAGAACTACTAAAAATCAATGTCAATAAGTTTTTACAATTAAAAAACTGTCTCTCTAGGTATTTAGCCCGGCGTGGACAGTTCTATTACTATTCTTATTATTTGTCTGTCCATCGCGTTGTCATGTTGCGTGGGTCTTTCTTAATTTCACTTTATTAAACTAAAACGAGTAGTTAAAGGCTACGCCGTTTCTTTTTGCTTTTTATTGACCTTTAAATTGAGGCACCGATAAGGCATAGGGCTGCATTTAAAATTTTTGACCTCAACTTCCTAGCGTCACCCCTTAACGGGGTTGAAAAAGTTAAATTACTGAAAAAGTAGATTTATTAACCAATAAAACACACCTAAAATTTGGTGTCTCTATCTTTACTAATAGCAAAGATACTTGCCCATACTACTAAGACTTTTCGGACACCCTGTATATAGTGATCTAAAATTAATAATAAAAATACTTGTATTTTTAATACACCATTCTCTTATCATGTGAAAATATGGTTAATACTCGTAACATGGGTTTTTAACTTTAAGAAATCTTCTTTAAATTATATCAAAGACGAGGTTTACTTATGTTAAAGTAATTTTCTTGAACTTGACAGTTTTTTCTTTGCGTAAACTGTATTTATTTCAACCTATAAAAAGTTATCTACGTCCCTAATGCTTTGCTGACAACTTTTTGTACCCTGTACTAGCAAATACCTGGAAACCGCAATATTTGGAATTATCGCGCGACATATTTATGGGATAGCTCTGCATACAATGAGTTTCTGCCATTTAGATGCAGTGATGCAATTCCCGTTTTGGGTCATATTAGCGAATGAATTATATAGGCAAATATTCTACTAAACCTAATAATTTAAAAACCAGTCAAAATGTATCTCAATAACCCTGGGATTATGCGGAACAGGAGATAACAGAAAATTATGTTCAAAAGTTTTTCCTAGATAGTGGATGGTCTGCAGATATTTAGCTAGTTTTGAGTTATAGCCTTCTAAATAATTGTACTCGCAATGCTTAACAAACTAAAGCAAAATCGAACTGATTGTGGTACAAAAAGTATCACATCATATATACAGGGTGAGTCTTTTAAAGTGATACAACTCGAAAACGGTTTAAAAATATTCATGAAATTTTGGTGAGTTAATAGGGAGATGGGAGACATATTTAAACATATTTTGACATTTACCCCCTCTCTCTATTTTGAGGGGTGGGGGTAACTTTGGAATTTCAAATCGCACTTTATAAAATTCGAATCTACGTAAAAAACTACGTATGTTTACAATTTTTTTTGTTTGCTCCTTCGCTTACGGAAGTATGATTTATTAGGTTATAAAATAAAAAAAAATATTTACCATTTAATTTCAACTTATGCTTGAGAAGTTGTTTAAAATGTCCCCCTTCAACTTCCAAACACTGGCTTACTCCTTTTCTGAATGAATTTTGTACCCGCTGTAACATTTTTTCAGGTGTCACTAATAAGCAGGCAAAGCATATTCGGTCTTTCATATGATCCTACATTGTAGGTGCAGTCGCCATCACTTTGTCTTTTATAAAACCCCACACGAAAAACTCGAGGGGGATCAAATCTGGCAGTCTAGCAGACCAGTTGAGAAATAATCATTAAAACGTCAAAAGTCTCAGCTGACTTAATTAAAAATAACGCATTTCCATGGAAACGAATAATTATTTTCAATCAAAATTTACTTAACCATAATTCCGTAAACCAAAGAGCAAATCAAAAAAAAATTGTACACACGTAGTTTTTTACGTAGATTCGAATTTTGTAAACAAAAGTACATCATCCCATTTCAAATTCCAAAGTTACCCCACACCTCTCAAAATAGAAACAGGTGTCAAAAATATGTTTAAATATTTCCCCTTCATCTTCCCCATCTGTCTCCCCATCTCCCTATTAACTCAGCAAAATTTGTCTTTTATAAAACCCTACAAGAAAATATCAAGGGGAGGGGGGTCAAATCCGTGCTGCTTTTAAATATTTTATTCAAATGATTACGGGCATGCATTTTTCAGTTTACGTATGTTATCAGACAGAACGGCGCGGCGCGGCGTTTAGTGCTGGTATTTAAGTGCTGGTAACCAGAGACAATTTAGGCACTTGGCCTCAGATTTGTTAGAAATCGTTTATATATTGTCTCATTTTTTAATTTAATAACAGTTTCGCAACACTCCCCTTACAAAATTAGTAGTTTCTTCAACCTGCCAGCTTTACTAAAATGAACATTTAAGTATTACAGCTAAATATGTGTAGGTACATAAAAGTTAATTAATTAATATTCCAAACCCCAATTAATCAAATAGAAGGAAAACGTGACTCTAGTTTCTATCTATCTATATTTGAGATACGATTTTACAGATTTAAAGTGATATTATAGGACTTTCTAAAAACGCGATCCATAGATCACTAAGTTAGATTTAAAAGTTTCCATAATGTTTTCGTAAATCTGAACTTTGGCGAAGTTAAGGTTAAATTACGCTATAAAGTTAGTTTGAGAGCTTATCAGAGAATGATATTTATGTAGTTGTGACTTAAGATAGACAGATAGATAGAGATAAATAAAATATATAACTTTTGGATGCATTTTAATACGTCACGTATTTGTGGTTTGTGTTTTAAAGGTAGACGTATAATAAGACCTAACCTTTTTTAGAAGAAGAGCCTCAAATACGAACGTCAACAGTTCAATTTTTCCTTTCATTTCTAA
Organism: Philopedon plagiatum; assembly: GCA_963971165.1. Taxonomy (NCBI): domain Eukaryota; kingdom Metazoa; phylum Arthropoda; class Insecta; order Coleoptera; family Curculionidae; genus Philopedon; species Philopedon plagiatum. The sequence goes on from OZ020194.1 coordinate 78,761,434, forward strand.
AGAAAGAACCAACAACTTAAAAAGTATATTTACAGTCGGATTAAAGGTTCAAAAGAGAACACATAACGAAATTAGTATACATTTTGTGTGCTATTTTAATTGGAGCAGTGTATATAGGTTTTTAAGCAGAATATCTTATATAATAGATATTTACGATAAAGGTGGGATATGAGTGCTATATACTTGTTGAGTAAATTTTACACGCGTGTATTAATGAGACTTGTATATTGTACAATTTTTTATCTACGCCTTCCAAAAAGTGAAAATAAACGGAAATTATAGGTTGACATTTATCATGATTTAGATTGAAACTAAAAATAGAGATGGCAGTTGTAAAAATTGTTTTAACACGCTTCGCTTCCTTAGTAACCACAATTTTGTTATGAACAATATATCTGGATGCTAATTTAAATAACCAGGCAATTAATGTAACAAACAATTCTTCGCCTCGTCTTCATCAGGATTTTAGTTACAAGATTGCAAAGAGTGTGTTTTTAATATTTATAACAAATAATTACACAGTAATTACGTTAATTTGTTACAAGTTTAAATTCATTTTGATATATATTTGCCAGTATCATTGATTTAACTCGACTAATTGAAAAGCAGTGAGATAAGAAAAACGCGTGCGGTAATATACAGCTTACCGCACGCAAAATGAGTTGGATAAGAAATTATGAGTCATATAATAGATAAAAAATTATATGGCTACCTCAATACTACAAGTAGATAACTCGAAAATTGCAATTTTTTAGATAACTCCAATATCCATTATGATTTCCTATATTTGCTTGCAACAAGTAGAGAAGTCACATGATGCGTCATTTTCTAAAAATTATAAGTGTCAAAGATAGAAATCTTTCAAACCACACATCAGCTAATTGCAACAAGATAACTCACGTTTTCTAGTTGCATCTGATTTCTGATTGTTGTATTTATTTCGGTTGGATCTAAGAAGTTGATTTGTTTGAAAATTAAGACTAAACCAGTTTTCTGCAGCTCTATAGTCTTTATAACTTCAAATTAAATTTTACATCTGTAAAAAAATCATATAGAGTATTATATGAAGAAAAAATATTAAATTCTACATAAACCTCACTTTTACTTAAGTGAATGTTCGGCCAATCACATTATCTCCAGAATACGAATTTAGAGATATCTAGTTGTAGTATTGCGGTAGTGATATATTACTATAACTTACAAACAGGGACGGAAACGAAACCTTAACAACGAATATTGATGTAAATATACGGTATAAAGCGGGTATCATCTATCACCAAATTGTGCACAGTATTATCGGAACACGCTGCTCCACTTACTTTATCTAAATAAAAAAAGAAAAATATTATTGGCAAACCATATCCGTAAAATCCGTAAATTTTTTGTTGAAAATGTATCTAAAATATTTTTCCTTCTTATAAACGAAATTCTTTGTTTATTTGTCCCTTTATAAAGTTTATTTGGGGTCGCTTCTATTACTTTTTCGAAAGGATTTTAAGTTCATTGTAGCAAAATATAAATTATTGCAAAGTGTATGTCACATGTACACATATTGTGCACGATACATGAAATATGTTGGCTTGTAGGTTTTTGGTTATAGCTGTCGCACAATTCAACGTCACACTGGAACATTTAAATGTTTTACTGTTATCAAAATAAATGTATTTCCATTTTATAAATTTTTCTCCTAGTAGTAGCTGTTCCGCTTTGGCACTCATATCACCCATTCGGTTTTTAATAACTTAAATTTGAACCGTAACCTTTAGACACATAGTTTTATTTTAGATTTTTTTTTTAAATTAAGCTAATCATATGTACACTATTACGCAAGTAATAATAATATATAATATAATGAAAGTAAAACAACGTATAATCCTTCAGATTTTTATACATAGATCAAATATATAGTAAAGGTCACCTAAGTGCGAACATATGAATCTTCAGGACGAATTTATATACGGCCCTATTAACTGCGGTGACGGCTGAAAACTACCGATGGTTGCAGTAAAAGTGTGGGTTCCTCGGGGCGACCATTATAGGCGATCGTCGCTCGGCGGTGATCGTAAACCACTGCTCAATGACTCAGTCGCTCAAAATAGCCCCCTGGAGGGAGACGGTTACATTGATTTGCCATTGAGCAGTGGTCCACGCTCATCGCCGAGCGACGATCGCCTATCATGGTCTCCCCGAGGAAACCGCACCTTAATACTTGGGTTCCCGTTAGCGCAGATTTCGTCAAGCTGCCAGCCGCCGTCAATTTGTTAATGCGTCAGTGTAACTTTGGTGACGGTTGTGGTTACGTTATTTTGAGTTCTAAAAGAGATTATTTACGAAATTTTGGCTGACTAAAATATTAATGCATCTAACGTGTATGTAAAAACAATAGTATTCCCCACGCATTTGATTTTACTGCGGACACAAGTGCTCGACCTATGTTCGCACCAAGCTGAATCTTACTTTATATAAAAAGAAATTATAACCATGAATAGCATATTATTCACAAAGGGCAAAGACAGTAAATACTAGTTATTATCGCCAGTAGAACGCTGCACTTTCTTTACGACTATTTTTGTTAAAAAGTCTGAAAATTAAATTAATAATATTTCTATAAATTATGCACCTACGTTTAAATTTAAGAATTTTTGGGCTGTTAAAATTTAGATGAATACTATACCTTTAACTCAATAATTTGGCAATTGCTTTATAAGCTTGCTATGGTGTTTCAGAAATTTTATTAAAGTTACTTCTTGATTGGTTCAAATTCAAAGAACGGCGAATGATGAAAATGCTTTGTTTTGATTAGTCACAGATCATGAATAATGAATCATTATCCACTACCAGTAAATAGTGAAAATGATGTTTTTATTAAATAGGCGTAGAAAAAATAATGTATATTTAGATTTTCATTAAAAAGAATTTAGAAAATGTAGCAAAATTAGCGACTACCTTTATTTAGGGGCATTTAAATACTTACATTTGCAAAATATTTTTGACTTAGTATATTTTAGATAAATTATCATATAAAATCAATGATCGTGTATAGAATATGAGGTAGAAAATCGCTACTATAAGTCTTGAATAATGCACGGTGTTTTTTTTGCGTAAAACTGTCGCTTAGGCTTCTAAAAGAAATAAAGAAACAGGGAAAAAGTTTTAGCTTTAAAATCCTATTATTATGAAATCATCTCAGTTTCCAACTCCCAATAAAATCAACGATCTCAAAGCGTCAAGCCTCTAAAGTTTTTGAATATAAATGGACCTTAAAAGCCTCTTATAGTCACTTATTTTAAACGATACAATATATATGCTTTTGAAAAAAAAATTTGAGGAGTTGCCTTTTAACGCTATTAAAATAATAACTCTCAACAAGTTCTGTATATCCAATGCGCGTTGCTATAACCCTATTATTTACTGCAGTTACAGGTATTTTCTGTATCTGAACAAATTGTCTGCAAATGTTTTCCAATCCCATCCCAACCTCCAATCCTTTAAATCATGTGTCAATAGACTACATTTCCCTTCTCTTCAGACACCCAAGAAGTCCACGTGGGATGTCTTAGATAAAAAAATACCTATAACGCTATAACTTTTCTAAAATGTAAGTGACATGCTATTCAAAATACGTACTTTAAGAATTAACATAAACCTTGCGAGAATTATTGTGTCCTAAATAAGTACACAACATATAACAAAAGATTGTAACATTAGAGAAAAATGTACTCCAAATGTATAGCGTATTGTGGGTAGCTTTTTACTTTTCTTGCTTTATTACGTTCTATGACGTAATTTGCTTGGCTCAAAATAAGTTGTCACCTAAGGATCTAAGATAGTGGTACATAAACTGGGACAAAATGAAAAAAAAACTGACATTTGAGTGAACCTGAAAAAACCTCATTCGCACTAAAAAGGGTTTAGTTCTTAGTTATTTGCTATCTTGTCATTGTTAGTAAGTCGTCATTAAAATTTTATCATTCCAATATTTTTGTGATTTCCTTGATTTCCAAATGATTTGTATCTTGAAATTTCTTGCTAAAATGAATTTAGTTCTATTCATGTGGAACGTACAAAGTTTCTCCAAAAATTCACCGCAATAAACACCGTCAAAATTTTTTAAAAATCATAGTAAATGACAAACAAGATATTATTTTTTCTATACAACAATTTCTAAGAATTCCTGAGCTGCTCTTGAAATATATACCCTATCTAAGAGGTCAGAGGACAGAAACTGTATGTTTGTAAATTATCTTAATATTTTTGAAACACAATCTCATTATTTACAGGTAGTGAATAATGATTTATTATTCATTCATGGTCTGTGACCAATTACAACAAAGCATTTTTATTATTCACGATTATTTGAATTTGTCACAATCAGGAAGTAACTGTGACAAAATTTTTAAAACTACAAAGCAAGCTTATAAACCCAATCATTGTGTCAAAAGTGTACTGCTAACCTAAATTTTATCAGGTCAACATTTTTTTAAATTAAAGTATATAATTTTAATAATTTAATTTTCAGACTTTTTATTAAAATAGTCATATAACAAGTATAGTATTCTTCTGGTGGTAATGACTGTTACAATAATTAGTTATTGTAACGTCAGAAAATACAACTAAGTTTATTTGATACTATGTCGCGTTAGCAATTAATAAACAATAACTGCTCATTATTTCTGTTACAATAATAATAATAAAACAATAAAGATTTTATGTCTGGCGCATATTAATTAGACCATAACTTTCTCGTTAAGATAAATATGCTTTTATGTGATAAAATACAGCATGTAATTTCTTAAGGCAGACATCTGATTAAGTTAGGGTTGAAGACAAAAGTTATAATTACTTCAGTACTTGAAATTTGCGCTTGAATATAAGTTGTCAAAATAGTTCGCGGAAATGCGGTATCTTACGATATGAGAAATTCCCTTGTTGCTGCCCACCAAAAGGGAGTTAGTGGGCACAAAATTGCAAAAAAAATTAAGCATTGCTCATCAGAAACATTATTGCGCAGTATGGTAAAACGGGAAATATTCAGATTAGGGCTAAAACTGGTCGTCCCGCGAATATTACAAAAAGTGATTAGCGTGTTCTCCGTTCACTTATCAAAGAAGATCGCAGAGCTCCGTCGAGGAAATTAGCTGTATAAAAAATGGTCAGAAGTGATTGGTAGAATAGTTTAAAAAGACACCTGTTTGAGGAAAATGAAAAAAATGGGATACGGGTTCTACAAAGTAGGTTTTATAAAAAAATAAAAAATCAAAGTTAACCATTTTTCTATTTCAGGCGAAAGAAAACCCACTTTTACTTGTAATTGAATCCCATTGACGTTCAGTCCAGTTCTTATGCTCCTTGGCCCACAAAAAACGGGTTCTTTTTTGTATTTGAGAGGAAAGTGGTTTTTCTTTCGCCTAAAATAAAAATGGTTAACTTTGATTTTTTATCTTTATTTAAAAAACTTACTTTGTAGAGCCCGTATCCCATTTTTTTCATTTTCCTCAAACAAGTTTTGAAACTCTCCGATCGCTTCTGACCATTTTACAGCTAATTCCCTCGACGAAGCTCGGCGATATTCTTTGATAAGTGCACGGAGAACACGCTCATCTCCTTTTGTAATATTCGAGGAACGACCAGTTTTAGCCTTAATCTGAATATTTCCCGTTTTATCATACTGCGCAAATAATGTTTCTGACAGTTCCTTGAGCAATGCATACATTTTTTGCAATTTTGTGCCCATTAACTCCCTTTTGGTGGGCAGCACCATTGGAATTTCGCATATCGTAAGATAACGCTTTTTCGCGAACCATTTTGACAACTAATAAAATTGAAATCCAAATTTCAAATACTGAAGTAATTATAACTTTTGTCTTTTACGCCAAATTGACCAGATGTCTGCCTCAAAAAATTACGTCCGCTATTTTATGACGTAAAAACCATATTTATCTTAATGAGAGAGTTATGGCCCAATTAATGTGCGCCAGACACAACAAAATATATTTTGTTTTATTATTATTGTAGCAGAAATAAAGAGCAAATTGCTTATTAATTGCTAACAAAACATAGCATCAAATAAACTTAGTTGTATTTGCTGACGTTATAAAAATTAAGTAACTACTACATCAGAAATATAAAGTTGTGTATAGATTTCTTTGGTCCATTTCAAATGCGACTGGACCCGTATATAAAATTCAGATTTGATATTATTTTATAACGTAAATGCCACGATTATTTATTTATAGAACTGAAAAGCGTCTTGTGGAAGTAATGACCCGTGAAAAGCGTCTGGCAATTGTTAATATAAGTTTATAATACTGTCCTGTTGAACATATTAAAAAATCAGATTTATTATTTTAACGTTTTACTCTTACATTTTTATATACCTTTAGTACCTGTTACTTACCGAAGCCCTCAAGTTTCATAGCATCCAAGCGTTCTTACCTACTGTAATGTACACCCAGAGAAAAAACCTTACGCTTGATACTACTCCACAAGAGTTAGGGATATTTAAAATTTTTGAATAAATAACCAGATGAGTTGGATTGTTTTTGTATTAACAGAAAATATATCTAATACCATACAAAAAGAAGACTTTTTCTTAACAAATTGAATTTAACAAAATTATGAAAGTTTAAAAAAATAAGCTGCGAAAATCTCCTTGCTCGACGATAATAATGAAACTTAAGAAAAAAAAATAATAAGTGATAAAGCCTAAGGGTTGGCAACCGTCTTCTATTCCAGAGGACAGTCCTCTTTTTTGTCTTACCGTCCTCTTTTCTCTGACGCATAGAAAAACTAAAGCAAATGCTGCAAATGTCCATTTCTATTTTGAATTTTAAGAACACAAGAACAAGAAAGAGTCAAAAGAAATATTTGTGAAACCAATAAATATTTTTTCTATCCTATAGTTTTTGTTTTTTAACTATATTTTGTTCAAATAAAAAGTTTTTAAAAAATATATCACGTTTTATTCATAGGCGTGGAACCCGCCTCAGCAGGACCCGTGACATTAAATTTACCTAGTTTTCTCCTCCTTTTTGTCGTTTCGATTGAACCTGGATACCCATGACATTTAAACACCGGCGATACAATCCCCGGCAGCTTGACAACGGCTCTCTACTGGCATTTTACGTTATGAACCGGTCTTGTACTGGAGTGGTTTTTCGTGGACCGCCAATTCTAGGTCTTTCTGTCTCATTAAATCGAGCGTTAACATTAAACACTTGCGACACCGTGTTGTTGTCGGCAACTTTGCAATATGCCAATCGCCTGATTGGCTTCTTCGAATGTCATCTTACGTCTAACCATTATTTTTATGATATCAAATTTCGAGGAACGCCGAATAAACACTAATTTAAAATTCTGTGTTACTTGCTTTATTCCAAAAATAACAGATAAAGCTCGGTCAAGCAAAAATGATTGAGAAGAAAAAACGGATATATCAGCATATGAATAAAGGAATGTTTTTTTTCTCGAATAGTGAATGAAAATAAATAAATAAATTGAAACTTTTTGGATTTTTCGCAATATCCCTAACTCATGTAGAGCAGTATATAATGTATGTCTGGCAGTCGCTGGCTCTTAAACTAACCTACCTACAAAAAAGTTTAAACTTTTTAAAAAGCAGTATCCCCTATTCGCTACAGTAAAATGGAGGCCGGATTACTTTTTCTACCCATCAAGAAACTACCTCCAAACTAGCAATTTTTACGGTAAATGTTAAAAACTTTTTGGAATATTAAATCAAATCGAAATTTTATTTAAGCGCCCTGTATATCTGCTAATATCAATACTTTGTTACACTTTGCACTGGTACTTATATGCTTTGTCAAATTATATAGAATTATGCACTGTGTTAATTTAATATTTGGTAATTTTGATTATACGGAACCTCCACAGAATACTATGTTTGTTGGGGATGAATTACGACATTGCATCCCCAAACTTTACTTTGTGTCAGCGGTAATGTAGTTTGAATATTAGTTTTAGTTTAGCTTAGTTCTCTTATATGCGTATAATTTCTACCTGTTATTTCACTTACAGCGTTTTCAGATTTATTCTCTTGTGACAAAATAAATCTCAGCAAAGTTAGTATAATACAGTTTGTAACTAAAATCTAAACATGTAATGAGAAAAACGATGAATGTACATATTATGTACATGTTCTATCAAAATTAAAGTAACTGGAGCTAATGTTACTTTAAAGATTCTTGTTAAATCTTGTTGGTGCTAAAAATAGGGAAAATATCGTTAATATTAACAGATTTTTTATACCTATACAATACTATACATAAGAGGATTTTCGACAAACAAATAAATTGCAACTGGGAAATGGAAACCCTATAATGATATAATAATCGTCACGTTTTTAAAGTTTTAAGAGATTCTACATATTATGAAGAATCCATGCGATGAATTGCCAGCCTTCAACCTAAAGCGTCACGGACTAGGCACACCAGAAGCGATACTTAAGTTTCGAATCGAACGCGGTTGCCCAGTTGCGAAAATCAGCTTTCCCATCGCATTCGGTTCTTATGCGGCTGACCCTTCTTCTTTTTATACTTGGAGATTGCTGACCGCCAAGTTACCGGGATCATTCCGCTTGACTTTAAATTTCCCGCCATCTCTCCGACAATGAAATCCGTGATAGTAAATTTCCGAGTGTACAGGATGCGACTCGACAACAAAGAACCACCATTTTTTGTGGAAGCGTATAGACGTGTTCTGTTTGGTGCTTCCTTTGTGGGTTGTTTAGTTGTTCGCCTATATATATATATATATATATATATATATATATATATATATATATATATATATATATATATATTTGGAATGTTTATTGTAGAATTTTCACTGATGATCTCGTTTTTTATTGTTCCTTGTTTTGTATGTAAATATGTTTTTAAATAAAGTTGTCCACTACTTTATAATTTTATTGTTATAGTTTAATAGTTTTTTCCTTATATTCTGCCATTTTACTACTTTCATAACTAGAAAAGTTATAAACTATTTTAAAGTGATGAGATACATTTACTATTATTTTTATACCTATATCTTCCAACAAAAATGCATGAGCAAGGTTTGTTAATCTGCAAATAGCTATTTAAATACTGGGAGCAATAATGTTCAGCATGTTTTTATAAAGAACAAAGTGAACTGTATATTCTAATGTATATAATTTAAGAGGGTTAACCTTGGTTATTCCAGAAACATTTTTACAGAAAAAATAAGTTAAAATTTCCAAAAAAAAATTGCATTTTAGCCAGGCATACCCCAAGTTTAGGGACAAAAATGTTAAATTCATATTTAAAATGTCTCTTCTAGAATTGATATAACAGCAAGTGTAAATCATTTTTGTTAATTTCCAGTAACTATTATGCTGTAAAAGTCTTTATAATATGCCCAATGCAGACCATCTTAAATTTGCTACTGCACCTAGCCCGCCTAGCCGTGGCCGGCTTAGGTGTACTTGGCTAATCCACCAGTGGACGCACAGCGGATCTCCAAACTGTGTCGTGTACCATAATGCCGCTCATGGTTCATGAGCGGCATTACATTCCACGGGCCGCCTCGGCAAAGAGGACATGCCCGGTCTATAATCCGCTGGGTTTGCCGTGTTTCGGGCCGAACGCGGCTTTCGCCAATGCGGTTTCTGTCCGCTTCTGAAGCAGCCATCTTGTGTTTACTGGGTGTTGGACCAAAGTACATCCCTAGTGCACAGTTAATCAAAAATTTTCCATAAATAGGTATCATTAAAGGTCAGTATCGTCAAATTTAAGTAAGCATATTTGACTGTAGGTTTATTTTTATGTTACAGTAAATAATAAGTATTTGTAACGACATTTTAAAGTCAAACAAGTATCAGCTTTAAGCCAATTAACCGATTGTCCTTGCACAAATTCGTTCCGGTCATTGTTAAACATTCCTTTTATGGATGGCGCTGCCTGTGTCTCACTGCTTATGCAGTACGACAGTTGTAGCTTTAAGGGATTACTTTTTCGGAAGGTTGGTATGTTCGTCTATCCTGTACTGATGAGAACCAACGAGTTCGAAACCGGTCTGCAGGTGACGACATCCTAACTAAAGAAAAAGCTTCCTTCTTCCTAGTAGTTTCTTGCATTCAAAACAAGTATTTTATTATCTAACTGTGTTAGAAGAAAATACGGCAAATTTTGGTATGTAATTCAGCGCTCGGAGGGGCATATAGCCCGGAGAATAGCTGTTTTACCATTATTTGTTGAAATCCTTATTGTATAAAGAATTTTCAGGTGGTTAGAGAATTTATTCTCAATTTTTGCACATTCCTTTTATATAAATGTAATGTTTCTTATTTACGAAATCTCCTAACCTTTGGGAAATAATCAAGAAAATAAATTAGTGCTGGAATTCACCATACATTAGCCATTATGACACTTTTATTTATATGCCATGTGACATCACAACCAATAGAAGCACGTTTTGCAAGTTTCGAATTTCGTATGAAAATTTGTAGCAGAAAATATTTATTTTGTTTATAAAGACCAAAATAAATGGATAAAGACAACCACTATAAATATTTTTTAATCTGTTAAACCAACATTAATATTTCATATTATGTAAACGGTAAGTATTTTTATTATTTTTACTTTTTTACTATGTTACTTGGCAGCGATGCGCATCAGTTGCTCTTCTCGTCTTATATCGTCTTGTATATTGGGCTTCATCTGTTTTTAGATAGTATAACAAGTTAGAGAGGTTTTATAATCAATACTGCTGTATACATAAGTAGATGAACATATTATACATACAAAGTTTATTTTGTTTAAATTACTTTTGTCTCGTGACAACCTGAACTCAAAAAGGAAACGCACGCGTTTATCAGCAGCGAGAACGAGACCTGGCATGGCAGAAAATAGATGCTTCGCTGAAATGCAGGAAGTTCTTTCTGCTTTGGCGGCGAAACGAAACGGCAACTTTGAGCAACTTTATCGTGGCGTGGCTTGTCTGTAATACCAACATAAATGTGCATATTAAACGCGAATTTGCTGCTGGTTAAATAGTCGTACGAATTGACTTGCGAATTAGATTTAATGATGTCAATGGTAATTCAGTTTATTTGGTATTTCGATAAGTTTGTTTCAAACAAAAATTTCTTTCACAGAAATCGGATTAAATATTTTTTGAGTAGCCAAGTTACAACTTTTTTTATTTAGAATGGTTTACAAAGACTTTATGTATCCTGGGTTTCTGGAAAGGAATTAGATGCAATCTACTGATACAGGCTTGAAGATTAAAGGTTGCAAGAATATTTCTATAAAGGAATTATTTCTACGCATGTACAGAAATATTTACATAATCAAATTATACACATGTAATAAACATAACCAAGGTGTTTAGGTAATAACCTGGTTAAACCAATGTAAAGGTAGAGCCGCAAGCAAAGCATTTAGATGCTTTATATAATCAAAGAAATTCAGCAATCACAACTACTACAAAATCATCACAAAACATAAGAGACGTACCGTAAAACTAAAAGCTAATGAGCTAGGCAAAAATTACTATAGGACCATAGTGAGTTGAGCAACCCAGAGCTGTAGGTGTTCCGTATTCAAAACCCAAGTAATTCTTCAACACAGTGAAAAGTCAAAGACAAAGTATTACCCTACTCTTAAAATAGTAATTAAATAAAATCATTAAAGATAAACACCGGCACCGGCCCATGACCACTAAAATATTAAGTAATTAATTTGTTTTTATATCAAGTCAACTGGTATCACAATACAACAGAATCTTGACAAAATGGCGATTTGTCAATAATAAAATTTGTTGATACCATTCCATCTTATTTGTAACACAGCCAAGTTCATACAATGAGGAATATTTAATATAAGCCAGTTGACAACGTTATATATCTCTATTTGCCATGCACACAAGAAGCTCGTTAAATTCAATTTTGACATATTTAAACTGACATGGCCGATGCACTCTCTTTGGGTGGCATACAATATAGAAATGTCCTAAGCTCTAGGCCACCCACTGTAAAGCTAAGCAAACAATATCAAAAATAAAAATAAAACTACAGTGAGTCCTTAAGACACGAGATCATAGCTAATAGACTGTAATTATAACTCAAAATGGGTTAAGGTAGGCATAACAAGGCCCCAAAAATCAGATAAAGATAAGATCAAATATAAAAACCCCAGTGAAAATTTAATTAAGTAATCAGTACGTAAGCCACTTATTAACACAAAATATAGATCCAATAGTAAGTACCCCACAACTTAGTAATGAATTTAACACAAAAAAACTCATGCCCTCCCGTTACAGTTCGCGTAACGGGGTACACGTGGGCGTTATTAAAAAATGAGAAAAAGTAATTGATGACTAGCCAAAAACAAAGCTTAAAACGCGGAATTTAATGTTTTCGTGCCAGGACCGCCGGGATCTAACATTATTGAGTGAAAACCTCTTATCTAAAGGCTATTGGGCGGGTCTGATGTGTGCGTGGTAGCCATTACAGCTCGAAATCCATTTACCAATGCTATCCTTCCAGGCATAACAACGGCGTCAAATCATCCAAAAGGTACACAAAAATATTAGGGTGGCATCCCAGATCCACAAGTTACACTCAAAGGGCCTAAGGGATGACCACTCCTTCAATGTCTTCAGCTGCATGCAAAAGGACCCTCGTGGCTTGTCACAACCCCAACGAACCCAATATTCATTTTTTTTTTGGTCCCCGTTATTGTGCAGGATAGTATCTATTCGATACTCTGCACTCGATACCTTCAAGTATCGACAGCTAGATATCAACTCTTAAGACATCAGATATTCGGGTATCAAATGATACAATGATATCAATGATACCTCCAAGTTTTAAAGTGAAAGCATCGATATCATGAGATACGATTAAATTACACGTCCCTACCAAACCTTCACGCGCAACACGCGTCTAAGGTTGTAGCTAAAAGTGCGGGTTGCATATAAGTAACCGTTCACCGGGGGGGGGGGGGGGGGGGTCAAACTTATGATTTAATATTTTTCTAGTAGACAAGACAATGATTTGAGTGATTTTTTAGAGTGGATACTTTTTCTTTCAGAGTGGGCATTGCAGCACATCAGAAATCGACAAAATCAAATTCCCTATTCTCACTTTTGTTTGATTTACTGATTATGATAAGTGCTTGCAATGTACCCTTTTACGTGTTGCGAAAAGAACCTTTTCACCGTTTCTGAAACAAATATGTACCGTACCACAGTGGAAATTACTTACCATCCGAAATGATATCAAGGCGATGTTTACCGCACGTGAGGGAACTACTTGAACAGGATATTAAGGACGCACTCGATAACCAAAAAACGACGCTACTGGACGTTAGGAAAACTGGGGATCCCTAGTTATAAGTGATGGATACTTTTTAATATTTTTTTTATCATACATATCATAATTTTTTTACATAACAATATCATAAGAGGAGGAATTTTTTTGTGTAATTAAAAATAGGGAATATGGTAACCACTTTTCTAGACGCGCATATTCCTAAACGAATATCGATTTAAATGAGTGAAAGCTTGGATAAAATCTACTTTCATTGTCTTAAACTTTGCACCAGTTAACCTAAAATTAGGATCTCACTGTGGCGATTGATGCCATGTCATCTAATTTCTTCTTTGCGTGTCAAGACGACACAAGCGATTAATCTCTTCCACAGCGTTAACAGCGTGGTATTCTTTTAATTGTCGTAAAATAAGAAAGAAAATTTGTTGTTGTTGCTTATGCTTTTGAAAATCGTCGTTTGCGGTTGAAATTAGTGTATTTTAGGCAACAAAAAATAAACGTTTTTTTTTGTTAATATCATCTAGTGTTCCAATAAACTGTTTGATTTAATGTTATAAATAATAGTGAATCCACAAAACCAAATTTCTATTTCAAATCAAATCGAAATTGGGACTAATTTTGACATAGCGCTTAACCCAGCCTCAAGGTCGTGGTTTTGTGAGAAGAGAAAGACTATTTTTTAGTATTGAATAAAACTAAAATAACAGTTTGTATTGACACGATGATAGCACCTTATTTTATATATAAAACTCAATATGCAAAGAATAATAAATTAATATAATCCAGAAAAGCTTACTAATTGTTAAATTGCATGATTTAATGGAGCTTCAAAATTATGTCTGCTACTTTTAGGCTATGTATTAGTAGTATTTTAGCAATTATATAGTAAGCTTTTTGGATTATATTGTTTCATACACGCCCCGGCAAAAAAAACCGCCATCCCAAAACTATGGCTAATGTTTGATGTTTTATAACTTTTTTATTTTTAATCAGATTTTTATAGTTTTTTTAGCAGTTTGTGAATTAATTAATTAATATTTTAGTGTATTTGTTTAATAATACACCTTTTGGTCATGCTATATAATATAGGTCTAAACAAAAATATTGGCTTTTGTCGTAAGTTTACAACACCTTGTGGAAAAATTGAAAAACCAATTTTTGATCATCAAACCCAAGCAAACCCAACCCAACCAGAGCGGTTCCGTTATAGATTGGGAAGGTATTTCGAGTGAGGCACATACCGATACCGGCCTTGTATTTGTTGAAAATAGAGCTCTGAAGACCCATCGTTACATTGAAGATATCCTGCAAGACGCACTTGCTCCTTTAATTGGGGACCAATTTATACTAATGCATGATAACGCTAGACCCCATATTGTACGTGTTGTAAGCGATTTTTTGGATGATGTGGTAATATAATATATAATAATTCTTACCACATAGTTTACTGTGTCCCTTGCCGTGCTGGTGCTGACTTCCATTTATTCCTGCAAAGTGTATGTACCCTTTGGAGCAAGGAACATTAAGCCGAATCAGTTCCACTACCAGTCCATGGCCGTCGTTGGGAGAGGGAAACCATATTCGGCAGTCAGAGAAATGTGGCAGATCGGACTGACTTATTGTACTAGACTCTGCTTGCAGGTATAAGTAACAATCTGCAACCAAAAACGCGAATTACATATTTTATATGCCCAGGATTTTGTGCAGAGAAGTAATCAGCAACAAATAAGAAATTATTAAGAAAATAAGTTAACACAGGAATTCACCAAGTATTAGCCATTATAACACTTTTTTATGACATGTGACGTCACAACCAATAGTATCACGTTTTGGAAGTTTCGAATTTTGTGTAAAAATTTGTACTAGCAAATCTTTTTGTTTTGTAACGACCAAAATAAATGGATAAAACAACTGCCATAAATATTTTATCTACGTTGAGAATACAAAAAAAGTTTATTTGGATTATATTATGCATATTCCCTGTTGATAAACCTCCTCACTACTGTCGCTTTAAAACTCAATATTTTTGACCTACTTTTTGACAACGCCTGGTGCCAGGCTTTCAGTTATGCGGCATAGATGTTGCGATTAATAAGCAAATTAATAAAATAACGCAATTACTGTAGGTTAACATCCGCATATGACGGGAATAATAAAATTTAACAATACACCATTATTTTTTGGCACAATCAAATTTGTAATTTATTTGCATTGCATAGCGACGAAATGTAGAGTGGGAGTGGCAACGTCTCTTTTTCTCCGTTGCGTTTCACGTACCTTAATTTCATTCATTCATGGCTTAAACAGTTGACTAGGCATATTATCTTGTATGTAACGCTTTTGACGGGTCGGAATACATGTGCTGACGGCACTAACGCCGTATCACATCGCGTGTGCGCGGAGCTGAGTGGGTAAAATTAAAAATTTTGAAAAACGTTCAAGGACATAAGTTGTTTCTTACAGCGTGAGAAATGTTTTTTGTCGAAAAACTTTTTCTATAAAACCAATGGTTCAGCAGTTATAAGGAAATGAACAATTACATTGTTTATAACAATTGACCGCGCTAGAATTTTTCAATCCTGATAATTTTTGCTCAATCTACACCCAATTCTCAATGTTCATGACTCTTTTCAGAGTCATGTAAGCGATCCTTCTGGTGATAAGTGTGGGGGACAGCAATTTTTAAGCGTTTTTCCCGAAAAATGTTTAAAAAAATGCCAAAAAAATACAACATATAGCGTTGAATTCGTGCTTCAAAGAGCTTTCGTTTGACACCATACACGATGCCCAAGGAAAAAAATCCATTGCCCAATTTACCCCCCGAAATTAACCTATAGAATCAAAATTCAACTTTTTGATAATTTTCTCGCAATCTACACCTAATTTTCAATGTTCATGATTTTTTTCTGAGCGATCCTTCTGGTGATAACGGTGGGGGACAGCAATTTTTAAGCGGTTTTCCCGAAAAATGTTTAAAAAAATGCAATAAAAAATACATCATAATATACAGGGGGTTTCAAAAAACATGTGCCATCGCTTAAAGGGAGATTCTTTGAAAGAAATTAAGGCAAAAAGTTCTTATGAACATGGGTCCGCAGATGCTTTGTTTCAAAGATACAGGACGTGCAATTTTTAAATGGTCTTTACATGTTAAAACCGATGGTTGGGAAAACTAAACCAGTAAGACCGTTAATAAAATTACATTTATCTCCTAAACGAAATGAAAATTGAAAAAATATGGAGAGACAAGTCTTGTTAAGAATTTAACATACTATTTGACCGATATACGAAAATGTGAAGAAATCAGTGGCGTACATGTTTTTACTGGAAAAATATTGTACCGTCTTCTTATATGTACGCCCCCGGAGGACCTGCCAAAGTCTTTTCATGGTCAGAATTATGCTTAATTTAAGTACTTTACACAACGTACATTTCATTCAAATTGATGAAGCCATTTTGAAAATATTTTGGAAAAACTGAAAAAAATTTAAAAATTTAACACCCTGTATCTTTGAAATGTGGCATCTGCGGACCCATATTTATATGAACTTTTTGCCTTAGTTTCTTACAAGGAATCTCCCTTTAAGCGATGGCACATGTTTTTTGAAACACTCTGTATGATACCATACACGATGCCCTTGAAATTCTTTTTTCCATTGCCCAATTTACCCCCCGAAATTAACCCCCAGAACCAACATTCAGCTTTGGTAGTTTTCCCGCAATCTACACCTAATTCTCAATGTTCATGATATTATTTTTAGATTAGCGATCTTTTTGGTGATTAGGGTGGGGGACAGCAATTTTTAAACGTTTTTCATTTAAAAAAAAACATAATATATATTGTTGAATTCGTGATTTAATAAGCTTTCATTTGACACCCTAGAAATTTTTTTTCTATTTCCCAATTTACCTCCTGAAATTAACCTCCAGAATCAAAATTCAACTCTTTATATATTGGATTGAGTACTGAGTAGTCCGTTACTTTGTGATATTGCATTTTTATATAGAAATGTAGACAATTTACTTTGTTTAATATCACTTTATTTTATTTTTTACAGAATAGTGACTGCAGTTTCGTAGTACTACTACATTATCAAACTCAAACTCTTTATAGTTTACCTACGTCTATAATTGGGCCACTACACTCTATCTCTGTGCTAAATTAAAAATTTTTTCGTCGAATAGTTTCAGATAAAATCGCCTGTGACAGACACCCTGGCGGTCACCGAATACGATCAGTATTCCGTTTCACGGAACACTAAAAAGGATAGTTAAGAACGAATGGTGTTGTCACTTGTAGCTTGTAGCTGAAGGTTTTACCTTACGTTCTTATTTCAATTTTCTAACACAAAGCTTTTTAATTATGTTTCACTAAACAAGAGATCCTAACATTCCATAAGCTTACTTTAAAAGCAATGTTTTAATGTGTTTTCTAATAATACAATTTATATTCCCGAAACTAATTAAAATCTAATAAAGCTATGAATGATGTATTAAAAAAAATGCAGCTAGGAAATAATGAATTTTCTGTTTTCTGCAACAAAAGGAAAATAAAATGGTGTTTAAACTAGCGTACTTTTCTACTTTAGCAGGGCAATAGAATTTTATTCTTTGTTAAGTGGAATCTCAGGTTTCCGCCAAAGTACAAAGACTCATTCAAGAAACCCACACATGTTGTGACCTATTTGCACGGACAAATACTTTAGTTGTGACTTCTACACAATCTGCAACTTGCTTTTCTTCTTTTCTAAGCCATTGTTTCAAAGCAAAATTGCCATCAATTACATGAAGTATACAAATATTTCAACTGATGCTTTTACCATAAAGCTTTAGTACCATCGTTTGTTTGAAAACTTAAAATTAAGATGGAGGTAAGACCGTAAATTTGCTTAAAATTGCGTGGGAAACAAAGATGTAGTCGAAAAGTTTGAATAATAATTTTGGTGTTGATGACGTGTTCCACATTTTATAGTTAGAGAAAATTATTTAGTTTATATACTCCGTTAGTTTCAAGAACAGGTAAAGCTACTTTTACAAAAGTTATTTGTCTCATTCTTACACTTGTCAGCTTGAAACCGTTGACTTTAGATTGTAAAATTAGACTAGCGATAGAGAATCTGGTCGATGATGTTTTGATATTGAAGCAAAATAAATCTAAAGGTGGCAAGTAATAAAACCAGCTTAAAGCAATACACCCGGCTTGAAGCGTTTATGTCCTCGATCATTCGAAGTTTTATACCCTGTTTTGAGGCAGCTTTCGTAAAGCCAACCCTCTTTATTTTTAGGCTTTTAAAAGCTGCTTAAACTTATGCCGGTTTCTAGCTGTCGATATAAACGTTGTGAATTTTCCTCATCTTAAATCTACTTAGTATGTTTAGAAATAAAATACCCCTCAGCCAATCAGTGTGAATGGAAATTTGGGACCATTTTCATTTATTCCGACATTGTCCAAAAATGAAGCTATATATAACTTCTTGACTATAAATTAAAAACTATCTAATGGTTTTAATGAAAATGTGGTTCTGCTAGTTATTAAAACTGCTGAATCTCATCACAGTTGTTAATCAAACTTTTTATAAGAAGTTCTGATTTCTCCAAACTTTGCGAAAAGTTTGCAGTTTTATCAGTTTAAACTACTTTATTTTAATCTAGATGAAAAACAATTTCAGTAATGGACTGGTGGAAAAACCAGGTTTCTTAATTAGACTTAAGTAAGATTTGTTCTCAAATAGAAAATTTATTCTTTATGGAAACTTCATAAGAATAGTTGTTTTTTCTATCAAGTAAATTAAAAAGGTATACATTATAATAAAACAACGATAAAAGTAAACTGAATGTTTAAATTAATAATTTTTTTTTGGCAAACAAGTAACTGACAAAAGCAAAAGCTCTCAAACGTACGAAATAATATTTTTACCTATTTATGACTGTGGTTGATGGTAAACTTAACATTCTTCAAAGTTAGGTAACTTGTACACCGAAGTTCTAAACTTTGAAATCGGCGCAAAGTATGATAGGAACATTGATAAATTATTGTTAATCAAGAGTAATATTTTTAGTTTATTTTTACTAAACCTAATGGTCAGCCTAATTGCGTTCGACTTTTAGCAATCTGTACACAAATATTCTGAACTTAAGCGCAACTTCTTATTAATTGTTTATGAAGTATCATTACGGATCCTTATATTGTGAAATTGCGACGACTTTAAAGTTCAAAACTTCGGTGTACAAGTTACCTAACTTTGAACAAAATTAGGTTTCCCATTAACCACAGTTATAAATACGTAAAAATATTATTTCATACTTTTTAGTGCTTTTGCTTTTGTGTAGTCGGTTCATTTAAAAAAATATTTTTTTCTTTTAAGACCACCTATTCTCTCTTTCCCTTCATCTTATCGCTTCCTCCTTGAATTTGTCATATCCATGTAATATTCGATTTTCAGACCTCAGGAACTCCGAAAATTACATAGTTAATATTTTTTAAAATTTCCACCCGCTCTTTTCGCCCCCCTTTCCCGTCGTAATTTTTTTTTTACATACGTTACATGAACTTAGCTTTTCTGACTTCAATAATCCTGGAAACGATCCATTAGTTAACATTTTTGGAGAACTTGGCAGTCGCTCCTCTTTACTCACACACTTTCTCAACATCTGTTACACAAACTTAAATTTATTGACCTCAATAACCCGGAAAATGACATGTTAGTTAACATTTTTGGAGAAATTGTCAATCGCTCCTTTTTATCCCCCACCCGTAATTTTTTTTAACATCTCTTGGACAAAATTAGATTATCTGACCTCAATAGCCCCTAAAATGACATATTAGTTAACATTTGTGGACAATGTCCCAGTCTCTTCTTGTTACCCCCCCCCCCCCCCCACCCCCATTTATTTGTTTAACATCTGCTAGATAAAATTAGATTTTGCGCCCTCATAAACCCCGAAAACGAGATATTAGTGAACATTTTCGGAAAAATTCTAAGCCGCTCCGGTTTTACCCCTCTTACCCCGCCCCTTTGATATTTTTTAAAGTCAAATACCAACCGGACCACCAGACCGTTATGGTAAACACAACGGAAAAAAATTATTGAAATCTGTGCTACCATTCCGAAGAACACACACTAAACTCTCGATTTCAAGAGTTATTTTTAGTTTTTCGCAGTTTCTGTAGGTTTCCACTCATTTCAGCCAAAAAAACATAAAATGGTACCATTCGGAAGAACTCATCTACAAACAAAACAAAAAAATTATCGAATTCGGTTAATCAGTTCAAGAATTATGCGTGAACATACATAAAAAGGTAATGATAATAATAATAATGACACCCATGGGTCGAATTGATAACCTCCTCGTAAAGTCGGTTAAAAAAGAGGAAGCATTGAAAAATATGGAATAGATGTAACAAAAATCTTTTAACTAACATTAGAAAGTTGCAACACCTTTACAGTGCTAGAACACTATGTTAATTAGCTTTCTTTATAAAAAAATACGTATTCAAAACATATGTTTTTTATGGCGATTTTAAAATTCGGTGGGTATTTTGATGGTGATGTAATTTAAAGCTTGAGCCCTGGAACTCCAAGTGTCGATTCCAAAACTGACAAATATTCCTTGTGGAGCACACTCGTCCACTAATCTACTTCAAAAGGCCCAAACAGGGACACACGTCCCAAATTTCTCCAAACCATCAAAAATCTAAGCATGGCAAAAAATCATCAAAGAGGCAGTCTTCGAAGCACTGTAACTTACTTTCAAAGGAATATAATGCAAAGATGAATTGAAATAATTAGTTAAACTATCTAATTAAATAAGACATGTAAAGTTATAGGTTATAATTTACGTGCATGCATACAAAATAAATAGTTAAAATTAGAGAAATCGACGTACTCACTCCTTTATAGAGTCTCTAATATAGAATTATCTGTTGATACGGGAGGAATGAAATTAGATTTTAATTCTCCCAGAACAAGGGGCCTCTCACCAACGTAGCTAATCAGCATGTCTTCGGAAAAATAACAGGTCAAGACTCAATCATCAATTGAATTACTATGAAATAAAATAGTAATGAACGTTGCATGATTAGGATAGTGTCTTGAAAACGATTCTCGGTAAACAGAGCTAGTAGAACCGGCAGTCGGAAGTAGACATATCTAAAGCTTATTTTATCTAAGACCAAAACATAATATCCTTTCTAATTCTATATTAGCAAGAAGGCAGTGGCGAGTAAAATGAGCAGCCGAGAAAGCTTTCCGCAATGAACAAAACTTTATTTAACTTTACCAGACTCCAAAATCACTTTAAATAGTGTGAATACTAATCCAACTTTGTGTACTAAGTTCAGATTTAGCCCGAAACTTTAAATGATTTTGTAATTTTGAAATGAATTTTCATCATTGAAGCAAAATTTAATCTTTAAAGTAAACAAAAGCAGTAATGTAGCGCAAATGTATACAACTAAAAATTTAATCAACCAAAGTGGATTTTTTGCAGACAATGCAGTAGGTTTATAAAAGTTTAATAACTGAATTTTGGTTATAAAATTATAGATAATACGTCACTTCTAGAGAGAGTACTTCTAAAGATTACAGTATAAAGTTTTATCAGTGATGTGCAGGTGCAGATGATGTAATAAAGAGGAAACATATCAACATAGCATCTCCTCTCGCACATATTATATGTGAATATATTTTGGGTTAATGATGTTTAAGTTACAAAAATATGAAATAAATTTTAAAAAATTACCCAGACGTTCTCAGTTGACCCTAACGATAGTACAAAGCTACCTTCTGTACCGGTCTGAAACGGTCCGAAACGTGGACTGATCAGCAAGGGAAGACGAAACTATTCATTTATAACTAGCATTTTGTTTTGTTTCATACGAGAGAGAACGCTCAATATCCAACCATGAGCGCTGTCGATATATCTTTCCGAACCGATTGTATACAACCGGGCAAACCTGTGAATACTAACAAACATTTTCAGATGGAAAGAGCAGTTTTCTACACACTTGGCCACGCTCTTTTCGCAATAAAGAAGAATTTAATTTACTTTCACTTCAGAACTAAAATTCAAAGCTCTGAAAAATCAAAATTTAAAAATCCTTAATAATCAAAATTTAAAAAGGCAACGTGTCGAGCCGAATACGAGTAGCTTGCGCGTGCGTGCCAACAAAAATGCCCTAGCTCAAATGGCGGTGAGTAGGGGGGAGGGGTTAAAAAGGACGCCACTGTTGTAATCAAACCCAACCGGGTTAAAAACAGGAACCCTTCTAGATCACATTTGGACCTCGCTTTCAACTTCACTTACTAACGCAAACATAAAAAAAATTAACTACAAACTGCGCTGCATGGTGAGCCAAATAAAACCGATACTTCAAAAACAAATTTACAATTCTGCCATTTGCCATTTTTGGGGTTATTAAGGTCAGAAAATTTAATTGTCTGTAATAGATGCAAAGAAAATTAACGGAGGGGTAGGAGGAGGGGGGGGGGGGTAAAAAGAAGTTACTGGCAATTTCATTAAAATCGTTAACTAATGTGTTATTTTCGGGATTACTGTGGTCAGAAAATCCAATTTTGTCTAACATATGTTAAAAAAGGTATCGGGGAGGGGTAATAATTTAAAAGGGGCGAGTGGGAATTTCTTCACAAATCTTAACTAATATGACATTTTTGGGGCTCCTGAGGTCAGAAAATCTAATATACCATGACTATTGCTAATTTAAAGAGGGGGAGATAAGATGAAGAGGGTGGGGGGAGAATAGGTGCACTAAAAAAATCATTTTCTGTGAAATTTAAGTTGACCCGCAGTAATAAAGACGTAAGAGTATTATTTCATACTTTTCAGCGCTGTTCCTTTTGTGATGTTGGTTCATTTTTTTGAAAAAAAAGAAATATTTTAGAAACAATAATTCATAAATACAACCTGGCAAAATCTAGTATTAATTTTATTTAATTTACCTTTTCCATGAGTTACCTGAGTCCGACCCCGATTTTTGCGTCATGTAATATTAAAATCCAGTCTGTAGATATAACTAACCTAACCTTATATAACTTATGTTTCATGTATTCATAATCATGACATCAAAACAACACTAGTATCACCTATACCACGCGGACGAAGTCGCGGGCGGAAGCTAGTATCCTATAAATAAATTCCGGAATCATTAATGTTTAGCCATTTTCCTTATATTTAAAAATAGTGTTTAATTGGGAAGTTTCACCAAACTTAAAACAATGTCAACAATAAACAAACTGCTACATGTCATTAGTAATGTCATTACAGTAATAAAAACATAAGTAATTATTGAAGAAACAAAAGTTTGTCGTGCAGATCGTTACACTGATGATAATATACCATAACATTTTAAATACACGTTTCCTTTTATTTGGAAAATGAGCTATATTTCCTTAGTTATTCACTATTAATTATCAAGAAAAAATCATTATGGGTTTTAATAACTTACCTTGAGAAATAGTAAATGTGTACATCGCTCGATGGATAGTTGGATTGTCCTCCGTTTTGTAGTTTATCCTGAAAAAAAAATTAATGGTTTATCATCAGCAAGTAACCATTTTGTTATTAAATTGATCTTCCATAAAATCGTAAACTAAACAAATGAAGTTTACTATAATTTAATATTATGTTGAGGCAGATGATGCGTCACATGTGGTTTCCGTTTAATATTAATGGTAATGGAAATGATGGTTGGCCACCCATTATCATTATTAAGTATTGTTGGTGTTCAGCACGGGTACGGTAATAAAATAAAGTATTTAAACCCAAATCATTGCATTGGTCAGATTATTGGACAGTAATTGTAAACTGTGCTGAAAATGTAAATATTTTTTAAAATTAATTTGTGCCGGCATGAAATAACCCAACTTTAAAAATTTGCGACAAAAACTTGGAGGTAAGTTAGTATTTTATACCGGTCGGTGGTACTTCTCGGAATTTTTTCAATAAAAATAATAAGATGGTGCATAAATTTGCTGCTATTTAAACAAACAAGACCTTAAATCAGAGATTGCCTAGCAACACATTACGGTATCAGATACTGTAATTTTCGATTTATCGGCCGCAAATGAGTCCGGGAAATAGTCATTTCCCGGACATAGAAATACAATTTTCTTTATGGGCTTAGGCCTTAACATGGAAGATACCAGGTCTGTATTGATAGAAAATCCTGATGATGTTGCTATTTTTGATCAAAAGGTCAGAAAACATATTCAAGTTATACAAAGTGCAAAAAATGCAGCCAAAAGTCCAGGTCTGTATTTGAAAAAAAAATTTAGTATTAATAACTGAATAGAAACAAATTGTATAAATAAAACAATAATGTTACTTCAGAGAAGGTAAAAATCGCGTGATTTTTGTTAAAATATTTTTTTACCTATAATAATTTTCGAGATATTTAAGAATTCAATTTTTGACTATTTCTAAAAATCCCCTGTAGATAAGAAACTATAGATAATTTTACAACTCCGTAAACGGAATATTTATAGGGACTGAAAACATTTGCTCTAATTTAACCGACCTCGTATCCTTTACCGTCTCGGAGATAGCAATAGTGGTATCACCTATTTTAGACATCCTGTATATGTCAGAAAATGCAAAAGCTTTCATTCTTTCACTAGTGCAAAACACAAGACCGGAAAATGACAAAAATAGTAGGACTATTCTTTTTGATTATGGTCTGGGTGCCCTCCTGCTATCGCGATTTCTGGGCCCTTACCCTTCATCGGTGCCATTTCCTCATTTTCTATATATTTATATATAGAAAAATTTGCCTGTATTATTGTACAATGATGCACTTGTACTGTCGAAGAAATTCGACATTTATTTTACTATTATGTTAGCTGCCAAAAGTTTTGGAGCAACATACGAAAGGAGTTTCCGAACATTTTGGATATAAGCTCTTTCTTAAATTCTGGTCAAAATGTGGTCTGTTCTTCACCCACTCTGGATGTGAGCCTGCCTGATGAAGGCTACGGGCCCAGAAATCGCGATAGCAGGAGGGCACCCGACGAGAATCAGAAAGTATAGACCTAATATTTTATTTTATGTCATTTTACGGTCTTGTGTTTTGTACTAGCGAAAAAATAAAAAAAAAATCAACACTTTTGCATACATATATATATATATATATATATATATATATATATATATATATATATATATATATATATATATATATATATATATATATATTATATATGATATATATATATATATATATATATATATATATATATATATATATACAGGGTGGTGCAACCAAGAAGGGGTGGACGATTGTGAGTAAACGGTGAGGAATTTCGAAAATTACAGCCATAATACAGAGTGGTCCGAAAAACTCGTGGCGAACCAAACTTGTGTTTTTTTAAATGGGACACCCTGTATATAATTGTTCCCATTGATTCTCCTGTTCATTACGATCATTTTGATATAAGGTTTATTGGGTCTAAAACTTATAGTAAGGGAATGGGACGCGGTTAAAGTTTAAAAAATGCTCACAGTTCGGCCATTTTAAAAAAAAATTTGAAACAGGTATGGAAAAACCAAATATTCCATAAAATGTTACATATCCTTGAATACATTAATCGCTTGCAATTTGTTTAAAATTATTCACTGTTATACAGGGTGGTCAAGTTTTGCAAATACGCCCTGGACTCATTTTTTTTAAATGGAACACCCTGTATATTTTATTTTCATCTTAAAGATAACATTGCTAGCTTTCAAAAAATACCATACATGATGCCTTTCTGACCAACAGTTTTTTAGTAAACTAGCCGTGAAACCAAGGTTTCTTCATTCTAATACGATTATACTGAATTTACGTTGTTTATTATTAAATATCCAATATTAGGAGGCCATGACACTATCATAAACGAAACAGGATTGACGAACTTGTCAAAGCTACTGCCGTACAATCCATTATTTACAAGTTAAGTGTAGGTGGCCCAATAATTATGAGGTAAGAAGACTGAGACCCGAAACTTTTACATGTTTATTAGAGATATTTCAAAAAACAGAAAATATTGTTTTTAGGAAATGTAAAGTAATTAATAAACCAGTTATAAACAAATTTTTTGAGAAACGAGTTGCCAGTATTGCTTGAAGATTTACGTTTAATGGTAAGGGGATCCTTATGGCTTGAACATAATGGAGCGCCTCCGCATTGCCATAGGAATGTAAGATATTTTGTCGATAAATTGGAAGACAGATCGTTGGATTGGGCGTGGTGGACCAGGTAAGTGGTCAGCCAGACCACCCGACTTAACACCACTAGATTTTTTCTATGGGGGCATGTTAAAGAAGAAGTCTATAAAGAGGTTCCAACCACAGTGGAAGATATGAAGACGAGAATAAGAAACAGTTTTCGCAACGTTTCAGAACAGACTTTGAGAAAAGTGAAACTTTCATTTATGGATAGACTCGAAATGTGCCTTCAGCAAGATGGTGGTTTAGTTGAACCCCTTATATGAGCATTGTTAATTGTTTATATTAAATTAGGTTTACAAGTAAGTACATACCGAAGTAATTTTAAAAGATGTTCTGTTTTTGCTTAATTAATTTTTTTAAACTATTAATAATACTGATAACTGATTATCTTTGTTTATAACTGGTTTATTAATTACTTTACATTTCCTAAAAACAATATTTTCTGTTTTTTGAAATATCTCTAATAAACATGTAAAAGTTTCGGGTCTCAGTCTTCTTACCTCATAATTATTGGGCCACCTACACTTAACTTGTAAATAATGGATTGTGCGGCAGTAGCTTTGACAAGTTCGTCAATCCTGTTTCATTTATGATAGTGTCATGGCCCCCTAATATTAGATATTTAATAATAAACAACGTAAATTCAGTATAATCGTATTAGAATGAAGAAACCTTGGTTTCACGGCTGGTTTACTAAAAAACTGTTGGTCAGAAAGGCATCATGTATGGTATTTTTTGAAAGCTAGCAATGTTATCTTTAAGATGAAAATAAAATATACAGGGTGTTCCATTTAAAAAAAATGAGTCCAGGGCGTATTTGCAAAAGTTGACCACCCTGTATAACAGTGAATAATTTTAAACAAATTGCAAGCGATTAATGTATTCAAGGATATGTAACGTTTTATGGAATATTTGGTTTTTCCATACCTGTTTCAATTTTTTTTTAAAAATGGCCGAACTTTGAGCATTTTTTCAACTTTAGCCGCGTCCCATTCCCTTACTATAAGTTTTAGACCCAATAAACCCTATATCAAAATGATCATAACGAACAGGAGAATCAATTGGAACAATTATATACAGGGTGTCCCATTTAAAAAAACACAAGTTTGGTTCGCCACGAGTTTTTTGGACCACCCTGTATTATGGCTATAATTTTAAAACATAGCGGGTTTGACTATCTATAATATCCAAAAAAAAAATTTCGAAATTCCTCACCGTTTACTCACAATCGTTCACCCCATCTTGGTTGCACCACCCTGTATATAAATATATATATATATATTATTTTTCCTTCTTTTCTTAACCATAAGATATATTTTTCTTTTAATTCTTGGGTCTAGGTTCATCTGTTCCGACAAAGTGGTAGTAAATTGTTACATGATCTGATTGTCTTGGTAAAAAAATTTCGATACATGTAGAAAAAGAATAAATATAAGGTGGCATATTTTAATAATGACTAAATCAAGGTGTGTAATAAAACAGTGTGGGAGTTCTCGAATTATGAAAGCTTTTCATTTGTAGGTCTTCCAAATCAGCTTCTGTTATTATAGATAACTTTTCATTGAAACACGATCCTTCAATTTATAATAATCATGATATACTAATAACAGAAAATGTTGCGATAATTTTTGCAAATTAGCTGTTTTTCACCTTTGTTTTTGCTGGTAAGTATGCAGATAACTAACGTAGAAAACTAAGATGAATTATTAGATAACCGCTAATTTGTTTTTAAACAACATTTAGCTGAATAATAAAGTAAGGGTTACTATGCTAAACGTGTAAAAATTTATCAATAAAAACAAAAAGTAAAGATAACGGTTTAAAAGCTGTGCTATGACGTACCAATGTTTTTTAGTTTGTTTTAGAAAATGATCGACAAAAGTAACGAAAAATTACATCTTGGAGAAAAAAATGATAAAGGTAGGTTTTGCAATATTAGATTAGGTTTAAAAGAAAATTTTAGGACTATTACCCAAATATTTTTTAACACATGTCTCTCGTCCCTTTATTTCTTAATAGTTTTCATTTTTAATTTTAGGGTCTTGCATCAGGGTGCGGCACATTCAGGTTGCTCTACTATTTTTCCTAATGATTATCATATTTCTGATAAGGAGCTGTCTGTCTGTTGCCATTGTAGCTATGACCACAAGTAACACGTCAAGCAATTCGAATATACCAGTAAGTACATATTTATTTTATCCAATAGTTCGTTCGTTGTGAAATATTTTTTAAATACTTATAAAGTAAACCCCGCGCCGCCGCAGGGTGGGACCGCCAAAGTAAGCTATGGATTTATTAAGTAAAATAAGCGAATCGCTCTGATTAGCCATTTCTATTTTGTTTGAGTCTTTAGATAATGCATTATTTGTTATTAAATTTGAGTATTTTCGCTAATTTATAACTGAAAAGTAGCTTTTGTGCACCGCTAAATAAAGGATTGTTGTGCATGTCTTTCGAATGTTACTGAGCTCATAAAATAATAATATGGGTATTACAGAAAAAGCTAAACGTATCTGTCTCATATTTATACTGTAGTTTCCTTATTATAGATGATTTCCACTTTTAAACACAGTTTTAAAACACCTACGCATGTATGTATTGACCATGTATGTTTCTTGTGACCAGTAAGTTTAAGTAGACTTTTAAAAAATACATGCAAAACCATGTTTGAGATTTTTTTAGTAATAAATGCTCTTAGCAAAAGATATATACAGGGCATCCGACAAGTCTTAGTGTGGTCAAATATCTTTGCTATGTAGCATTTTTTTATTCTGAAAAATTTAGAAAAAAAACCTATTAACAAAAAGGTATATATAAAATTTTACCACTTTTTTCCAACAGAGCGATAGATTTTTAATAAAAAAGTATGTTAGAAATCATTCAGATTTGCAAATCAATAAAAGCCTTAGATTCTCGTCGATTTTTCCTATAGTATAATTTTTTCTAATTTTGACATATAAAGTGACACTTTTCAAAACCGTTGACAGTTTTGAAACATCTTACTTTTCGTAACTAGTAACGAAAGGTAAAATAATTCCTAACTCGTGATAAAATGTTAATTTCACAACCAGTTATGAAAAAATGAAACACAAGAATATAAATATTTCGTATCTTTCGCTCGACTTCTCGGGTACAACAGAAGATAACGCGTTTTGAGCTGCCCCTTTAATATCACTTGGGGTCTCGGAATCGTACAATTTCAATATTTTTAAAAGAAAAAATTTAATTTGTGACGCGACACTTCTTTACAACAAATAAAACTTCAAAACGACATCATGACAATCCAGACAATCTACTAGGTACCCTCTAGATGAAATAAAAATTTCTTCATCAGATGTCTACTTAGATGTTTTGATACAATAGTTAAAATTAATATTTTTGTCAACATTACAAAAAATCTTGAATGAAACACGCCAGGAAATGAATTTTTTTTTAACTTGTATAATTTTCAAGGATCTCGCTTCGCTCGTCCCACAAACATCACACTCGTTAAACAAAGTAAAGCGTTTCCTAACTGGTTACATAAATAGCTGTTATATGACGCAGATTAACTTAACATACATAAGGGTAATTGTCACAAAACTAACTCCTTCATAAAAAAACGGGAAAACCCAAAATAATACTTAGACAGTGAAACCTATACTCTCTTATTATCATGACCAGTCAAAAGTAGCTAACCCATATTATTTTATAAATCGTTGATTTTATCACTACAATTTGACACGAAACTGACATGTTTGTCTTAACTGGATATATTAAAAAACCTAAAAACAAACCTACAGAAAATTATTCTCTAAGGCAAGAATCATAATTACTTTTAATTGCCTAAATTGTTCAACATATAAATAATCATAAGTTTCAACCAGCACGGAACTGACCGGGTAGCGGGTTATGGCGTAAAATAGCTTGATTTTGTGCAAAAGATTATTATAAAATTAACCTTATGTGCATCCTTCTGCAGCTGAAAAGATAATAAACTATATAGAAACGCAGATCAGTCTGAATAAGCGAAGCCGCGTAGATACCGGTTTTCACGTGGTGAAAGTACTGACACTCATATTATTAACTAAGTTTGGATTTTTAAAAACTGTTTCACGTAACTAAAGTTTTGGCTATTCCGAATGGAGGATATACTAAAAAAAACAATACAAGAACTCTTTCTCATAGGACAAATTTCTTGATTATAATTTCAACCTGACAAGCACGCAACTGACATTTATTTAAACAAGTAAGAAATTACGTTCGTAGGTGCATTTCACATATCCTGGTATCTCTAAGAATTTAAAATTTTTGGTTTTAACCTGATAACTATTTTTTTTTACGAACAAGGAAACAGGATGACAGACTTTTAGTAAAAAGTAAAGTTAAGTAAAAAAACGCGCGTGTGAAACATATAAAACGTATACAGATTCTCTACATTTTATACAATTTTATTAACCTTAACTGTATAGAATGTTGGGTCGATGATAAATCCAAGTAAATTGGGTGTAAATGGATAAAGCTCCAACTATTTATAGAGACAGCTCCGGCAGATTTTCTTTTCAGATTCAGAACATTTTGTTACAGCAATGGGAAAATATTGCGACGAAAAATAAAAAATAAAAAAACAGACAGAAAAATTTGGAATTAATATTTCCACACCTGACAACCTACTTTATATTTATCCAGTTATTTGTTTGGGAACTTTAGTGCTAACATAGTGGATAGAGTTTTTAAAATATCATAGAGTACTACAGCTATTTTTGGATTTAAAATAGGGCATTTTACACAGCCTGTAGATTAATTTTGGGCTTCTAATCCTATACGTACTCTGTAAGTTTGTTAAAGTTACCTTTTTTTTCGTGATTGGTAACTATTCTATGTAGAAACTTTATGTGAGCTTAGAATTTTTAAGCCTGGAGCCATCTTTGAATCTATACTATAAGCGTGATGTGTAAAGTAATGGTGGGTACATTTGGTGAAAAATAAACAAATGGCTGCGAGGAAAATGATCTTGTAGTAACCAGTATAAATTGCCAGAAATATGCGCAAGTTAGTAATGACATAAAAGATATACGTAGGAAACCAATTCAATATTTAGATTGTTTATAAATACAAAAAATTGCAAGTACACAAGTAGTTTAATCTGGTTGTTAAGTAGTATTAAACTACTTGACTTGATAAATAATAATTAAATGTAGGATAAAACTGATAAGTTATGTTATTTAAATTTTTGCAGTATAAATTGAAATAATATGTCAAACAGCATTAAATTTTCCCAAATTATGGAAGATGATAGAGGAGCTCTTCCTTGATTAAGGAGTGTCACCCCTGTTTCTTTTCCCACTCAAAAGGCTGTTGATTTTTCAAGCTGTGTGGACCACATGGTAAACTTTTAATACCCTGTTCTATTAGAAGTATAGGGATAAAATTTGACATAATATGTCGGTAAATTTCAGTCTTAAGATTAAGTTAATTTGCCAATATGCCAAAAAGCTCCAAAAAATATCAAAAAAATGCACATAAAATTGTAACAATAAAGTTCTTAATGTCGGAAAATATGCGTCACCTTCACTTGGTACGAAAAGGTAAAAAAAAACAATAATAGGTGTGAAATACAGGTGTGAAAAGTTAGTGTTTACAAAAAAATTCACTTCTTAAGTATGTTTTGAAGCTTCTTTGGTATAATTAGCAAATTTACATAATCTTAAGACTCTGAAACTTACCGATGTCAAGTTTTATTTCTATGCTTCTAACATAAAAGGGCCTAACATGGGATGAAAGATGTCACCCGTAAAACCCTATGGGCCGCTTTAAAAAATACACTATAACAAAGTTAATAAATTTCTGGGTGGACTTTTATTTAAATTTTCTAATTTACAGGTTCGGAAATTTTTAAATTTAATTTTCGTGAGATTAGAATAAAAATTATTAGGCCAGTTTTACTGTTGCCAAGACAGGCGATTGAGTCTCATCTAAGTGTCTAAAAACAGCCTAGACAGTTTTATCAATATACTAGTAATAATTTACTATTTTATCAGAAAGGAGTAATGTTTCATATTTATTTTAATTTTATCATTCTAGACATATGACTGGAAAAACACAAATATTATTTTATCATCATTTTTTTGGACATATGCCTTCCCTCAATTTGCTGCCGGAAACTTGGCACAAATATTCGGAACGAAATGGTTACTTTTGTGGAGCATGTTTATAAATTCACTGGCGTCGATTCTGGTAAGTGACTACCCGTGGATAAAAATCGCACATCTAACAGTACCATCACAGTATAAGTGCCACTTTCCTAAGTGTCCAGTCAATTAAGTTAGATTTAGACTGTGAATTGGATGTACGATGTTTTGACTACTAGTGCATCATAGGTAAAACACGTTTTTACTTTGTCGGTCATTATCATTGCCATTACCACATCTTTTATAGATTCCTGTCATAGCAAGGTTCTTAGGGTCGAATGGTGTTATAGCTTGTCGCATGGTTCAAGGGTTATGCCAAGGATTCATGTTGCCTTCATTAAATACTGTATTAGGGCGATGGGTTCCTCCACAGGAGACATCTTTTGCGACCAGCATAATTTATGCAGGTATGTAGATGTAAAAAGAAGTAAACACGATTGGCCAGATTCACTATTGCTAAGACCGAATTAATTTAACAATTGAGGGTTTAAATTGACAAGTGTCAGAATAAGATTACGAAATTTTATACTAAAATTTGTAGCAGTATTTTTTTTTTTGGAAAATTGTCCAGAGAAGGACAATTTAACTAAGAATTTAATAGTAATAAAGAGAGAGTAGTTTTCGTTTTATAAGCAAGAAAACAAAAAAAACGCGTTTTTTTGCACTAAATTGTTAATAACAAATTAATTAATGAGAGTTGCGAGTCGAAAACATTACATTTGCGGACTATCTTTTAAATGAAGGCATGGGTGGTTTTCTTCTAGTCTTTTTGTCAAAATATGACTTTTTTTGCTCTATTGATTGACCTATGCGGAGAACCTAGGCCGACTGCCGGCAACTGGCGGACCGCGGTCCGGATCCGGACAGCGGAAGGTAGAAAACTGGACCGCCAGAAAAATCTTGAAGATACTCTTCGCATAAGTTGTTGCACGCGAGAACCGAACTATAAAAAACTGGTTCAAGATCGCAAGTGTAATTTCTCGCATTAATTTGTAAGAACAAATACCTATATCTATTTTATATTATATATAAGTACTAAAAATTAAAAACTAATAATATGAGATATATAAGACAAGTTCCTTTTTGAAAAACAAAAATTACCTGCGGTCCTTTTGAATTTTTCTTTATCTCTGAACCTCGATAAAAATTTTTAAAAGTATCCGGACCCCGCTAGAAATTACTTGCCGACCCCTGCCTAGGCATTTAGCGCCTTGGGGCACTGCCCAAGTAGTCCTTATGGGTGGCGCGGGCCTGCTAAATAGTGTTATTAGAAACTAATTTAATATTCCTGCATGCTGTTGCAATAATTAATATTGTATGACTAATATTTCTTTTAAAATATAATTTTACTTTTTTTATATAATATATCTTACATATTTTATATTATTTCATATTTTAGGCAATGCAATAGGAGATATACTTGCTCGGGTAATAACTGGGTATTTCTCAGAATCCTATTTGGGATGGCCTGTAACCTTTTATTTCTGTGGCTGTTTGGGTCTGATCTGGTGCGTGTTTTGGATTGCTCTAAGTGCAGACACTCCGGCTTCGCATAAGAGTATATCAGGGAAAGAACGAAAGTTTATAGAACAATCACTGGATCAGCAGGATGATCATTTGGTAAGAAATCTATTTAAAGAGCATAGTCGTAAGGTCTTTTATTCACTAGAAAAATTGAAAAATGGAATAGATGAATCGGTTAAGTGCCAAAAGGCTTTTCTTGTTTTTCACGTTATAACGGTCTTAGTGCCAATGCGGATGCTCTAAAACTAACAACGTGATTTTAGGCACACTAAAACTCTATTAGATGGTATTTGTATTTGCCTTCTAAAATCGGGTAAGTTCCGAAAGTACAATCCACCTACATTATGACTCAGGACGTTATTCAATACACTGCTGTTGACTTTTTGGCGCAAAACATAAAAAATGACAAAAGTACAGTGCGACTAATTGTGTCAAAAATAATTTTAAAAAATTGTATTTGACTTAGGACACATACTATTTTGTTAAATTTTAGACTTATGGCACATGGTCGTTTTTTAAATATTGCCCTTATGCCACTTTTCTAGCTTTGGACTCTTTTATATTTTTTTTAGGAGAATCGAAAAAGATTTATCTTTTATTTTTGTAAGGCTGTTTTAAGAACCCTTGGGCCCTTGGGTATAGAAAAAATTAAGACAGCTCATATTATGCGTAAAATAAAAGTTTTTCTTAACAGCTCAAAACTAACTTTTTGACACTTATCCGACTTATCTATTCCACTCTTCCATTATAAAACCGCGCTGTCGGTTTGAAGAGATAAAGGTGATGGTACGTTTTTGGTCGTAAAATTTATATCCGGCTTTAACTGTTGGTTTATGTCTGTAGCCAACAAAATTAAAGTGTTATGATTCTAGTTTTACTGGTTTCAGATGAAATTTGCTGTTGTTAATTGTTTTAATTTTCTTAGCTTTTTATAATTTAAACAATACCAAATTAACACAATTTAATTAACTAATATAATTCTAATCGACTTCACATCGGCGGGGACACACTCTGAAAATAAATTTCTAATTTGGTTTCGATCTTAACTTTATTCCAGATCGTGACAACCATAATTATGTCGAAGGGTGACTGAAGGGGGCTGTTACTTTCTTAATTTTCTGCCAAGAATATCCCACTTATACTCAATTGGGTTGAGATCTGGGCTTTGCGGTGACTAATTCATGCTTTCAATATTTACTTCAACAACCTGTCACCCTTCATGAAATAAAAGTAATGGTGGTTGAAATCTGGAAAGAAATTGATCAAAACAAACTTAGTATAGGTATGTCTCGATGTAAAAAAAGTCATAATTAGGTAATTAAATAGTATCAATGTAGTAGTATTTACGTCTTCATAATAATGTACAATAAAATTAATAAAAATATACTGAGCTGTAAAATCTCATTAAATAACAGATACGGAACATAATGAGGAAATATCTCGCTAGAGTTTGATTCCAACTGCGTTATGGTTTGATTGCTAGCATATCCCACAGAGTGTTATGCAATTTTGGAAAAAATGTCAAGTTACTACTTCGCCCAGTACAAAAATGATTTTTGAAAAATGAAAATGAACATTTAAAGAAAAATTGCGACCGCAATGACATTCTTGAGGAATGAAAAATGGTTTATTTAAGTCAGACACAGGTTCAGAAAATAAAGAATGTCACTTTTGTGGTAAATTGCTGGTCAGTGTATTTTCCGGTTACTTTCGAGAATCCTGAAAACAATGATAAATTAGAACATAATTATGACACCAAAAACAAAACGTATCTAATGATTTATCAGCTATATATAAGGTTTCTTTTCTGCATAAAGAGATTCATTTTTAGATTGAGGAGAAAACAGTTCCCTGGAAGGCAATCTTCAAATCGTTGCCCTTTTGGGCTGTTTTGGTAGCATCGATAGGTGAATCGTGGGGAAGTACATTTTTAAGTTCAGAACTTCCTAATTATTTTAGTCATGCCGTTGGATTAAACATAACAGACGTAAGTAAGCTGGTATTTTAACATAGTTGCAGCGGTAATTAAAAATTTTTTTAAACTAATTTCTTTCTTAAAATTGGCCTTAGATAGTAAAGTTATGTTACAGCGTTTTAATAATAAAGCTCCATTTTGAAAGCTAAATCGAGTTGTTGATTGTGCCAATTTGTAACTTACAATTATTATTAGTCCTAGAAAATTGTATATTATATTGTATACATATATATTAATAAATTAAAGAAAATTTGTAGTTCAGGAGTTCTAAGTGTTTAGAAAGCTCGATTCCCCAACATTGTAAGTATAAGTTCGTGTTCCTTATCCCAAAATGTAAGACCATTATCATTACCCAGGTTTGCTAAGATTTCTATGCCAGTTTATTTTCGGCTGTTACTAAAAAACTTCAGTCACAAAAAAATACATTTTGTGGAAAATGAAACTAAGATAAGACCACGATATTTAACATAAGTGATGTACAGTTATATAAAATAACGTGTCTGAAAACGGTCTAGGACGTTATGACGCGGCCGGTTTGACGCGGCCGTTTCGACGCGGCCGTTTCGACGCGAGGAAGTTTCGACGCCAGGACGTTTCGACACTGGCCGTTTTAACGCGAAAAATATGTAACTTAGTTTTTAATTTTATGTAGGATTTTGTTATTTTTGTAGGTAGGTAAGTAATAAATAATACAGAAAAAAATATAGTACTTGACAGTTTATTTATCTAAATAATTATTATGCATTCATAACATAATTATGCGATATTGCTCTTAAATACTCAGTAATATTCCTATTTCTATAATCCCTAACTATTAATATTATCCTCTCGTCACAGTCGCGATACTTTTTTAATTTAGTTGGCGGCTGTTGACCCGAAAGTAATTGCTCGTAGTACAAATCCCTTCCTGACTGTATCTTCTTAAGAGCATCAATGTATTTCCAGATCGTTGGATGGTCCATGGACATTTCGTTTTGTAATCGTCTGTGTGCAGCTTCGGCGTGATTATTTGTTCTGTCTGTGCCATCCAAAACGCGATTGTAAACAGACCAAAGTGTAGGCGGAAATAGCGCATTGCGTCTTCTTCTACCCCGTCGTTGAGGACGACCTAAGTATGAGTCCTCGAACCATTCTAGTAGAGGGTGCAACTCATTAGGCAGCTCATCGAACAAGTGGTCGATTGCATCATCCAAGTCCCCTTCAGGAACAAATGCCAAAGAAGTCACCATACGGGCTTGAAGATTGAAATCAGCATCTGTATTGTCTCGAGACAGCAAATTCATGTGCGCCAAATGCTTCTTCATGTTTTTTACTAAATGGAAAAAACAACCTAGCAGCTCTGCATTTGGAAAAGCTTCTTTGAATGCATTTATGGCACCTAGTTCAAAGTCGCACGAAATTTTTTCCGGGCTTGCACCTGGCTGGAGATCTTTGACCAAACCAATCATTCTGGCATATGTAGCTTGCTGTTTGTTGGGCAGGAGGGCATAAATAACAGGATGAACTCCCTCAAATTGTTTAGCCATTATAACGTAGGTCTGATAGAAAATTGAGGGAGTTGGTTTAAATGTTCCATCAACAAACCAATGTTTTGAGTCCTTCAAAATCTGTAAAGAAAACAACATATAATTCCCATGAAAATTGAAATTGTTTTAGCAAACATAATATAATACGAATTTTTCTAAAATTAAATTTTTGAAAAATAATTTTTTTTCGAAAAAATAATTTTCGAAGATAAATAACCTATTATTGTTGTAATACTTACTTTCAGGTTCTGTTTGCGCCCAAAAATTAAAATTCTGTTCGGATCCGGTCCACTGTCACTCAAGAGAAACTGTTCCTCAACATTGTTTGCACTTGCATAAACTTTATATTTTTCTGGTATGACGAGTTCTTCACGACTAACTGGGGTAGGTG
Organism: Philopedon plagiatum; assembly: GCA_963971165.1. Taxonomy (NCBI): domain Eukaryota; kingdom Metazoa; phylum Arthropoda; class Insecta; order Coleoptera; family Curculionidae; genus Philopedon; species Philopedon plagiatum. The sequence continues at coordinate 78,799,556 of OZ020194.1, forward strand.
GTGCAAGGTCGATTTGGTTTCTCTTCCTTCTAATCATTTTCTTCATGGCGGTGTGATTCGGCAATGCAGCTTTTGCACCTAAAGAGATTCCTGATGCACAGTGATTTATTATTGTAGCCGTGGATTCCATCGTTTCTTCACACCTTCTCTTTATTGATGTTTTGATAACTGCAGCCTCCACATGTGCAGCGGAACTTCCGTGGCAATGCTCGTTAATTTTTTTAATAACCACGTCGTCCTGGGTATGAATCCTGGCCTTGCAGCGTTGTTGTCCTTCAATGGTATGGTCACATCTCCAAAACTTTTTTGAATTGCATGAACTTGTTTTATCAAAAACGTACAAAAAACCACCGTCTGAGAATTTACGTCTTCCCCTTTTGCTTGTAATTTCCATGTTGTAGAAAATAAAATTAAGTAAAATAGAACAAATCAGGACACAATGATTAAGAACAAGAACTTGTTTTATACTGAGGATATGAAAAGGAAAATTAGTCTTTATACCCTTGAGGTACCTACCTAAAATGGGTTAATTAACTACCTACCTGAACTAGATTACCATTTCTTAATCCCAAATTCTTATTAATATGTGGTATTTAAATGATGATTTTCCAGAATGAGATTAACATAATTTAATTCTTTATTTCTTTTCATAGAAATTTGATGATAATGATAACATTAACAGTTAGGGATTATGGAAATATTAATGAGTTACCTACCTCAAAAATAACAATAAAATCCTAAATAAAATGTAAAAAAATTAAGTTAAGTATTCTTGGCGTCAAAACGACTCGGCGTCAAAACGACCGGCGTCGAAACGTCCTCGCGTCGAAACGGCCGCGTCGGAACGGCCGCGTCAAACCGGCTGCGTTAAAACGTCCCAGTCCGGTCTGAAAATTAGGGCCAACAGGGTCATTAGTTTTAAGGTAAAAATATAAACAAGCAAACGTCCATTCTCACGTACACTACCTGTTTGCCTACATTATTTTAATATAATATTATAGCTATCATTGCAAAATTCGACTAATGATTTGTTCTTTTATAAATTGGCACTAACTTTCACCAAAAAGTTGATCTCTGTGTAGGTGCTGTTCAGCCGTGAAATTGTTACCTAAAAATTTCACATCTTCGAACCCTCCCACGCAAGCTTAAATGTCAACATGTTTTTAGTGTGTGTATTATACAGGGTGAGTTCTTTAAGTTACAAGGCGACATCCCGAAAACGGTATAAAATATTTTCATGAAATTTAGGAGTTAATGGGGAGATGGGGGGACATTTTTAAACATATTTTTGGCATTTACCCCCTTTCCCTATTTTGAGGCGAGGGGGGTAACTACGTATGGGTTTGCAAACATTCCAATTTTCTTTGATTTGCTCCTTCGGTTACTATGGTTAACTAAATTCTGATTAAATTTTAAAAATTTTAAAAACTCACCAATAAATCAAGTTTACTTATTTCAGAATTATTATTCGTTTCCGTGGAAATTTGTTATTTTTTACTTATCAGTTGAGAATTTTGACGTTTTAACGATTATTTCTTAGTTAATTGCTAAGTCCCGGATTTGACCCCCTTGACTTTTTCTCGTGGGGTTTTATAAAGGACAAAGTGATGGCGACTGCACCTACAACTTTAGATGATATGAAAGACCGAATCCGCTTAGCCTGCTTATTTGTGACACTTAAAATGTCACAGCGGGTACGAAACTCATTTATAAAATGAGTGATAAAGTGTTTGGAAGTTGAAGGGGGTCACTTCGAATAACCTTTCAAGCATGACAGACGATAAATAATAAGTTGAAATTAAATGACAAATATTTTTTAAAAAATCGTATAACCTAATAAATCATAAATCTGTAACCAAAAGAGCTAATCAAAAAGAGTTATGCACACATACGTAGTTTTTTAAACAGATTCCAATTTTATAAACACATCATCCCATTTAAACTTCCAAAGTTACCCCACTCCTCTAGAGAGAGGGGGTGAATGTCAAAAATATGTTTAAAAATGTCCCCCCGTCTCCCTATTAATTCACCAAAATTACATAAAAATATTTTGAACAGTTTTCGAGATATCGCCTTTCAACACTTGAAAAAAACTCACCCTGTGTACGTAAATTGTTTTAAATATTAAATAATTATACAAAGTCAGGGCTAGACTAGGGTTATTTTTTTATAAAATTATGTTACTTTTGTAGAAATAATTTATCTAGGACATTACTTCTTATTATTAAAACGTTGCAGCATAACTTAAATAAAATAATAAATTTAAAATTTAAATGTACTTTGTTTAATATTAAATAAAATGTTATTGGGCCTTTTAAAATTGTGACAGTATTAAAAATGCCAATAATGAATAATAGGACAAAATTTCCTTGGCGTTTTGAAACAAGCTCCTTGAAATTTACAATAAAATTTTTACCATACAGCCATACAGCATATGTTTGAACTCTAAGAAAAATATGCTTAGGTACTGTTCTGTCAATTCATGGCGCCAGGCCATGATCGGCAGTAGTTTCTTTATAATCCCATACTTTTAAAAGTTTTTCCATTATAACATATTTTGGTAACTTAAGATGTTTAAATTTTTCAGTTATAATCCTTTTTCAGAGCAGTCTCCTCTCATCAGTTCCAGTAGTGGCTAATTTAGTTGCTGGTCTTTGTTATGGACCAATTGCTGCATATACTATTAACAAGGGGTATATATCGAGAGTAAACTCAAGGAGGATTTTCCACGGAATTGGTAAATGAATAACTTTTCGTTGACATTGTAATGTTTGCAGCTGGGATAAAAGAACCCCACACATGTTTGCTTTTTATTCAAGAATGACTGCAATTGGACTACTGTTTGAATATTTGATAATATTCCTAAATATAATTTGGGACTACCAGATATCAGTTATACATACAGTTATACAAAATAACTAGACATTAAGTTATCAGTACATGCATTTACATAATAAAGTACACTGTGTGTAAAAAGTTCCGAATCAGCTGATTATTTTAAAATCCGAAAAATGGTGTAGATAAAAGGTTAAGGTCATTTAAAAATCAATAATTCGAAAATTAGTTGGAATCTTCAAAAGTTGCGATAGATTCTTAAATGGCATACCGTATTTTCTGCCCTAATTTTTGAATCTGCTTAAAATTGTAGGCTAATTCTATGTAACACTTCCTACAACCAAAAATATGTTGTTCCGAAAATATTGCGATGTTTGAATAAAATTAAATAAGCCTATTATTTCACAAATAATAGCTTCTAGACAAAATGAAAGCTTCGGGAAAAGTAAAAGGGACCTCAAGATATTATATTATTTTCTGCCGCTATATTGACTGTGATTTTATGTTTTGTTTGATTTCATATTTCAGGCTCATTGTCTACGGCGTTAAGTCTAGTTATTTTACCATATTTGGAAAATAAAGGGACTATTGCAATACTACTAATAGCAACGAACGTTGCAGCAGCAGGAGTAGTCGTTGGCCATTTTGTTAATCAAATAGATATATCACCCAGATATGTTGGAATCATATGTGGTTTATGTAATGGAACTGGACAATTATTTGCCATGTTTGCTCCCTTTCTAGTTCATTTTGTGGTGACAGATCAGGTAAGTTTATTTTAATTTTTACTATTTTACAGTAAAAAACGATAAAAATGTTTTGGAAATAAAAACCAGGTGACATTTATACTTTAGTACATTGTCAGTCTCTATGCACTTTTGATATGATGACTTTTCTAGCGCTAGTCTTCTAAATCAAATATAAACTTTTTGCTTGGGTTAGCTAGCTTGTTAGAAATTAAAAAGGCGAACCACCAAAACGGCGCAGAAAATAAATACTTGACAGTAAATAATAGTCATTACTCATTACCGCTAGTAGAAAACTACACTTTTTCTACGATTATTTTCTTAAAAAGCCTGAAAATTAGATTAGATTATTAAAATTTTTATAAATTTTATATAAATTTTTATATAATAAAATTTATATAAAACCGTAGCCGTCAGATAAATTCGTACGCCGTTAAGGTGATATCAGACGGTTCACTTTTTATTCATTTCTGTCTTTCATTCAGCCTTTTTCACTAAGAATGAAACGTCTAGGCATTAAATGAATCAAAAGTGATAAATGAATTCATTAGTGAACCAATCCAGCGATGTTGGATTTCGGCATTCAGCATCAATCATTCGCACTTCGAACGAACGAAAAATGAAACGTATGAACACAAAAAGTATCTTGTGAGTAAAGTATCTTCTTTCGTTATGAAGGGAGTGATACGTTGTAAAAGTTCTTCAAATTTTCTTTTATCCATTCGAAGATGGTTGCAGTATGAATCAGGATCTTCATCCGCTAATTCTTTTAATTCTTTTAAGAATGAATCTGAAGCTCCAAACACATTTCTCCTTGCAATCCATGGTCGCACCCACCAACGTCGACGTTTTCTTTGCTTCTTTTTTTCCAATTCTTCGATCAAATGATCGCAAATTAAATGAATTCCACGGCGCACAACTTCGCGAGAAAATAAGCGAATAACGTTCATTTGTTTGTCATTTTATGTGTGTCGTGTGAGCGTGGAATGAAAAAAAAGAGAACATTCACTTGAGTGATCATTCATCCGAGTGAACCGAGGAGTGAACCGTCTGATATCACCTTTAGTGCTTCAGTGTAAATGTAACCTTTTATTCCTTTATTACCTTGATCACTGACCTGAAATATTGAATCACTTGAATAATTTGTCAAAGTATATTTTAATTTTGAAGAGCAACTGCAAAATGCCTCATTTAGGTGTATTCGAAAAAAAAATAGTTGCTTTAATAGACGAAGGATGGTCTTATCAAAGAGTGGCAGATAGATAAGGAGAATCAAAAAGTACTATCCAAGGAATTGCGGAAAAATGGCAACAGCATACAGTGGAAAGGTCTAGAACAACAAACGAAGAAGATGCAAACTTTGTAGATTATTTTCAGAATAATTCGTTTGAAACTGCTGTGTCCGCTGCGCATTTCCAGCCTCCTCTCGAACAGCGCAGAGGTGGGTACTGCAATGTCCCGACTTAAGAAACCGTGCAGCTGCTCAAAAACCTTTTCTTAAAAATCTTCACAAGGAACAAAAAGTTGGTTTTGTCATGCAATACTTACCTGAGAATGAAAACTTCTGGCAAAATATTGTATTTTCCGACAAGAAAATTTTTTAGTCAACGCACAGTGGAAAAAGTTTACAGGCCACCAGTATAGTATGCTGGCATATCGGTGTGACATTAAATAGTATGTAATTTATATATCCAAATTTTGGAAAATGTGCTGCTTCCGTCAGCAGGTATGACATATCAGGAAAAAACTTTGTATTCCAACAAGACAACATACTGCTAGAATAGTAAGGGGATAGGTCTGAGTAAAACAATATAACGTACTTGCCTTGGCGCTCAAGAAGTCGTGATTTAAACCCGATAGAAAACGTTTGGGGACTCATGGTGAAGAAAATGTATGATATAAATTTTAGACCTCAAAATGAGTTAGAACTATGGAAGAAAATTTAAAATATTTGAGAGGGGATAACTACGCATTACACCAATTTTCTTATATCCTCAATGCCAAGCAAGGAGACTACAGTGCGTATTAAACTCCGGTGGTGCAGCCATAAAATATTAATGTTTCATGAATTTTGTTTAACGTCCTATTTTTAGTTTTGTGGTGGGGTTAACAAGAATTAAGTACTCAAAGATCTTTAAACCTGTAATTCATTTCCTAGCTGGAGTTATAGAGGTACCCCACCATATACACGCCCGTTTTACCAAAATATGATAAAATAGGGTATTATTGTATGAAAAATGTCATACAAATTTATCTGACGGCCACGACCACCTTTAAATCGAAGAAATTTTGACCAGTTAAAATTTAGGTCTACAATAAACTTTTAACCTAAGGATTTGGCAATTGTTTTTATAAGCTTGCTGTTTAGAAATTTCTTTTAAAGTTGGTTGATTGGTTCAAAGAACCGTAAATAATAAAAATATTTTCTTGTGATTGGCTACAGAGTGAATAATAAATCATTATTGACATCATTCGCTACCCGTAAATAATGACTATATTATTTTTCAAAAATTATCTGAAAAAGAATGGTCGTAGAACAAATTTAGTATTCTTCTATTTATATTTTAGACCAACGAAACTCACTGGAGATATATGTTTATAATGGGAGCAGTCATATGCACTATAGCAGCTATATTTTTCATAATATTTTGCTCTGGAGAGAGGCAGTGGTGGGATAATGTTAGTCAGGACAAACTACAAAACGAGAATAATAATAAAAACCGATCCCCGAAGGGCAAAATCAATGAAGGATTTGAAATTGACTTTGTTAAATGAAGTCATACATAAGTATGTGTTAAGCTTCTAAGAAGTATCTAATTGTTTTTTTTTAATATTGTAGTATTTTATTTATTTTGTAAATATATTATTTTTTCATACTTTAGTATCTTATTTTAATTTATTTTATTCTTGCATATCCCGAAGCGACATTTTTCGCGTTCTTTTTTTTTGTATAAACTGTTATTGGTAACTAATTTGGAATGTACCTATCCAAATTTAATGATATTATTGAAGACGTGGGATCTTCTTTACTAAACTTCCAAATACCAAGTATAAGACATCCAGGACCTTTGTGCTCGCATTAACTAAGGGAAATATAAAGATGCTTGATTTTTACTGGAAGTATGCAGCGCTACAGCCACTGCAGACTAACCACCGACGCTTTTTTATATACTACAAAGCCGAGAAATGTAGCTTTCGGTCGGTATGTAAAAACACAATGCTAAAAATATAAAATGCAATTTATTTAAAATTACCGAACCCTGAATGATACACTGGACACTGCATGTGAAGGTCTTCGGTTTCTTGGCAGACGCTATATCAAAATTCAGTGGAGAATAAGAAAGCCATTTCTAATCAAATACTGCAGAGACAACCAGTATAAATTTACGTTCCGAAGAATGAAACGTTTTGATTAATAATATACCTGGTGTTAACGCTTAATTATAATGTAAAAAAACGATATAAATGTGTGGTTCAAGTTTGTGATAAATAAACATGTCAAATTTCTTAAATTCTTCGATTTTGATTTGATTTATATTGAAAACTCCCTAGGAAATTTTCTTAAAAATTATTCACCTAAGGAATAGTTTGCTTTTTCTCTCATGAGATTAGTGGAATTGATTTCTACTGCCGGTCATGAAAAAATATAATTTTATGCATGGTCTTGGATGTTGGAAAATGCAAAAAGAGGACGTTTACATTCGCAGTAGTGTAAAGATAAGTTTCGCGTCACTCGTTGTCAACCTGCCACTGCTCCGTTGATTCTCTCTGCAATGAACCATCTGGCTAAAAAGTTTTAATTAAGTAACAAACTTAATTAACGTTTAGGACCACTTTTGGTAATGACATTAACACAAGAGCTGTCACATTAGAAGTGTCCAATTAGCTTAAGTCTTGATTAAATTGTTTGGGCAACTGGATGTAAGTCATTTTACCCATAACGTCACTAATAGTAATTAGTTAATATGCTTGTTTGGAAGAAGCACGATTTCGTATATTTCTTGTTAAGATAATTTAATAAATACAAAATCTAATTGCAATTTAACAAGATGAAAGTATTGGCAAAGTCATTGTTTTAGTTCGCAGTTGCTATGCAATGCAATATACGTATTTATGCGTATACGCAGTTAAAGTTCCACTAGGAAACAGATAAAATATTTTAACAATGGACTGTAATTAGATAAATAGATTAAATTATCGACACCTAATTGCTCTCGTTCAGTATAAATTCGGGTTGTATTTATTTGGTGTTTCTTTTGCAACTTAAAAATTTCTGAAATTAAAAATGGTTTTTTCCAGTGCATTGACTTTTATTAAACTCAAGAATTACATACAAATGTAAGAATCTGTTTCTGTTCTGCTGTTTTATTTTACCAAATCCCGCTGTGGATTTTTTACATGGACTATACAGGGTGTTGCGAAATTCTATCGACAACATTTTACAAGTGGTTCTTGGGTCAAAAATAGCGTTTCGTGATATAGGGTAGTACAATTTTAATTTTATTTTAGGTTTCAGATTTATTTTACACTATTTTAAAGATATTTCATTCAAATTCCATCGCCTTAAAATAGTTTTTGGGATATTATCATTCAAAATAATGTACAGACACAGCAATATTTTTTAAGGGTTACGGTCGTTTTGAAATGCTGATGCTAGAAACCATTCAACCTGTCTTTTCAATTACAATCTTTTTCCAATGCGTCGGTTTACGTAGTTCTATCTAATTTTGGTTATAAAAATTACTATAGGCTAAAATGGGATGACTTGACTGGGTCTGGTTGCCAATCAAAATAAAAATCAAACTGTTGGACAATTCAACTAAAGCATACGATCTTAGCATGTACTAGTCAATTAGGTGCACCCAGAAATTCGTCCGGATACTCAAACTGCAAACGGAAACAGTTTCTAAATTTTCTATTTGTGGTAGCTTAACGGAAGTTCAATAATTCTTTAAATTTTCTTTAAGCTTATGGTACGCTTGATATGGCTTGTCGAAATCAAAAAACGTTGAAGGACATACCTTTAAATCATCATCCAGCTTTTAAAACTGAGCGTTGTGTCATTGCTGAGTATTATTGGGCGAAACCAATAACTTCTATGTTGATTTATTTATCTGTAAGATTCTACTTTTACCAAACTAATCGAAAATAAATGGATCTCAGGCCTTACCAGACCGCAGCTGACTCACCAGAATTCACAATTTTGAGCTGTCCCCACTAAAGAGCGGATCAACTGAGCCAATTTTTGTTTGTTTGATCCTTTACTGGCAGCTTTCCGGACTTCTACAGGTGGTTTTACTTTTGCTGAAAATTGTTAGTGGCGATCTTACTCTCACCAACCGAATAGACGGTGACCATTTTAAGTTCATAGTACGCACTAGGCGCAATAGAAATGATTTTCAAGCCCGGATTGCCTTATAAAATGGTAACCAACCTAACAAGAATTCACAATTGTACGCTTCTCAATAGTTTTGGCTAAAAAGCGGACCAACTGAGCCTATTTTTGATCGAGCTTTTCTGACTTCTAAGTGTGGTTGCTAATGATCCTTAGTTAATGATTCTTGGCTCACTGAGAAGATAATTTGATCTTTGACTTGCGTTAAGATCTTACTATCACCGATCGAACAATTCTTAAGCATTTTGAGTTCACAGTAAGCGCTAGACTCAGAACGAATGGATTAGGCCCAGCTAGCATTATCAAATGGCCACTGATTCACCAGAATTCAGTCTTGCGCTATCTTCGCTAAACAGCGGATTAACTGAGCCTAGTTTTAACTGGCAGCTTTTCGGACTTCTAATTATGGTTTTACTATTGCTGACAATTTTCAGCTCATTTTTTATTTTCGTAAATGACCACCATATTACAATGTTGTACATAAAAGTTCTGAGATGCTTGTTTTTTAAATCACACTAATGTGTAGCAATAATTCTTTATTCTCTAATTCAATTAACAATCACTATCGAGCAATACTGCTAATAATCTCAATTAAAAAGAAACTGGGTCTCACGGTAATTTACTTTATAATGACAAGGTAAGTTAGGGTAATTGAGTGAGTAGTGCAAAATACCAACATTTCTTTAAAAAAAAAGTAAAAATAATAATGTAATATCATGCGCAACACTCCTTTGAAACAGCATTTCTTCGAATATACTAGACAGTAACCTTGGTAGAAAAAAGTTTTACATTCATCTATCTTTTCTCCGTCCATCTTCACATCAGTTTAGCTGCTCGACTGTACAAATGGTGTTTCTTATACGGATAAAAATAAATTTATCATTCTAATGTTTTAAACCGTTCTATTTTTCGTTATCGACTGCAATAAAATTAAATTATCTGCGGCCAGGGCAGACAAAACTTTTTCTACAATCTTGTTTGTAAACAAGACCAACATAAAACAATACAACCATTTTAAAAATTAATTAAATTTGAATCAAAATTAAACATTGGATATGATAACATTGTAGAAATTAAAAGTAAGTGTTCATAGATGTATTTGTGTTAAATTTGTGCAGCTAAGTTTGGAAAATGCCTAACAAAAAAAGCGAATATCTTGATATAGAGCAAGTATGTGAGAAAGGTAAGTACACTTTAACCTACAATTAGGTGTATTGATAACATATGAATAAAGTTTAATAATAATATTTACAGATTTAGTAAAGTTAAAACAGTCATATTAAAAGCTACTATTTCTGCAAATCGAAGTGTGCTGTACTTTTAAATACTGACCATTTCCAATAGAAAATCATTTAGCCTTGTGATGTATGTTATTTTAACATCATCGTTATGCATGATTTTGATAATAATTTATTAAAGATAAGCTATACAAAATGAATAAGATTTCTCGTAAAGTCGCCTCCCGACTTGGTATAATGCAACGTGCATGAAATAGCTGCCAAACAGAAGGATTCCGTTAAACACACATTTTACTATTCTGCATGTAACTTCACATGCACGTTAGAAATACGAAATTATGGTTTAAAAATCTAAAAAACACGCTCTTACGAGTAGCACACTAAAAAGTTAAAAATAATGATTTTCCTTTTATTATGTTAACAGAAAACCGGGGTGTGCCGTACGCGCAGCGAGCTGAAAGTAAAGCAACTAACAAACTGCGCCTCCCTTTACTCCGCACACATGCATACCCCGGTTTTCTGTTAACTAACATTTGACCTCTAAAAAGGTAATTAGATTAAAAAGTGTGGGGCGCACTTACATACATAGCGGTCTAGGCATACATTATATTTTGTTTATTATGCCTAGACCGCTATATAACTACGCCCCACCCTTTTAAATTTATTTACCTATTTAAAAACCGGGGTTTGCATGCGTGCGGAGTAAAGGGAGGCGCAGTTTTTTAGTTGCTTTACTTTCCGCACGATACGCGCACTGCACACCCCGGTTTTCTGTTAAATATAAAAGGAAAATAATTATTTTTAACTTTTTTAGTAAATTAGGTTTGGAAGATACAGGAGATCTCAAAAATAAAATTTTATTATCGACCTAAATCTTTATAAAAAGTTCTATACCGTAAAAAATAGCATGGTTATTCAAAAACTTGACGAAGGATAATACAGTGTAGCTCAAAAAGCTAAAAGTCACGATTTAAATTTAAATTTTGCAGGCACCCTGTGCCAGTGCCCTTGCCCTTGCCCATGCCCTAGATAAAAATGTTGAATAACCATGCTTTTTTTTCACAATGTAGAACTTTTAATGAAAATGTCATTTTTTGTCAAGGCGACATTAAAAAATTAAGTTGATTTTTGGGACCTCCTGTACGTCCCAAACCTAATTCACTAATATAAAAAATTAATTCTAGTACATTGGCAGTGGCAGTTTACCTTTAAATATCGATTTTATGTCTTTTTAGCTTTACGTGGATTAGGACATTTACATTTTAGTGACCCTGTATGTACTAGATCAAATTTTTCAATGGCAATGCTATTTTCTCGCGAAGCAGAACTTTTTATAAAGAGATACTTTTTTTCGTAAAATCAATTCTACAAATTTTTCCATATGGTAAGAACTTTCGAAGACTTCGTATATTCTTTTTAATAAAAAAAAACATATTATTATATTGTCATCGGAATTGCATAAGTTTGCAAAGTTTCAAATCGATACGGCAATTAATTGGAAGTGGGTGAAACGTGAGTTGTATGATTCCATTACAATGTTACAAGTCAAGCTAATAAAAGTGGGGTGTTAAAAATAAATATTATTAGTTGTTAAAAGAATATAGCAAATTTAAAATTTTGGAAATACAATGAATTATTTCTCCCATCTATTTTAAACTATATTTTTTAATTTGTACTTTTTGACATACATGATGGTCTAAATAAGCCTAGACTTGTTTTTGGTTCAGATATCAATAAAAATTTTCATATAGATAGTTTAAGTAGATAGGTATGTCCAAAGATTTATTACTCGTAATAGTTCCAGTAGATACTGTTGTAGATAAAAACTAAAAGTTGTCCTAATAGGGATTTCGGGATTTACCTTTTAAACAAAACCAACAATTTTAGAAAAATAACATGCTTGTTTATTTAAGCAAAAAGTAGAGACATGGCGGTTATGTTTTAAAATAATATTCTCCGAATATCCCACTCGGCTGTCTCTACAGATGACCATTCGTTGCGTAAAATTGTCAATAATATTTTGGCACAATTGCGGTTCAGTTGCACCAATAACTTGACGAATGTTTTGCTTCAGGTCATTAAACGTCATCGGATTGTTAGAGCTTTAAGTTGTTATAAAATTATTTGCGTTTCATTGATTTACGATGTAATCTCCTCGTCAAAGTAAGTACAATAAAATAGTTTACTTGAATTTTTTCGCAATTATGTATTATAATAAATTTCACAATTTTTACAAAAATTGTGTAGCGCCATTTTAATATTTTTAAAATTAAAAATTGACACTTTATTTTAAAGATCTTTTAATCCAAGTTTCAAACAATTTACTTTATTTTACTTAAAATGGCGAAAATTTGACAATGTAGTAAACCATGCTAAAAATACTATTTTCACAATTTAGTGAAGAAAATTCCAGGGAAACATAAAACAACAACTCTGAATCACAATTGTTAATTTCACTCTTCTTGTTGCTCAACAGTTCGGAAAGTCATGTGGTGAATATACTATGGTCCATTCAACTTAGATTGAGAATAATTTACAGAAAAACTAACTCACAATATTGGTCAGTTCCATAGACAGTTTACACCAGAACATATTCTAGCGATCGCAATATTGTTCTTTTCTTTCCTAATAGCCACGGAGAAATCAGATTTCTTTTCATCAATATTGGCGAAACTGCATTAGAAAAAGACAAACAAAAAAAGAATATGTTCAACTTTTGATTGTAGTTTCTTTGCTTGTGGAAGTATTGCTGGTTATCTACGTTGATTACTTAGATTAGCCACCGAAATATTGTTTTTTCCCTAATAAAATTGAGAATGTAATTTAGTAAAAGATAAATAAAAACGACGTTGTTTGGGCAGGTGATTCCGGTTGTATACTTTGCAAGATTTATCAGAATCAAGTCGTAATAAATAAATTTCAAAATACTTATGTAGTTACCCAAAAGAAGCTTTTGTCTTTGGTGAGTTTTATGAGTTTAGTGTAAACTATATGTTTTTATTTATACCCAACACAAACAGTATTTGTCAAACCCTCAGGTTTATTAAGAAAAACTTAAATAATGTTAGAACAGTCACAGCCATCTTTTAATTTTACACTACTTATTACTTTCTACCCCTTAAATAAACACTACTCAATATATGCTACCCCTCTAATAATTCATTTACAATTATAGGATTGGATATAAAGTTCCTAAGTAAATAAAGAAAAGAAAATCAATAAAGCTGTTAAAAAATTAAGCCATTATAATAATTCGATTTAAAAAAAATATATCCCATTCTCCGATATATTATACAATGCAAAATTGATCTATAATACGGCCTAACTGCGAAAAGTGACATTTGCCAGTGTTAAAGAGGCAATCAAAATTATTTAATAAGTGAATATTACAACTAGTTTCTCAATTTTTAATTGTAAATGTTGAAAGTCTTAGCTCTAGAAGGATATACACTTTGTACTGCAACTTCAGCTTTAAACTGAAAACAAACAACTTTCACTCCTTTCTCAACAACCAGAGGAATCTTCTTGGACTCTCTCCTTTCTCAATTTTATGTCGGGTCGGGGTTCTTGACAGTTAATCATCCCCATAGCGCCTGGTCCAAGTAATGTGAATGATCAAGCAAATATGTACTTTGCGTAATATTTCGGTAATTGTTAGAAAGCAGCAGATTTATAGAACACAGAAAAGCAAACAAATAAAAGCAACAAACTTTAAATTATTAATCAAAAATTTTTACAGGAAAAATTAAATTACGAATGGTATTCGTTATGACTATTTCACGAATAAATAATAAAGCCAAAAACAAGCACATAATATATTTTTATTTAAACAGGAAATACAAGTTAACAATCAACATATTTATTTTTATTGTAATTATGTATTAACAATATTAAAGTACAGTTTTGATAAACTATGGGATTTCTGTTGTCAACATTCTGATTCTCTCATGTGACTCACTATTTTCGAATGATGCTCTAAGTCCATTTTTGATGTATTTCCCGTCTGCCTTGTCAGCTGCTGTTCCTCAACTCTTTATTTTTGCAAGTGCTGACACAGCCGACGATCGATGGAAGTGATTCGAAATTTTTTTCTGTTTTGTATCAAGGCCAAACTTCTTCGCCGAGATTTTCCTCCATTTTGTAATACTGTTTACACCTATAATTATGTTTTTAAACCCGTCTCCGTTTCTCCAATTTACGATTAAAAACAAACGCGATTAGTTGTTATGCTATTATTTTGTTTACTTAAAAGTTTTTTCAGTAACCGAACTGGACAAAAATTGACATTGGTTTGTGTTTCCCAGTAACCACTTACTATTTGCACAGCTTTTTAAGCCACCCTGTGTAGTTTTATAAAACACAGGGTTATACTCTATTATTTCTGTAAGGTTTATTGTATTTTCATCTTTGAAATAATCGGTCTTACAGTATGCTGCTTCATTACCTCTCGATGCCAGTTCAAAGGTGCATATATAAAAGAGCTTCCTCTGCAGCGCATCTGGACAATCTTTATCCCACAGTGAGGTCATAAATAAATAGCTTTTATGCCTAAAGCTGTGGCACTCTCCTTTCGATTATCTGATTTTTCCTGTAGCATTTTTCTTTTAGCGTTCTGGGCATCTCGACCTTTTTTAAAACGTATATCGATAAATGGGTCAAAAGAAATATTAAACTTACTAAATACATTTCCTGCAACATCTTTGCGGTAGAATTCGAAACAGATTTCACACAGTTCTTCTTATAATATTCTCCACTCTTTTTTTACGTTAAATATCCAATCTAATACTGGCGTAGATACTAGCAACAGCAATCGATAATTTCTTTCGTCACAAAATGCCATAAATTGATGCCGTACAGTGTGTTCAAAACGTCTCGGACTCCACCAATATTTCGAAATCGTCGCCTCCGATCAAAAATGTTTCAAATAAAGTTTATAGATAATTTTTTAGTCTGTATATTAAAATATAGTTTTGAGTATACAGGGTGCTTCACAAAGTCAGTACAGAGCAATATACCATTTTTTAAATGGAACAGCATTAATTCTAGGCGAACCTTGTTAACAGGTATACCTAAATCCATCAATTTAAAAGATGTAACATCATTTTTATTAACACAACAAATTATAACTTAAGGTTAGATTATTTCCTAATTTATTTACCTTTACAATATTTTTGTGACAGTATTTTTTGACTGTCAAATTTGATTCTATTTATATTTAATTTATTTTTAAATGTTCAAATATATATTTAAATTATGTCCCTTACTGAAATTGATTAGATGATTTGGAGATCGCGAACGATCTTACATTGATACGCAATTTTTTTTAATGATACATTTCAAAACCGCCGTCCAATTTTAAAATCTACATAATAAGGACAATTCAGAGATTTGATTAAACGGAAACTTGCAAAGATCGTCAATGCTCAGGAAGGCCGAAAAGGGCTACTGATGAAGAAAAAAGTACAGAGGTATTACAGCATTTTGTAAAAGATCCAAATTTGGCCAACCAGTCAGATGTTGATTTCGTCTCTGTCAAGAATATCCCTAATAATAACGGTTCTCGCCCTATAAAATTACATTGGTCCAAGAATTTTATGAAGATAATTTTGATCGCCGCATGGAATTTTGCGCAATCATGATGTAAAAAGGAGAAGGAAACCGTAATTTCTTTAATAGCCTAATTTTTTCTGACGAATCGACCCTTATGCTCAACGGCACAGTTAATCGACATAATTTTCGATATTGGACTGATCCGAATCCTCATTGGATTCGCGAAACACATACTGAATACCGTAAAAACTCAGCGTTTGGACAGGAATCATTCAAAACCAAATAATAGGTCTGTTTTTTATTGATGAAAATTTAATTGAGAGTAGTATTTGCTCATGTTATAAAATCAAATATTATCCAAAGTTATAGTTAGAAGAAGTCCCAATATTCAGTCGATGTGGTTTCAGTAAGGCACATTTTGACATAAACGTAAGGAGATTTTTAAATACTACTTCTTCGAATTGATTGATTGGCAGAAGGGGTAAAATAGAATGACCACCCAGATCTCCTGACCTTACGCCGATGGATTTTTCCTTTAGGGCCATTTGAAAAATAAGGTTGGGCTCATAAATCCGAATATGCTTCAAAGTAACGAATAGATTTTATTATAACTTGGCACAATGCCAAGCTGTTTAGAGAGGCCATTTTCAACATTTAGTTAAAGTTTTCTGTTAAAGATGTTGTATTGTATTTGTTGTGGTAAAAAATGACGTTATATCTTTTAAATTGATGGATTTAAGTATATGATACGTAACAAGGTTCGCGTAGAACTAGAAAACAAATGAAAAACTAATACTCTCCCATTTAAAAAAATGGTACATTGATCTGTATTGACTTTGTGAACCACCCTGTATACTCAACACTAGGCTAAAAAAAGATCTATAAACTTTATTTGAGAGTTCAAATGCTTTCATTGGTATAAAAGGCAGGAAAAATCTCCCTTCATCATGTTTTCGATGAAATACAGGTAAAATTCTATTAATGCTATATTTTAGCAAGCTGTAAAAAATTTAACTGAAATAGTCTAACTTAAAAGTAGATTGTACGTAAATGCACTGATGATGATCGAGCTGGATAAAATGAAAAATACGGCAATACGACAGATTTATTAAATTAAATAAGTCATTGTTGTTTACTGTGTTTTCGAAACTGTTGCAATAAGGAAATAGTCCTCCTCATTTAAAAATCAATTATTATTAATACTTTTTAAAGTTTTAAGTCAAGTACTACATACCGCGCGGTTATTATTAAATAAAATGATAAAATGCTTATATTTAAAATTACATTGTTACGTATGTAGGTCAAAAATACTATGTAATGTATATTTACTAGTAAATATAGTGCTAGCATCAGTTTTAGCTTGTAATGACCAGTTAATACTAGTAGAATTTTTGTCCTAGTCAAAATCGCTAGGATAGAATAAAATTAGTTGCGACTAATTTTTAAGGATCCTTAGAAATGGAAGCTCTGTTATCAATGTCTGTTTTTCCGTTCTCAGGTTAATTTAAAGCTGCTCCACCAATTACAGAGGAATTTGGAATAAGTATGTAAAAGTTTTGGCCCATTTCATATCTCCATATCTGGAGATCTCGTTGGCCATTTTAGAGCACCTCTTCTTTTTCCGGAAAATCTTTAATCCAGCCATTCTTGTACATGCAACACAAGTAGCAACTCGGTCATGTTTGATATGCAAATTTTGTTCATTCAGCACCAAATTTCCTTCCCCCTTAACTTAGAGTCAAACTCGAATTAAAGTGAATTTTCTAAAACTGACACATTACTGAAAATAAATTATTAGCGACTTAGTGCGGGTATATTTGGCTCTGATTAGCCAGTTTGATAGTGTTGACTGTCTAATCTGATAGAATGCCAAATAACTGCTGACACATCACAAACGTCTGGTTAAGATGATCAGCGTTAATCAATGCCCAAAGTACCCGCCCTTAATCTTATAATAATTACGACCACAGCTTATTAAAGGATCAACTGAATTCAATTTATTAATCGTGGTTAGGTTAGAAATATTAAAGCCTTTAAAATGATGTATCACAAGCCAGATTATCAAGCCATTTAAAAAAATTAAGCAGGAGTAGCTGGGGGTGAGAGGGTAAAACGTAAAATATGTATTGGTTCCTAAGACATCTAAATTGGCATGTTTTTTGCTCAGATCAACAATCAACATTAATTTTGGCATTATTAAATTTGTTAAAAAGATGTAGCCTATTTTAGTTTAGCTCTAATGGGTTTTAAATGCCAGAGCTAACAAACGGTAATGACGTCAATATAAGAAACAAAACGGGATAACTAGTTAGTTATAGTTAACTAGTAGAGTTTTTAAATCTTCAGTCGATCTAATAGTCTCCCCCCATCGGAATTTTTTTTTGTAAATCTAACGCAAGTTGCGTCATTTTAATTATTAGTTTTAAAATTCCTCTGTAACTGATATATTTACAATTTTTGTAAAAAAATTGCCCTTAACTCCAGTAAAGGCATGAAAATTATGAAATATTGAAAACATAATTTTTGATTTTTAAAAATTTTCTCATATAAAAAACGTTTAAAAGGATCTAAAGAATTCTAATGTTAACTAACAAACCTAAGTAAAATGCTAACTAAAAAGATTAGCTATGTAATAAAGAAAAATTTATTAAATAAGACCAATTTCTCAACATAAGTCAATTATTTTAATTTTTATTTTGATGATAAAAGAAAATATACTATGCCCACTTTTAAAATTATTTTGTTAATGGAATAAGATAGCAAGATTAACCAAGCTCTTCAAATAAATAAATACTGCAAAAGTGGCAATTTTTTAATTAATTTTAAAAGTATGTCTTTAGAATAGGTACCATTGAGTAATTTTTTATATCAGACTTCTCTTCATTCAAGTCAATAACCTTGAGGGCAAATTAATTTAGGATTTTAGTTTCATCACATCTCAATAGTTGATGTGCGGTAATGCAGTGCGGCATCAATTACTGTAGTATTTTGGTCAAGTGTGGAGATGGTATTTTATTGTGTACCTACTTGATATTTGTACGTAGATTATAGCTAAAAAAGTACCGACTATTTTGCCGGATAAATAGGAATAATAACAACTTAAAATGGTGTAACAGAACAAGAAAAAGAAGGTAATCAGTATTTAACTAAATTAGTATTTCTTCAAAATCGGTGAAAATTTCTTGTACTTCTTCAAGATAATAAAGAGTTCAACATGGAAGAAATCATTGCCCAAGGTAAGATATTTTATTTTAAATAAAATTTCCGAAATAAATTGTTCAGTTCATACTTATACAATGACAAAATTTCTCAATACATGTTATCGAATTTATTGCTATTTAACTATCATTATTAAAAATTTATCACTTATGCTTTTTAGAAAACCCTAACAAAAGAAAATATATTTTTTATTTAGTGTTGACTTTATTTATGTTTGACTAGCTTGCGCCCCCGACTTCGTCCATAACAAACTTTGAACCACCATTTCACCCACTTAGGGGTTGATTTATTAAAAACTGGAAAACACGTGTTTAAACATTTATTTTCTAGAGTAGTTCTATGACGTTTCGAGTTAATAGGGCCATCTAATACTTTTTCTCTATACAAAGTTTGAACCCCTGTTTAACACCCTTAGGAGTTAAATATTGAAAAACCCCTCTTTAGTAAATTCCTACGTTATATAAGAAACCTATGTGCAAAATTTCAAGTTTCTAGACCCAGTGGTGTGGGCTGTGCGTTGATACGTGAGTCAATCAGTCAGTCAGTCAGTCAATCAGTTTCTTCTTTTATATATAGAGATTTTATTATAAAGTTTTGTTTATGGTCCAGTTTTGCGGTCATGAAGTGGCTCATTATTGTACTAGGATAATAAAATTAATCTACTGTACTAGTAATATAAAATAAAAAATGGATGCACCTGCTACGCCAAATATAAGAACAACCTGCAAAAAAAAATTTTTTCAAAAAATTTAAAAGTAACAAACCCTTTGTAAAACAGAACAATGCGAAAGCAAAACATACTTGAAGTAAATTTAAACCTCTTGAAATCCTTTTTGAGGAACTTGCATAGTGGGAGAGACTGCTGTTAAGGTATGCCAGTATACTGTTTTCTTGTTAGTTTTGTGTTGCCTACGTTATAGTTTGAAATTTCTTGTCAGTTTGCAAGTTTGCATTTCATGGGGCTTATCATAATTTCAATTTATTAAAAGTACCTACCTGAAATTGTATTTAAGAAAAATAATTGTTTAAATAAACATAGATTGCATCATTTTTTGTTTTACTGTCAATAAATGATGCTGGCTTACTGCTAGATAGGGAGAATTGAAGTACTAAACAACATTTTATTATTTAAATAATATTAAATCGATTGATCTGATCTAATATACATGTGAGAACAACATGGCTTTGCTGATAATAGTGATAATACCTATATTTTTTATGATGAAATTTTTTGGACAGTGTACATCTCTAAAACTGATTTTTGAAAAATTAAAAGCTGTTTTGGTGGAAACCTTTTAACAAATTAAGTTTAAAAAGACTAATTAGAGTATTTTTTAGACTTTTTGTTTTTGTTATTGTTTTTTGTTATATTGTACTAATTAAAAAAAAAGTATCAATATATTTTAAATTAATAATAGCTGATATTAATATGAAAGTCTGCTCATTATAATAATAATATTAATAATTATAATTAATTATAAGAGTAATTCTAAGTATAATAATAATTATACATAGAATAAATATTTAAAAATTAAGTTGTATACTATTCAGGCGCGGCCAGTGAAAGTTTAAAGTTGTATATCTGTGGTGCTACTTATGGGACCCATTCCAAGTTCAGGCTTTTTAATAGTGGAGGTATTAGGAATGTTTTGGTAAAGAAAAAAAAATATTTTGTAATTTGCGAAAAAAAGTTGAATTTTTGAATTGACCCACTTGGGAAAAAATTAACACGTTTAGGTATTTTATTTATTATTTTTTCTAAACAAATTTTACATCATCTTGTCGACAATTCTTAAATTTTAGGAGAAAAAAATGTGTTAGTAGCAAGTTATAATCATTTGAATTTTTTTTTAAATTATATTTTACGTTTACAAAAATTCTTCTGTTTATGCCATTGAAGTAAAATATGAGGGTACAATTAAAAGGTGATATACAGAAGAGCCGGGGAATTTTCAAATTATTTACTTTTAAAATTGGGAGATGAGAAAATAAAAGAAATAGGTGGTAAAATTGATTTTCCAGACAACTCATGTAAAGTAGTAGAAGATATCAAATCGCCAATGGAATGGGTTTATGGCGATTTGGAAGGAATACAAAATAATCCCGTATCATGGCTTCAGGAACGAGCTATGCTGATCTGAAAAAATACCAGCGTAGAAGATATAAATTTGTCTTTATCAACAAAAATCACAGAAATTACGTACAGCTCAATTGATGTAGTTATTGAGCAAGAAGATGTCGTGCAGTATCATGTACAGTTTTTAAGCTACCTCCAGAAATTTTTCCGCATAAACTGAAATTAAAAGGGGAGTCTCAGTCATGCTATTAAAAACCCTTAAACCACCAAAATTATGTAATGAAATCCGGTTGCAAGTATGTGCTTTCCATAAAAATGTAGTAGAAGCAACTATATTTACCGGTTGTGGTCAGTATTTATACCACGTATTCCACTTATTCCCTCTTCCGGCTGCAAGGATTAGATGCGGAATCTTCGTCGCGTACATGTAAATGTATGACCCTTTATACATATATCCGTCTCTCATCAATTCAGTGATTGTAAGTGTCCGCGAGACGTTTTCTCAATTAGAGAACATTTAGATTATAAGTTGGCTAATATTGTGACATGTGTTAACGCCGCCATTAAAATCTTAGCTGATATTGAGTATGTAGGCCCATTTTTTCATGAAAATGACGATGGTGAAACGCTTAATGATAATGGCCAACGCTACAGCAATATGCAAGAAACTTTTTATGTCCACAATTAGATATTATGCATCTTAAAAATATGTGCTTTCGACAAGATGGCGCCACGTGTCCATGGTGAGGAAATCTATGGATTTGTCACGGACCCGCTTCCTTGGGTGCGTCATTTCTCGAAATGGTGATATTCAGTGACCTGCAAAGTCATGCGATCTAACCTCCCTTAATTTTTCTTGTGGGGCTTCCTCAAGGACAAAGTCTATTCCAACACTTTGCAGACGATTAATGACATGACGCGAAATATCCGTAAGTAAATATTAGAGGAAAGTAAATATTATAGGAAAAAAAAAATATTAACTATATTCCAGGAAAGAAAAGGGTTAGTAAAACTAGTTAATTAGCAATCACTAAATGAAGTGCAACCCTTCATCAGATAGTAAAATTTTGGAGCCAAGCAAAAGAAATGAAAGAAATTCCAGGGCCATGAAAAAAAAAAGATTAAATTAAATTATGGACCCCTAAAGCTAGCTACTAAAACAATGGAACAAGGAGACCCAGACGAGGTAAAGGGCGCTCAACTAAATTAAAATCTCCAGAACCTAAATTGGAGGCAAGGCAAGAATCAAACTATACAGTATAATGGCAGCATGGAGGCACAGCAGCACAACAAAGGTAGGAATTAAACGGGCATTTTTAATAAGGGTTGTTAGTGAAAATAGGCACAGCCCTGTGACAAAACTAAACTGTCACGAGGTTATTGGTGAAATTAAATCATAACTGTGCCAAAATGATATTGACGATTTTACGCAAAGAATGGTCATCTGTAGAAACAGCCGAGGTGGACATTTGGAGAATGTTATTTTTCAAACACAACTACCATGTCTATTTTTGGATAAAATCAACAAGCATGATATTTTTCTAAAAGTGTTGGTTTTATTTAAAAAGTAAATTCCCAAGTACCGATTGGGACATCCTTTATAAGTAAACTTTGTAGTATTTTATTCTATTCAGTTTTATCAATTTATAATTCGAGTACTTTAAAACGAGCCTGCACTGCTTAAAAATCTATTGTGCTTTTATTTACCTGCGATAACAAGTTTTAATAATTTATTCAACAATTTAAATTGCAAATCTTTAAATTTGTAGTCTGCATCATTTTTTTTTTATTGTGCACCATGTTGCTTTCCTTGAACTGGCATGAATAAAATAAAATATAGAGAGGTCCTGTATTTATAATGTCATGGTATCAACAGCGAAATACATACATTGTAAAATTAAAGATTCTAAAATATTGTTTTTTAAAGAAAATTGCTACAGATCTAATTATCGATAAGATTTTTTAATCGTATCTAAAGAACCAGCACGGAAATCAACTTGACCTAAAAAAATGTTTTTTGTCTGTCTATTATAAGAGATAATTATTTTTTGAATAATAAAGGCCAATAATCTTACTCTTATATCACAGATATCAGTCAACATTCAAGTAGGTAATCTATTTACCAGCAGAAACCTAAACTCCGCCATCAAAAGCCCTAGTTCTCTAAGGTTTGTGGTAAAGCCAGGCTCAAAAAAGTCCAAGCTCACAAAAGGTTTCTTCAAAATCCTACACCCGAAAACCGTCAAAGGCAAGAAATCAATACAACCAAACACCAAACTATCTTAGAGTCCAAAAATGCTTTTAACAACCGCGTAAAAGGTAACGTTCCTGTTCCAATGGCAGCCAATCTTTCAGGTCACTCGTGAAGAACATTAGTCAAAACTTCAGTTAAGTACTAAATAATCATTTTATAAATTATGTAAAAAATGGATCACCAAATCAAAATTTACTATCTTTTTATTTGAATAATAAGTTTTCTAAAATTGATAAAGATGTGTTTCTAAATTTAAAACCAATTACGAATTATGATATTGTTAAAATATTATCAAAAATTAAAACAGAATCATGTGGAACAGATGGTATTACTTTACGCATGTTAAATCTGTGTATAAGTAATAATTTTTTAAATACTATTAAACATATAATAAATTGTTCTATTTTAAATAATTATTTTTCTAATATCTGGAAAACTAGTTTAGTTATACCGATTCCTAAAATTCACAACGCAGAAAATGTAGATGATTTTAGACCCATTTCTCTACTTTCTATAATATCTAAAATTTTAGAACGTATAGTTTTTGACCAAGTAATAGAGTATTTAAAAAAATATGATATTTTACCAGACAACCAATCAGGTTTTAGAGAAAATTTTAGTACTTCTACTTTACTCTGTAAACTTAAAGATGATATTTTACAAAATTGGGATTCAGGTTTTGCTACTAATATAGTCTTTCTCGATTTGGCTAAAGCCTTCGATTCTCTAAATCATGAAATTTTATTAGCAAAGCTTAAATATATAGGTTTTAGTCAAAAATCTTGTCAGTGGTTCAAACATTATTTATCTGATAGAAAACAAGTGACAAAAATTGCAAACGAATACATTTGTGACATTTCAAATTCACTGCCCATTTCTAGAGGTGTTCCACAAGGATCAGTATTAGGCCCTTTATTGTTTATTATATACACTTTTGATTTTCATTTATCAATTAAACACGGCAATCTTTTAGCTTTTGCAGATGATACTCAAATATACCACTCAATCAAATACACAGATTTGAAAAATAGTATTTCTTTAATCAATAAGGATCTTTTAAATATTTCAAAAACTATAACTGATCATGGATTAAAAATAAATGAAAATAAAACTAACTTAATTTTAACTGGTCCTAAAACACTAATCACTAAAATAAAAAATAATTCTGATTTCAAAATTGTTGTTAACAATAATTTTAAGATAACTTCAATCGAATATGGTAAAAATCTTGGAGTAATTTTTGATCAGTATCTAAATTTTAATGAACATATAAAAAATATAATTAAAAAAGCATACTACAAACTAAGAATTTTATATAAATTTAAGGACTACTTAAATACCGATACTAAACTTAGGCTGGTTGATTCAATTATTCTAAGTGGATTAGATTACTGTGATATAATTTATCACAAAAATATCAGTAACGAAGATAAACAGAAATTACAAATTCTTCAAAATAACTGTGTTCGTTTTTCAACAGGACTAAAAAAATATGATCACGTATCACCTACCTTTGACAAACATAATTTAATTAAATTAGAAAAAAGACGCGAAATCCACTTATCCTGTTTTATATATAAAATAATTTTAACTCAGAAACCTAGATATTTATTTGAAAAAATTGAATTCAGGAATAATATTCATAATGTTAATACTAGAAATCAGAAAGCAATAGAAATACCTAAACATCATACTGAAAAATATAAGTCTTCGTTTAAATATACATCTTCTGTAATGTTTAATAATATTCCTTCTAGTCTAAAGGGCTTAAGCTACATAACTTTTAAAAATAATATAAAAAATTATTTAGTAGGGGTAGGATTGGATGAATGATTTTTTATAAATCAAAATTCTACCTATTTATGCAAAACTAGTATACTACTGTCATTTTTTGGTTTTCTTTTTATTTTTATCAATTTTATATTTATATTTTAAATTGTTTTTATTGGCATAAATAAACTTCTTTATTATTATTATTATTATTATTATTAAGCACTGACCTCTGAAAACAAAATTATCTCCTCGTCTAAAGGGAAAGCTAAACTGACTATTCGCCAAACAATTCGCTGCCAATTCCGCCCTCATTCCTTCTGCGAATTTTGCTTTTCCAAACACTACGGCTGTACCCCACAAAATGTCCGACATAATATTTAAGTTCAAACAAGTTCAAAAAATTCTTTATTCCTTGACACCAAAAAGTTGTCCGGTCTGGATGGCATACCAGTAATTGTTCTAAAAATTGCACTCCAGAGCTCGCACCCATCTTAACTCGGCTTTTCCAGATCTCCTGTGACGAGGGTATCTCTCCAGACAGCTGGAAGACAGCTCGTGTTCAGCCTGTCCTGAAGAAACGTTCCAAGTCCCTACCATCCAATTACAGACATATCTCTCTTCTCTTGTTGTCAGCAAAGTTTTGGAGAAAGTCATCAACTTAAAAATTCTAAAATATATAGAAAAATACAAGATCATTCAAGGCAGACAGTGCAGATTTCACCAAAGATCTACAGCTGATCTACTTTCCTTCGTCACACATAACTGTAACAAACCTCTCGAATTCCATGGCGAATCCCACATTGTTGCTCTTAATATTTGCAAGCCCTTTGATCAAGTATGGCATATCGCACTCCACAACAAACTACCTTCATACGGTTTTTCTACCAAACTATGTACCTGGATCGGTTAACTACGTTTTCTCTCTTATCGGCACATATCTGTCGTGGTGGACGGTCACTCATCTAACTTCCATCCTATCAATGCTGGCGTACCCCAAGGTCCAATTCTGGCACCAACCCTATTTCTTCTTCATATTAAAGACCTGCTCTTCAACTATCATTCCCATCCGCTGACGGCGGCGGTACTCTTGGCTCCAACATTCATTTTTCCAGACAAGGCTCCAATCAAGAGCTATCCACCTATCCCTTTCCCAAGATCTTTAATTAATCCCAGTAAACCTTGTTCAATTCAACGCCTCCAAAACTCAGTCTTGCTTCCTGTCACGAAAAAAATCCGAAAACACTTACCCCATCCACATGAATAACCAAGCCCTACAGAACAATGAAACTTTCGATCTTGTTGGCATCACTTTCGAGTGTGATCTCAGCTGGCATAAAGACACTACTTCAATAGCTACATCAGCACAGTGCTTCGCCTAATGGACAGAATTAACAAAAACGAAAATAGATTTTTTATAAAACAGATACTACATTTTAGTTCTATAGCTGTATTTGCTAAGACTCGCAAAATATTTGGGATTCTGATGCATACACAAACAACAGGAGGTCCCGAAGTTGAGAAAAATAAATATATCTCGTTTACGGTATATAATTCTTTTGACGTAAAATTTATTGGCTAGTTTTACAAAACGGGCATTTGAGTTTTTCTTATTGTTAACTGCAAATTAATAGCGTGTTCTTTAATTTTTCTCAGCATAAGTTTTTAAGTATTATTACTTCATAACTGTACTTACTCTTAGTTTTTGACCTAAACAGAGTACAGAGTCTACAAAAAATCCTAATTTGCTTGTTGGTTTGTATACTGAAATCCATTTTAGAGTAAATACTTTTAGCGCTAACTGTATACCAGTAGTATACATTTACTGTGTAAATAAATGACATTCAAGTAACAAGTCGTTCCGGAGTTCTGATTTTTGTCCCGAATCCCCATTACTTTAAAGCATTGTGCGCTCTTGGGGATTTATCCCTTTTCTACCGATACTTCCACGGATTTTGTTCCGAAGAACTAGTCGCTATAATTCCTTCGTTGACTGTTCCTAACAGAACAACAAGAGGAGGCGCGTTGCGTATGCATCCCTTTACTGTCCAGCTACAAGAGCCTAGAACATTCCACTTCTCTCGCTCATTCATACCTAGGGTCTTCAAAGTATGGAACAGACTGCCTGCAGATGTTTTTCCTTACCGCCACTTTTTTAAATCACGTGTCAATAGATTACATTTCCCTTTCTTCAGGCGCGCACAATACGTTAGTACTTAGGCTTGAAGTCTACGTGGGCTGTCTCAGATAAAAAATCTAAAATTCGTAAAAAGTTGCAAAGGAATAATAAAAAAGTGTTCTCGCAAAACTAGATTTTCAATAGACAAGTGAGCCATAAATAAATAAACCGCTAATACAATTTTAAAAAAAATATAGTCAACTCCTCCCCGTTGCACAGAAATTGCTGCAAATACTTTATTTACTGTTTATGTGTTTTAAAAAACTGTTCTATGGATCATGTGATTTTTTCCTATCCCAAGGGTGTTTTGCTATTCCCTTGTGATGACAATTATTGACAAGTACTGTCAGCTATGATATGTTGGTTTTGTGTTGGGTCTAAACAGTTCTCACGGTGTGCCTCGCCTGAGTTTAACCCAAAGGTCTTTCCACTTCCATTTATTATCAGATTATGTTAAATACGTTAAAGTGATGTGGCCTAAGTAATTTAAGCCCAAAATGAAAATCCTAGATCAACAGTTTGAAGAGAAAACTTGATTTTACTATTTTTTTACGTTAAGGTAGGTTTTTGTTTAGGTAGGATCGTCGGATCTGTATGTCCGCGCCGAGCGACGGTGTTGACAGTGCCAACCGCGTAGAGCGCTATGACGAATGCATTTAATAGCTGTATTGTTAAGTTTTTTTTTCGAGTTTTACTTAAGTACTTGATAAAAATATAAAATTGATTCCTTTTGATTTTATTTCCTTAAATAACTTATGTTCAGTATATCATTTTATCCTTTTATATAGACCGATACATTGAAAATAATTCGTTAAAGGAAACTAAATTAAAATGAATCAACTTAATAATACAGCTGTTAACTGCATTTCGTTATAGCGCTCTACGCAGTTGGTTATACGGTCAACACTGTCGCGTCGCGTCGACGCGGACATACAGCTTCCGACGATCCTATCTTTGGTTTTATTTCAGATAGAAGATGATTTTTTCTTATTTTGCTGAATGAGTACTTTTTAAAAATAATGAACTATTTTAACCATAACTTTATTAAGATACCTATATCACAACATTATGATTCCATAATTGTTTTGTTCGAATTTTTCAGATTTTATTATCTATATCTTTTGAACAGATGTAGATTGAGAGGCAAGTTTTTTTTTCGATTTGTAGATCATTGCATTATATTTAAAATAAATCCATAAACCATCGTATTTGAACGTACCATTTACCTAAGAGATATGTAGGTACCAAAAACTGGCGAAAAACTCATTTTTTCATCTTTTCTCAGGATTATCAAAGCTATTTAAAGATATTATTTCCACCAAGGAGATATTGTTTTCAGGACTTGAAAGAAGATTATATGCCTTAAAAAATTATGATATTACTCTTTTTCATAAAATAAAACCGCTTAACCTAAAAAAAATATAGTAAAATCAAGTTTCCGTTTCAAACAATTGATCTATGATTTTCATTTTGGGCTTGAATTACTTAAGCAAAACCACTTTAACAAAATTAAAAAAAAATGGAAGAGGGAATGTCTTTGGGTGAATCTTAGTCGACACCGTGTTCTATTGATTGTACGACCATTTCATTCCAGAAGGTATAAAAGTGAATATCACTTGTCATAATTTTCATATTTTTTGTTCTCATTTGATATCAAAGTCGTCCATTTACTCTCACGTACTTAAAGCCGAATAACTGAACTAGTGTTAAACCAAATGATCTACTGGAACTGGTACAATTTTAATGCATTGGAGAGCAGACAAACAACTTTGGTTCTTTCGTCAGCATTAAGCTATTTTGGTATTTTATATTCAATTAATTTGTTTAGATAAGTTTATTTACTTAGTCGTTTATTTTTTATACCTGCCGATCTTTCTACTACCTCCACTAAAAGTGCTTAGTTTAACTAAATAATTTTTTTTGATTTCAGATTCCCGCATAAAGTTCCGGTACATTCAAATGGCTCTCTTATTTTTTTCACTAATAATTTTATTTAATATAAGGATATGCCTCTCAGTTGCTATTGTAGCTATGACAACAAATAATACATCAAGCAATCCGAATATACCAGTAAGTAAATCATATCCTTCTGGACCTGATGCGTTCTTTTGCGCAGCATGTCCAGAAAGTTATGGTAAAAATTTTATATAGCCTAGTGAATAATTTTATTAGAATCCTTATCAGCCTGATCACCATTGTAGTGGTCTGGTTCACTGTTGTTTTTACTAATATGTACTTGCTTTTTATCATGTTATTCCGTTTTGTCACTTATTTCTTTATGGTGCTCAAGCATTTTGAAGGTGTTCCAGTAATTATGTGACCACTTGCCTACGACATATTTTCCGGCATGTGAAAGAGAAGGGGGGGGGGGGGGGGAAGAGAGGGAGCTAAGCGAACAAAAAAAAATTAAAGACATAAAATGCAGTTAAGTGTATTTATCATGGTGTTCTTGTTTAATACCAGAAGCTTGAAGGCAAATTTTGTCTAAATTTGAATTTTTACTTAATCCTAGTGTTTGTATTTTCAATGTTAATTTTCCATGTTTTTAGACTTACAATTGGGATAACTCGAACATCATCCTCTCCTCATTTTTTTGGAGTTATGCTGTTCTTCAATTCTTTGCGGGAAATCTAGCACATTACTTTGGAACAAAATGGTTGCTTTTGACCACTGTGCTAATAAACTCATTAGCATCAATGATGGTATGTATAAAATATTACACTGATTTGATTTAAACATACATTTAAAAATTTGATTTTTTTTTGGCTACTAAGCTCTGTTCTTGAAGAACTATTATAAAACTATGTAAAAATATTTGATCTAAAAAGATAGTTAAAATATGAATACAAAAATGAATTAAAAAAGGCCAACAAGAAAGAAAAGAAGTAATAAAGAAGAAAAGAAAACCCAGAGATTAAAAAAGAAATGACAAAAAAAATCTGAAGGGTGACGAGAGGAAGACAAAGAACAGAAAGAAGTAGATAAGCTTGTTAGAGACTAACCAAGAGGAAAATGGTGGAAAAACTTTTTTTAGAAGTTAGAAGAGTAGGAATATTTTATGAGGAACTGGAGCAATAAATACAATAGATACAAAATAATTTTTATAAACCCGTAGACGAAATTTGCAAAAAACTGGTCAGCCACATTAAAAATTTAGAAATCAGGTTTATTTTTTAATAATCTTGTATACGGTAAATGATTCGAGGAAAAAGAAAATAGCAATGTTTTTTTCCTTACAGCGTAGATCCAGAGACAATAAGAAACTACGGCTCAGGAAAATTTGTGGCTACAAAAGTGAAAGTCAGAAAATTTCGTCACACCGCCCTGCAGACACCAAGATTGGTACTTAAAGTCTCTGTTCAAAAAGACCTGACCTGGATGAAACCACGCAAAATCTTATTTAATATATGTACAGTTATTGATAACTTAAACTTTCATTGCGTCTGGGTTTTTATTTAGACCTTAACGTTTAAATTGTCAATGGTTGTACACTGTACATACATTCAAACAATATCTTCCAAATACTTATGATTTACCGATAAATATTATATAGAGATTTGTCGCATTTTTCTGTATCAGACAGATTATAGACTTATTTGTACTTTCTCACAAAAATTTCCGTATCTTCCAAAGCCCCTTCGAAATTTCTTTTGGACCTTCTCAATTAAGTCCTTATTAATTTCTGCCATGGATGACCAAATAACTGATCCATATTCTACATGGGGCCTAACAAACGTATTACAAAGTTTCACAAGGGAACTTATTTTATAAAAATCTTTTTATCTTTTATCAGCCCAAGAAGAACGAAGCCTGGATATACTGGAGAAGTCCGACTTATACATCCACACCTGGAAACATAACAACCGTAGGGATATCACTAGCTCTTTTTTAAGGGGATGTCTGGCCGAGGAAGAATTCCTCTAACACCTTTCCTTCCTGTTTATTATTAAGAATCCTAAAACACTAAATGCTCTGTTAACAACAACCCGGTACTGTTGATTAAATCTTAAGTCTGACATAATATACAAGTTTTTAACGACAATTTCGTCTATCCGTTTTATTTATCCATATTTTATTTTAACAGATTCCTCTTTCTGCAGAACATTTTGGAGCTAACGGTGTCATGGCTTGCCGGATAGTGCAGGGACTTTTTCAGGGCTTATTATTGCCCATAATAAGTGGAGTATTGGGCAGATGGGCACCTGCGGACGAGTTATCTTGGCTAAATGGGATAGTTTTCTCTGGTCGGTAAATGAATCTATAATACTAATTTTATAAAACAAATTATAAATGGATAAACGCGAAACTGCATCATCAAATTTTAAAAATAATCCGAAAGATATTAAAAATGCAAAGAAATAAATTCTTTGCCAGTGTAGTAAAAAGGTCGTCAAAGTACAGTTGTTTGATGGTTTTTTTATGCACTGACAATAAATTTAGTTCTTTTGCACTTTTAATATGTGACCCATTGACCAATAAAACTTCCCTAATCCGACGACTGATTTTATGGGCAATTTAAGGAAAACCCTTAAATAAATATAGATATTTTAGGGTGGCTAAGAAGTGCATATTCCAACTAGCGAACGTAAGAATGTAATAAATGATTTTATATTTTAGGTGCACCAGCAGGAATAATGTTATCCATGGTGATAACTGGATATTTTTCAGCTTCTGGGTGGGGATGGCCAGCACCATTTTATTTCTTTGGTATTATTGGATTTATATGGTGTTTATTTTGGGTGTGGCTTAGTGCGGAAACACCTGCAACGCACAGAAGTATATCGACGAAAGAAAGAAAATATATCGAACAGTCACTTGGTCAGCAAGATGATCATTTGGTAAAGTATTCTTCTTTTTCTTTAATTATATCTTTTCTAAAACTTAAATGGGGTTTACGTTTTTGGTTAATTGATTTCATGATACCTCTTTTCCTTGGACCAGATTTTATCCACTGTTTTGATCTTCCTTTTCCTGTCCTTTAATATTCTTTCATTACCTTTACCCTTCCGGCTATATTATTCTTATCCCTTCTTTTCCTTTTATCTGAGACAGTGCACTTGTACTTCAAGACCAAGTACCAACATACCATCTACTAACTTGTATTTTTTTTATTTATTTGCATTTTGGGCTATACTTTTAATAACAATGTGACAACAATAACTATTTAAGCCGAAATGTACATACTTTGTAGTTGCATTATATAAGTTATATTTTACATATTATTCTGTGTAGGGTTTATAAGTATCAGCATTTGATTGTTAAAGACTATTATTGTTTTTTTAGTTTGGTAATAGGTAATGTCCTCTAAAATATAATCTAATCAGTAAAATCATGAATTTATAGGTGGTTTTACTGAATACATAATATTTTATTGTGTCATACGAAAAAAAAAAAACAATAAATCATCTTTAAGAAAATCAAGTACTAGCCTGAAAATAAATTAATATATTAAACATATCAGTTTTAACCTACCCGCCGCGAGAAAACGAGCTGGAGCGACATCTGGTGATAAGATGCGTACTAATTTATTGATTTTTATTTAAATTTCGTGTTTCTACATTTTTCTTAGGAGTTAACATTTCTAACCTCTTATATATCTTTTGGGTAACATTGTCTGTTAGACATACTGAGTATTTGTTGTAGATTGATAAGAAGTCAGTTCCGTGGAAGGCAATATTAAAGTCACTGCCATATTGGGCTATTATAGTAGCGGCAATAGGTGAATCTTGGGGAGGAACACTAATAAATTCAGAACTTCCAAGTTATCTAAGTCGTGCTGTTGGACTTAATATTCAAGATGTAAGTAAAAACAAAAATTTAAAGATAGGTCCTTATATAGAAGGTAGATTACGGGGATCTTGTTACATGCGGCATAATATACATGTCGCCATTCTTGTTCATTTTTGATTTCGCCTTTTCCAACTTTATATGAACCCAACCTGCGCTCGGACTAATTCTAATTTAATAAAATCAGAACAGTAAATTCATTATCGCTAAGGCTGGAAACAATATTTTACTTTAATAAAAGTTTTAAAATAGTTTCTTTCTGTAATCAATTGTTTTGCGTACTAATAAGTTTTGTTTCTTGTTCCTATTAACTTTAGTTTCCAGACAAAGTACATACGATATAATTAGTTTACAGTATTAAATGTGATAATAAAAGTAAAAAGTTGAATAACATTGCTCCAATTTGATAATTTATGAATGCCATTTAAGCGTAGCAACAGCCTTCTTTAACAAGGAAGTCATGAAGTAAATGATCTGGCAACATAGCAAACAGTAGTATAGTATAGAAATAGTAAACAGCTGATAGCGTATCGTGTATAGCAAGTGTAAAAATGCCTACCCAGTGCCGGCTCAAAGGGGGGGCTAAGGGGGCTATCAGCCCCGGGCGGTGGTCTAAAGGGGGCGGTGAGTGGAGAGAAAATTGTAAAGCTGAAAAACAATAACAGTTGTACAAAAAAAAATTGACACACCTGACACACAAAACAGTTGACATTTTCTGGTGTGAAATCTTTTATTCTATTTTTTGAAATTCTTTTAGCTTTTCTCAAAGATAAATTGGTAAGACGTTTGAAGAAATTTCTGGGCTATTTTTTGCCAGGCATTCGGGTCTTTTTTTCAAAACGAATGAGGAAGGTTATTCCTTATAGCAAGCAGATACGCCAGTCTGCGAATGTCTGCGAGTCCTAGCCCGTAATATCTATTGTCCCTATCCAAACAGTACTGGACCAAGCCTTTTTCCATCCTAGGCGATAAAACTGGTTTTCGACCCATTTGAAGTTTACATTGTTCTTCTAAGGGTTGCTCACGTTTGACATATCATATACCTAATTCAACGTTGAACCTCTTTGACGCCTTTAAATACCCCATTTCCTTACTTTTAACTGCGTCAATGGCATTCTTCATATTCTCTGGATTCCATTTTTTATGTGGGAATCCTTTTTTAGGCATTTTACTGAACTTTTGTTTCCTATGGATAAAAAAGTTTTAAAACCACACATTTAGTAGGGTTCCTAATTTTGGATATCCAATTTTAGGACACCTTTCTATCCAGAATTAGGCAACCTTTATGATTAAGGTTATGTGATTAAAATAAAAAAAATCTTGACAGATATTTTTGTTTCAAACCCTTCGGCTTATTCTACAACTATTCTAGTACATGCATGCGAACTTTCACTTTCCTACACTAACGCTAACTACTTACCTTTTTATAATAATTTTTAGGCACAGGAATAAAAAACTCTGTCACAAACAAACACATAATATTATGGCGCAGTGGCGTATTCTGGGTGGGGGGTTGGGGGAGTAACCCCACCCAGCTGTCTGAAGAAAAATATTTTTATTTCGATTTTATGACGAACTTTGGGCGTGGTCCCGAAAAATTTTCACCTGCGGCGCTTTTCCACCTTCCCACTTTCCATTTAGTGGCTGACCCCCCCTCCAAACAAAATCTTGAATATGCCACTGGCACCACAGCACCACCTAGTAGTGAACACTGAACAGCCAAACTGTGTGCTCCACACAGGCTCATTCTAAGTGAAATACCTTTCGTTTTGTAGATTCAATTACAGAAAACTAACAAGTTTTGAGATGATGTACCTAGTATACAAAATTAGGCAACTATCAAATATTCGGCGACTTTCCTCTACATCTTTGTGTTTTTACGTTCGTTTTATTCAAATGGATAATACCTGGTGGAAATAAAAATTAGAAAATTTTATTGGCGGAGGGGGGGGGGGGGCGGTCAGCTTTGAATAGCCCCGGGCAGTAAACAGCCTTAAGCCGGCACTGTGCCTACCTGTTACCTAAAGTTGCAGCGGCGGATTTTAAATTAAATATATTGTTTTCTATAATCTGGAACGATATTCTGGAACAATAATATTAAACATTTTTACTTCAAAATGATTAATATAGCTGCTATGTAAAGGGTGTTTGTCTGATGTGTCTTCCTAGAAGTTTTGCTAAGATGGTGTATGAGTGATTTGGATTTTAAATATCTAGGTACTATTAATTTATGCTTGGGCAGTTTTTAATTTAGACTTTTACGGCTACGGATTGTTATTTTCTCTTGATCTAAAGTGGTGTACCTACACTGATTTTTAACATGCCGCGAAAATGTTGTGTGCCTGGCTGTAGAACAAATTATGATAGTGTTATTAAAACAGGTAATCAAACAACGTTTAGTTTTCCAAAAGACGATGAAAATAAAAATATTTGCATGGTTGCGCGCTATACAACCAGACAATTTCTCAGTGACTCGTTCTTCAGTTATATACCTTTTGATGTAAGTAACATTATTAGAAATAAATCATACAAAGATAAAAATGGCAATATTTACGAGTTTCCTTTATCATGTCCTAAATTAAGGGATGGCGCATTACCCGCCTATTTACAAATCAACCAAAATATAAAATATAATTAAAATTAGCTTAAATACATTATGTATGTTCACAATTTTACTAGATTTTACAATTCAACGCATCTAAAATATTCTCGAATATTGTGTTGTTTCTCGCACTTCATGAATTATGTGGGTGTTGATAGAATTAAAAAAGGTTCCGAAACATGTGTTATTTTATTTTTATATAATTTATGTTCACTATTTTTCCCTATGTGTCATTCCATATTATATAGTACATATTATTAACGAAATAAAATCAGCCTACATGCAGCGCTGTTTGCGACGTTGTCATTTGTGCTTCATGGCTCGAGAGTTAAAGACGGCTGTGCTACAGGTTAACTTCGTAAAATTACTGGCCTTTTTCATTTGTAAAAGTTTACTGACACTATTACATGTCCATCGAGATATACAGTTAAATATTGAACATATTATAAACAAGTTTGGGAAAAATAAAAGAAAAATTGAATTATTTTATGGATGTTTTCTGGAACTCCGAAATTTTGCAATAAACGTTAATTTGTTTTAATTTATCTTACGTGTTTTTAGCCCGTTATAAAATTTGGTACGATCGGCTCGAGTCTCCCTCGCCCCTCAGCAAAAAGCTGGATCCGGTACTGCATCCCATCATGGTTTTTGCCTAGATCGTTCCAAAGTGCATTCTAAATGCAGATAGTATTTTACACAAATAATAGCAGTATATTTTCTATTGAATACTTCATAGTAGATGCATAAATACTTATCAAAATTTGATAGGTAATTTACCGGACGATTTTAATAAGATTTTTTTTTTATCTTCTGACAGCCCACGAAGACCGAAGTCTAAGTACTATGTACCGTGGGTGTACTGGGAGATCGACTCACA
This sequence comes from Philopedon plagiatum, assembly GCA_963971165.1. Lineage (NCBI taxonomy): Eukaryota > Metazoa > Arthropoda > Insecta > Coleoptera > Curculionidae > Philopedon > Philopedon plagiatum. Next base: position 78,836,085 of record OZ020194.1, read on the forward strand.
CATCCAGAGCTGGAAACATCCGTAGGGATTTCACCAGCCCTTTAAGAGGATGTGTGGGGTGGTACTACCTCGGTCGAGGAAAAATTCCTCTATCACCTTCCAACAGTTAACAATCACAAAATATCCATGGTCGAAGCGGGATTCGAACCCGCGCCTCTCGATTGCTCAGCTGGCGCCGGTACCAACTCGGCCACCGGAGACCCACCCGGAGAATAGTTAATAAATAACAAATACTATAAACCAACACGTTCCATTACTGTATAATAAATCAGGTGATGCAGTTTGTAATGACAAGCAGTGTTTTATTTATGGACAGAGTATTAAATTAAACCTCTAAGATAAATTGTGAAAATCGTTATTATAAGAGTAGTTTAAAATACCATTGGATGGTGTATGGCACGCATCCGTTAAATAATTGTAATATTATTCGTTGAATAATTAGCTCGTCCCGAAACAAGTCCCTTACCGGACTAGCAACGTAAATAATTATGTTTCGATTTTTAGAGCAGTCTCTATTCAGCAGCGCCAGTAGGAGGATCTTTTATTGCTGGGCTTTGTTATGGCCCAATTGCAGCGTATACTATTAGTAAAAGATATACATCCAAGGCAACTTCAAGAAAAATATTCCACGGATTTGGTACGTTTAAGTATTCTAGTAATTATATTTATATCTACTGAAGAACTGAAGGGACCTGTTTTACAGCCTATTGCTCAAAACTTTCATTCGAGTAATCAATTTAATGGACGTTTAGAGTCATCGTTTTCAGTGATATGTATTAAATTATTACTATTACTTTACATCTACTTTAATTCTTGATTAAATTGTTTGTGCAACTGGACGTACGTATTTTTGCCATATATGCATGCATCAACTCAGTAAGATCCACGAACACTTAAACTTTGTAATGACTTCCTAAAATTAAAATACATATAAAGCACAGAGGTGATTGAGGATTTGTACAGTATGGCGCAAAATAAGCTAAACAGTTTACTTTGCTTCTAATTTTTCAACGAAATTGAATTAATAAACAAAATAAACGGCAAATTAAAGTTTTATTCTTGAAAAAATTTTAATTTATGTATGAAAAATCATGTCAGGTAAGTGACCGCTCTCTTATTGCCGACGGGCATAGGTCTCTAAGTATTTCCTGAGATATAGAGGCTATTTCTCCCCTAATGTTCTCTTTTAGAGCCTGGATAGTTTGGGGATTGTTAACATAGACTTTATCCTTCAGATAGCCCCAAACGAAATAATCTGCTGCGGTCAGGGGTCCGGTGAGCTAGGTAGCCGTCTCGCATCACCATTTTTCAACAAAAGGCGATTTGAGAAATGCTGACTTGCAAGTTTATTGTGGCTCGAGCTGTATGTACCGTGAAGCTATCTTGCTGAAACCAAAATGTGTATTCTTCGGGTAACTATGACAAAAAAGTTTTCTAACATTGCCATATAACATTCTTCCGTTACAGTCTGAGCAACACCAGCTTAAAAATGAGGCCCAATGATACGATCTGACTTTATGGGAGACCAAACCGGTGCTCAATCGGTGTGTCAGTAATGATCTTTCTTTTTATTCACAAATCCACTTAAGTGGAAATGTGTTTCGTCACTTATTATTAAATTATCAATAAAATTATCATAATTTTCGGCCGATCTAAAAGTTTTGGGCAAACTTGACATGATTTTTCATGCATAATGTAAAATTTCTTCAAGAATAAAACTTTAATTTGCCGTTTATTATATTTAATAATTCAATTTCGTTCAAAATATGATAAGTTAAATAAACTGTTCAGCTCATTTTGCGCCACCCTGTATATAGAAGCAGGCTAAACTATATATACTTACTATAACTTGCACTATGAACTTGCCAGTAATTAAAATGGGTATGATTTAATCGATTACCAAATTATTCCGTTTTTGATTGCTAAGTAATCAAACTTGTTTCCAGATTTGTCACAATCTGTGATGACCAAACATTTTCAAGACGATTACTATTTTCTTCTTTATGTACGATCACCAGCAAATTTAGTTACTAAATACTAAATAATGCAATTTCTTTCCAGAATCACAAATTTATCACCAAATTAGTATTACCAAACTATTTTAATATGATTGTGTGTTTATGCTTGCCAATTATCAGAAAATATTTTGTCACAGAATATTTAATACTGCTTAAATTTAAAATTCTAAAATATTTTAGAAAAAGTTAAGTAAAAAGATCCTGAACAAACCTAGATAAACCTGTTTAAACCTAAGCAAACCTTCATAATTTAGCCATTTCTGGGTTTGGTCGTATTATAATTGGGTGTTGATACTAATTTATTGTTTGGTAACAATTATGTTATGTTGATAACACAGCAAATAATGCATTAACAGAATTAAAAATAACAAAAATGTTCTTAATTGATTATTTTGGATACAAATTGTCGGAAATTTGGAAACACATATGGAGTCGCTATAATGAATTTATGTTAAAAAATAATTTCTGGGATTTAGAAGATGTTGGTGACAAATATAGATTTTGTTGATCATTTTGTTTATCCCCATTAAAGTATCGTAAAGCAAAAAACTCGAGAGGTAAAGCTATACCGTTTGTTGTTCCGGAAATGCTTGCACTTGTTGGATGCCATATTGGCAAAAGTCAAAAAATAGTTAAGGTTGGCCAACTTAATGTCATTTTGACATGGTTTTTCGGCTTTAAATTTTTTAACAATAACATTGCGATTAAGTATAGATTCATATACTGCAAGTAATCTTCAGTCAGTTATTGAACGTTTCAACGTGTATAATGATTTCATGCAGAAGATTCCTATTTTAAAAGATTTATGGTGACATTTGTTCTGTCACTACGACCTCAATATTTCTTGTAAATACAATTTCCCTAAATTAATCATAAAATATCTTAAAACTTTTAGTAATACGGTAAAAATACCTGTAGAAAATGAATCTATACTTAATATACTTATAATAGTGTTATTGTTAAATTTTAAAGCCGAAAAACCATGTCAAAATAAAATTAAGTTGGCCAACATGGACGCCACATGGAGAATACCGCTTAAACCGAGAAATTAATGAAAAACGAGAAAGCCATATGTTTTTGTTACTAAAATAACAGAACAGTAAATTATATTAAAACTTGCTATGTGGAATAATATATTTTTTAGTCCAGTTATTATTGCTATAGAATATAGATTCATATTTTAATAAAAAAATAGAATTTTTAATTCTGAAATTGAAATTAAAAAACACTTTAAGTTATGCCACATTTACTTTGCTGAACAAAATCAATTTTAACATTTTTAAATTCTCATTTTTAGTAAAAATGACTTTGTAATTTGGATTCTTAAATCATTTAAAAATCATTTACTGTGATGTGATAACTCAAAAATGATATTGAATTCAGCCAGCGACATATTATTATATAGGTAGGAATACTTTTGAGTCAAAGTTTAGAATGACTGTAAACAATAAAATTCCGCTACTTTATCATTTTCGCTGCTTAATATTTAAACCCATATAGATAGTGAATTACGAATTACATGAAAAAAAACTTAATATTTTAAGCGATTTAAATGAAAAATTACTGTCGCTAGGATGAGGCATAAAACAAAAAGTAGAAAAAATTAATTAATATTACTCATTTATCTTGTCAAAGAACTTGAACTTTAACCTTTATAAAGCGGATGATATACAGAACAGTAATTTGGGTAATAGAATGTTTCGTAAACATTTGTTTTTAAGGATCGGCAGGTGTAAACATTATAGTCAGTTCTAAAACATATTGATAACATAAAAAACATAATAAATAGGGTGACGAGACATATTGTTTGGTATAAATAAATCTTTCCGAAAACATGCTAAAAGTCATACGGTGATTTAGGTTTCATATAAAAGTGGGATGACATCCCTCATCATACTCCAGTGCAGCCAAGGGGAATCTTTGATTCACCTTAATTGTTTAACCTAATCGCATTTTCGAAGTATTACTCCACTAAAGGTCTATTGTGGCTACATTCTAGAATTATAGATCACCATAAACTCCTACAAATTTTTGTAGTCAATAACTGATTGTAGTGGGGTACTTCTTTAGTATAGTTTAAACCCAGTTTCAGTACAGTTCAGTTTACCTGCCAGAAAGATCAATTAGAGCTCGAATTCTGAAGATTTATCTTAACATTGTGGTTTATCAAAACTTGTGAAAGTGACCCTTAATCGACAAAAGTCGAATGACTGGAGTAATTAAGAATTGTGTAGTAATTTAAATTTTAAAGGACTTTAAAATTCTAATCTGTATTTATTTTAATTTCAGCTTCATTTTCATTAGCAACTGGACTGATACTGTTATCATATATAGAAAATAAATTGATAATAGCAATACTTCTAATTGCGTCAGTAAGCGCTTCATCAGCAGTAACTCTAGGTCATTTAGTGAACCCTGTTGATATATCTCCAAGATATGCTGGTATCTTGTCCGGTATATCTAATGGATGTGGACAGTTGGTAGCAATTTTTGCTCCCATATTGGTTCATTTTGTTGTCAAAGATGAGGTAAGATACTAAAGCAATTACTAGATACTGCTCTTATATTTCTTCTTGTTTATAGTCCGAGGTATCCAAGAACTAATGAAGAACTCCGGGACGGGTGTAGACAGTAAGCTTTTATCCTTGTTGGGGATCATCAAACTGAGCGATCAGGCGGCTCCTTCAATAGCAATTTCTCATAGTCAATACTTTTTTAAATCAAAGACGGTACAGAACATGCGTAAGCGTTACCTATAGGAACTACTGTATTCAAGAACAGATCTAACTAAAATAAAACCGCTACTGTTAGATAGGCAGCACATAAAACAAAAACACGAGCGGAAGCAAGACACTCGGTACCAAAACCGAATTTTTGCGCTTTGATCTAAATCTCCACAGTTTTTGTGGACTCGACCCAACCACGGCCCTCGAACATGATATTTGTATGTCGTAACCATTAGAATCTACAGAAGTTGATTTCGTTCCTCTTGGATATAACTTTGTGGTGTTATGGATTATTTTAAGTTAGATTGTATCGAGAGGGAAGATATTTGGACAGCGTTATCTTTCATAAATAGATTTTCCAAACATGCACTTTTTTAACCACTTTCGTATTTATCAACTTTGCTGGATTTCCAAGAAAAAACACATTTTGTTTTGTTACGTCTTAATTTCTTCATTTTTTTTGTTTTAGACTGACAAGAGCTCATGGAGGTCGATGTTTATATTAGCAGCTATAATAAACTCTTCTGCAGCACTATTTTTCATCATCTTTTGCTCCGGAGACAGGCAGTGGTGGGATGATGTAGACAAAAACAATGTTAAACGGGACAGTGAGAAAGACTTACCTGCTTTCGAAGAAACGAATACAAATTTTTAAAATGATTGTGTTGGATGAATCTAAGGATTGTTATCTTGATGTGTATTTTACTATTAAATAAATCTTTATTTTTTAAAAGTCTTAAAATATTGTACTCAGTATTCAGAAGATCAGATGAGAAGGCTAATTTAATATAAATGAACCGACAAATATACCGGCAGTCACATTTAGGTACCCCTCATAAACCGTATTCAAATGTGTCAACAATAAATATTGTGACAACTCAGTAATAAAATACTTATTGAAAAATTAGTCCCTAGCTTCACAGGAGGCTTACAGGTTTAAGTTGCTTTCTCTCATATAGTAACTTTATTGTTTTTACATAGGAAAAAAATAATATTCTTGATATATGCAGCTGGATTACAATTTGTCAAAAAAAAGTTACCCAACGATCGTTTTTGCCTTCATAGTAGGTATTATTTTACTCATTATTTTTGAAAACTGAAGTATTACCTTAAATCTCTAACATTCAGATTCACTAAAATGGCAAATTGTTAGATTCATTAAGAAGGTTTAAGATTTAGTACTGGTTTAAATTAATATTAACTTTAAATATTGATTTTAATATGCAGGAAATTAACCTACAGGGAAGCAATGTGTGTAACTAATAATTATTCATATGTGTTAAAAGACTTAATATTTTTTGTGCCAAGGTCTAGTAATTACATTATGACCTGCTTGAATTGGTTACGATGCTCTTAGGATAATACGTTTAGATAAGTACATACATAAAGACAAATATACCAACAAGCACAAGAAACCGGAACATATTTGATTTATTTCCCAAAAATAAAACAAATTCTATTTAAATCAGTACACAAATAGCATCATTTAGATTCGAAAAATGTATACATTTGTACAACGTACCTCCTCACATCTTAAGAGCAAATAAAACATTTTCCAATTTAAGAGCTCATAAACATATCACTCAATTATATTATATTATATCTTGTAAATTCGCTTTAAATCCCCGCTTTTCTGATATCTCAACTCTTTCGATGGTTTCAAGCTCTTTTAGGGCTTCAAGCTCTTTTAGGGCTTCAAGCTCTTTTAAAGGGCCTTAAGCTCTTTTAAAGGGCTTCAAGCTCCTTTGCAGAGCTTCCAGCCCATAAAGCGATCCAAATCCTTTGCAAAAGGGCTTGTGACTTTCGGTCCAATACATTTTTAAGTGAATTGGGAATTGCAAAGCCCGTCACGTTTAAAAAGAAGTTGTGGCTTTGGGCTTTCAAGCCCTTTTTAACAGGGCTCGTGGCTTGGGGCTTCAGGCCTTTTTGTCGAGGGCTTTGCTCAGCGGTATAAAATAAAATCTAACATCTTAGGATTAAATAATAATTAAGCAAGATAGACTATTGGAACTATACTTCGTAAACTCAAGGGAAGATTATTTAAACTAAATTTAATTTTCTCCTGTTTAATTTACCCCAAATTGAAATATTAAACGTGACTATTAAATTAATTATGGTTCCTGTGCTGGATATCAGCACCTATTATTGCTTATAGTAAAAAATAGTTTTTCCTACCGATTAGTGGAAGTTTTAAATAGCAAAAATCCTAGTTCTGGCTGGTTCTGAAAATAAAATTTTTAGCTTGCTTGGAAAAAAGGCCCTTATTTTTAGGAATGACAAACATGTTTACAATTTCAGATGTGCAGCTTTCGAGATTCTTTGTAATTATATACCAATTGTGATCCGATTTCTGGTCAAAAATATCTTAAAAACCGTTAGGTCCATAAAGCAGAAATTTTTCCGGCAGCTAGCCCATACCCCAATAGAATGCAGCAGTACCTGGGCGATCGCCTCTCCATATGAGCAAAGAGTTACTCCAATTTAATTCCCAAATAAAATCCTGACTAGATGGCGAAAGCGCCCACTTAAGTCTATACAACCTACTTAATGTTTAAACATTCGTCCAGATGTGGGTCGAAAATATTATATTTGAGTTGTATATCCGATTGTAAAAGTTAAAAAATTAACACTGCACAGTGCACAGTTAATTTTTTAACGGGTCATAAGCTAGTTTATAATAACCAAAATTACAAGCATCCAAGAGTATACCTGAGCGTTAAATTTGTATTCCAAATTCAATGACCTGAGACACCATTAAGGTGTTGCCAGTTCTCATGACGTTCATTAATTTACTAAATCAACGCTTTTTTTATTTTGGCTCTGCTCTATGTTTGCTGCTTTCTCATTAGCACAGAGAGTGAATTTATATCATTTTTTCTATTTTTTTTGTGAGGGAATTTAACAAGGCCATCTTAATTGTCTCGGCTTTTTTTTGGGTTATACCGTATACATTAGCGTTTGTCTATAAAGTTCTAGACATAAAATATTTACATTTGTGTTTGTTTTTCAGTTAATTTTCTTATGTTTTCTTAAATTAAGTATTTTAAAACGAGATGTCATTAAAAGTAAATTACATTGACTTTATTAGGTTTGCGCAAAGAGTTACAGTATATTAACGATATTTTGCTACAAGTTTGTTGCCAACTTGTTTAATAACCCAGGCTTTTAAAACTTAATTTGATTAGCAGCATAAATGAACCCAACCCTTGTCACAACATGTAAAGTTGTCTGTATCCAAACTATCATTAGTAATTAATCAATAATTACGTCACCCTCGAATATAGCTCATTAAAAAATACATTTTAACATGATGTGCTATGAAAATTAAAATATTACATAGAAATAATTATAAGGAAGTTCATTTACATTTATACTTTATTTATTAGAAAATGTATTGGTTTCCCAAAGGGGCAGCGGCCTACTTTAGTATTTACATTTATAATTTTTGCAAATGTGTACAGTTTTAATCATTTTGGAAGCATATGAAAGGCTGCATAATTAAATCAGTAACATATTTTACGCCAAAATAACTATGTGCGAAAATCTAGTATCCTTTAACCACGCGAAGATGTTTTTACAACAAGGACTAAACAAGTAATACCAAAAGAAATATTCTTCGCCTCTTTAATTAACTAACAAAATACTTATTCAGACTATAAGAAAGTCCTCCTTTTGGTCTATAAGCTTACTCAACAGCTTATATTAAAATAACAATTTTTTTAAGATGCTTCGTAAAACAATTAAATTTTCTGACATACTTGGCAAAATAACATTATCTTAAGATCCTAAGATTACCTACGTCAAGTTTTATCTATATACTTCTAACAGAACAGAGCCTAACTGGGTTAAAATTTTAACATATAAAACCCTTTGGCCCGCTTCAAACAAATACACTGTATAAGATTAAGAAGCAATCTATGCTGCTGGGTGGGGCCCAAAAACTATTTTTGTATGTGTATATTTTTAACTCTACATGATCTAGTTAAAAAACCTTATATATAACCAAAATTCGACGAACATCCAAAAACATCCATCTTGCCCAACGACTTAAAAATTCCAGTTCATTTACTGGTCTTTATACGAGTTGTGTTTATTCTTTTGACCAAATTAAATTATTCAACTCAATTAATATCCTTTCCATTCACGTTACACCTATTTAACCAAATAATATTTTTACAGCTTTTAAAACGTAAATAAATATATATATATATATATATATATATATATATATATATATATATATATATATATATATATATATATATATATATATATACTGTTAGCCTCAAATAGGATAAAGGGCATATTCCTAAAAATTTTATTGTCATTATGTAGAGAGAGCCTTCACTTGGTTATATGCAGAGTTGTGACTAAATTCCGGATAAATACAATAGAAGTTCAGGTAATTTTTTTTCGAAAAAATCCTCCGGCACGTCAATTTTCATATTTATTTCTGAATTTTTTTTTATCTTATACCAGAATAAATACAATACTGGATTTTACATAAATGAGATACTATATACATCAACGTTACTTTTTTTAATGGAACCCCTGTATGTTATAGTATATTTGAATTCTACAGACAATTCTACACAACTTTCTCATGGGGCAATGTATGTCTTAAGTGAGCCGTTCCCGAATATTTACGTTTTAATATTAAAATAACATTTTATTACAACATAAAATCATCCTAAAATTACATTTAAAAAACTCACAAATTGTTCGAAGTGGCCGCCATTAACATCTCTGCAGTATTCCAGACGATCAATAAATTCTTGCTGTATATTTTCAACGGTATCTGGAGAAATATTCCTAATTACATTACGAATGCGCTCTTTAAGAATATCAAGTGTGCGTGGTTTACCTTTATACACTTGGTTTTTAAGGTAACCCCAAAGAAAATAGTCCAGTGGGTTAAGGTCGAGTGACCTAGCTGGCCACTCTATTGTTCCACGTCTACCTATCCACCGCGCACCGGTTTGGGAAAATATTATTTAAGAATCTCTTAACATTCGCAGCATAATATGGGGGAGCTCCATCCTGCTGAAGCCATAAAGCTGTGCTAGGCATGTATGGAATATTTTCATCGGGATATAGTGTCGCTAATGCTGGACTCAAGTCATTTTCTAAAAAGTCACGAGTCATGATATCGTTCTCCCGTCAAAGATCGTTCAAAAAACCACGGTTCTGTTATCAATAATCCCAGCCCATACGTTCACTTTTTCATAATTTTGAGAATGACTTTCCCTAAACCAGTGTGGATTTTCTGGCACCCAGGCACCATTTTTGATATGGCAATGTTCTAAATGTTCGAACTATTTGTCTAACTCTAGACACCAATACACAGAGGTCATGATTAATGGTAATGATTACTTCCAAAAAGTCACTTTTTTCTAAAACTTCCACCTTGTCCATACCTTTAGTGTCTTCAATACCGCTATCGGGATTTTCGAGTCCGGTTTATACTCCGGGAACCTGGGATTTCTGAATCCCGGGATTGACACCCCTAGTAAATATATTTTTAGGTTGTAAAATATTAGGCGTGACTGTTTTTCTGATTTTCTCTGTTCTCTTAATATTTCTGTGTAATAGTTCAGTATAAATTTCAAATATTATGTTTTTTAATAATTTAGTTTGATAACATAACCTCGATGATCATCCCGTCAAATTTTTGCATTGTTGCCAATGCTTAATTTATTTCTTAAATTTGGGTCGCCCATCGTGGGACTACGTCACCAGAAGCCATTTTACCGTTTTATAATGAGCGATGTTTGATCGCTATTTTGAGGTTAAATGTGATTAGAAAAAATTCTGGATTTTTGAGGATAAGCTTTTCGAATGGAATACTTTTGTATGTTTTATAAAATACAAAAAAACTTGCTGGATGAGCCCGTTATACCCCGTATAAGTAGGGTCAATATGGGAACAGTAGACCAGGAGGGAAGGCAGTATTGAATCCAGAAATTTTTTTTCCGGAGGGGAGAAACATTCTAATTGGAAGGAAATATAGGTAAACTATGCTTTAGTAAATCAATTTCTATATTTTGCAGACATTCCCCGGGGGAGATTTGTCTTGATTCGGGGGGGGGGGGGGGATCCCTCGGGGCTACCCCTTGAATTCATCCTTGCAAGAGAAGTGAACTGAGTTAAGTTTTCGGTTGAAACGAACTTACCTATTTGTTGAATATATCAGCCAATAATCCTGATTTGGCATTGAATGGTCCACTTTAGTCACTTGGTATCGAGCGTTAACGGTAAACGCGTAAGGCGTACTTATTGTGTTTTTAACGGCCGCAGTTTTATTTTCTAAAGTTATACTTTTTTATTTATTTTGTTTGTATAAATAATTGTTACAAGTATTACTGTGTTTCCACGTAAAAAAACATGCTAAGTTCGCTTTCTTCGAAATCGGCCTTTGTGCCTTAAATTTAGATTGATTTTTGTGCAAGTATAGGGTTGCCATAAATCATCTGGCACATATCGGGCCACAAGGCCCGGGGGGGGGGGGCTTAATGTTTTTAAAATTTACATAGCTTTAAATACCAAGATACAAAAACAACTATATTAGGAATGAAAATCTTTATTATAACTGATATTCCTGAAAACTAAATCGAAAAATTATTTAGGATTTGCCCAGCATCAGTTTTATTTTCTCCGATGAGGTGATTTTATTTAGAACATCCTTTTGTTCTTTGATGTACATATTTATGCACATGATAATTTAAAGTTACACTGACATTGCCGCAGAATGGTCTCAATGGCTTAATAAACGATTTCTTTCTTCTGACCACTGGATGGACATTAAGGAAAAAAGTCTTTCGCAATTTGCATTGTGCGCAGGGATTGCGAACAGGTATTCACACATTTTAAGTAACTCCGATTTCTGATCTAAATGTTCTGTGCCTTTTAAGAAATTTAACCATCTTCCTTCCATCAATCGAACGGTTTTTTCTTTCATAAAATTCTTAAGGTGTGTTGAAAACAGTGATCTCCTAAAATTATCAAACTGTTTGATTTAAAACATATAATTGTTACGTCCAACTTTCCCCATTTTGGGATTTCAGACAGCGACAACCCGTAGAAAACGTTGAACTTTAGAAATGACTGGGACCATTAATAGTAACCGCTAGAAGTCAAGTGAACTGGTTTCCAAGGAATACCGAAGGGACGCTACGCAGAAATCCTCAAGATAGAGGTCTACTGCACCGCTCTCATTTACTTAAGAAAACTCGAAAACGTTGATCGGACTCGATCGGGACTTTTGATACCTTTGTCGGTACGTCGGGACATGAACTCCAATAATGGTGACAGTTCCTATATATCGGGACGGATGGCCACCCTATGCAAGTAGCATTAAATTCAAAATGGTGAGTCGGTACGCAATTGTGGTACACACTGAACCTTGGTTTACTGTGTACTTTTGCCTTTATATTTAAAAAGGTTATTGGAAACTTCATGTTTCTCGTATATTTATTATTTTTAGAATACCGCGTAAAAAAGTTCTGGAGAATCAAAATAAATCTCTATATTTCTACATAAGTTTTCTGAGATAGGCAGAAACTACCAACCACTTTCGTATTGCAGATAATCCAGATCTTGCTTTATTTCAGGACTGTGATGAAGTTTATATTGCCACACCCAATTGCTTGTGGTACCACACTAAGGCAAAAGTCATATTTCTATTTCTCTGTTGATTTATCTTTACTGAATATTCTTTAAAATGTTTATCCTTTTAAAACGCCGCTTTTCTATTGAAATAATATTAACAGTCTTTATTTTGTTCTTAATTATTTGGTATTTGATTATAATTTCTTAAAACAGCAAAAAAGGCTGAACATAACTGTGTTAGCTGCTTAAGGGGTTATATACAGTTAGAATTTTCAAAAAATCGATTTTTTTTCAATTTCATTTTCGTAATGTACCTACATATATTCAAGTACACACACAGAAAATTTCAAGGTAATCCGGCGATTATTTTCGAAGTTACACGCATATTTGTAAAAACGTGTGAGAGCGATTGTACGCTATGTAAAGTGCTTTTGAAACTTTAAACGCGTTTTTCTCAAAACTGTGTTTTTAAAGTCGGTGACGAAGATTTCTCGGAAATGGCTGAACCAATCAGTCTCAAATTTTAACACAAGCTTCTTAAGTATATTTTTTACTAATTAACGGAAGATTTTTCTCACCGATAAATATTTTTTTATATAAACACTTTAAGGCCAAAATTTTGGTCAAAAATCGTTTTTTTTTTTTTGAGAAGCCGCCATTTTGTCAAAAAAATTTATTTTGCTAATTCCCTCCGTTAATTAGAAGATTATACACTACTTTAACGAAATCCGTTTGGTTTTTTCATATTAGATGATCCAGTCCAGAGATATCGTTGTCACCGCAAGATGCCTTTTTTGAGACGAACTTCTGGAGATCCGCTATAGCAGCTTTCAAAATTATTATTTTTAGAAATACAAAAATCTTAAAATACAGCTAAAAGTTACCATAATATGTGTACAAATTTTTACATTAATAAATTTAAAAGTCTTCTCAGGAAAAATTTTTGAAAAATCGCTTTTCTTAGGCCTCCTGACTGTATATAACCCCTTAAATCATAGAAATGTCATTTTTATTTTGGGTAAGTTCATTGATATGTTTGTTGCTAACTCAAATAATTAGTTTTAAGATTGTCTAAGTACTTGCTGTTTCTTAATTAAAGACTGACATCATAGACATTGATGTCAAAATAAGTAAAGAAAATACTTAGTTTATTACCTAATTTGATTTTATTAATATTTCTTGGGGATCAACCACTGTTTTCTCTATTAAGCTACTGTATACTTGCATGTGATTTGCTAGATCCACCATGGTGTATACAGTGGCTGAAGAGGTTTTCTTGTTAAAAAAGCTTTCACCTTTTAATTATTTACACCTAATTAGATTGAAGAGTCATATCTACAACGCTAATGTATTAAGCCAACAATATTATTTTTTATATCAAATATATTTTATCGAATATATATTCCTTAAGGAAGGTAATACAAATTACATGATCCACTGTTCCCACATTAACCCTACGTATATTAGTAGAAATGTCGCAAATCTATTTTTATACATAAAGGTAGGTTTTATGCAATATTGCAATAACATAAAATATATCTATGTCAACAATTTTTAAATACATAAGTATGTAAATAATAAACTTGTATGTGATAACGTCTCTAAGATAACATGAATTCTCAATTTTCTACATTTTCGTTGCTCATATTTTTATATCACGAGACAAGCTTGAATTGTATGAGTCCTATTATGTCTACATCAACTAGGTATATTATCGTCTGGCATACTAAAATAATCGGCAAACAATGTGATCACTTTTAACAAAAACTGTGTTTTAAGTTAACTTGGCAAGAAAGAGAAACCATAACAAACTTCGTAAATTGAATAAAGACGCATAAAATACACGAAGTAAACTTTAACTATAGTTCGTATAAAATGAATCCATTACCACGCTTCCACTTGCAGCATTTTAACCTTACTTTAAACTTTTCATTTTACTAAGTAATGTTATACTGATATCTTAAAACTCATTAAAAGACAAACAATACATCCTTAAAATCTCATTTAAATATATTTAAGTCAAATAAGATAATTTTCTATTTAATCTAATAAAATACAGACTTATAAAATCAGTCTGAGCGTCTCGTGCGGCGAGATTGAATAAAATTAATTATACCGAACAATAAAAATAGCTTTATATGTACTGTCTATAGGTTCATGAACTTGAAAATGAGTGAGATAAATCAATCTTGATGATGGTTATCAAAAAAGTTACATACTGTTTCTAATGTTTCTGAAATTTGTATTCAATCTCGTTTTTAACAATCGCTTTACAAGGTGACAACAACGTAAATATGGAATTTAGTGACAAAATTCAAAAACCAGGTAAGGAATCCCTACGTTTTAAATGCCTTGCATAATATTTCACTTTTAAATATATGTTGTTTTAAAAAAAATCGTTTAACCAAAAACTGTGAGTGAGACATTAATTAGGATAAAATGTAGGGCAAGTTATTTTTAACATTGTCTGTTACAAGTAAAAGAGGTTTTTTAAAAATAAAGTTGTGCTGGCCTTTCGTACGTAAATGTAAATACCTGCTTATCACAGTCCACATTTAAGCTTCATTTTAATTACGCATATAAAAACGAAAATGTTATTCACCGCGTTTTATTTTGCCACAGGATGTAAAAATTGCCAAATCATGTTTGAATAAATTTATAATAGTTTTTTTTATTACGCAGGAGTTATAGAAGTTACATGTTAAATAAAAATTAAAGTACTCCTAAAATTTAATTTTATTTTAAACTGATACTTTTGCTCGCCCCCTTAACATTATTTATTATGGATAAGCTAAATTTTTATTTAGGTATTCTTTGGAAAATTTTATACCTATTATTTTTAATAAGATGCCAAATGAACTTAAACCATAAGATACGTTCAGATTTACTAGATTTAGTACTGATTTCAAGTAAGATGTTCTAATTGATTAGTTGTGTTTTGGCAGATTTTTGTCCTGCCATTATTAATAAGCCGTCATTAAAAATGTATGAATTATTTCGATATTTCAGCTATTTGCTTCATTTTGATCTTGGAACGGGTTGCTAGCAGGCGCGGCCCGTGAAATTTTAAAGTTGTATATCTGTTTGGAGCCCATGCCAAGTTCAGGCTTTTTAATAGTGAGCCTACTAGGAATGATTTGGTAAAGAAAGAAAAAATTGTATATGACGAAAAAAAGTAGAATTTTTGAATTGACCCACCTAGGAAAAAAATTAACACGCATATCTAAATATTTATTTATTATTTTTTCTAAACAAATTTTCCATCATTTTGTTGACAATTCTTAAATTTAAAGAGAATAAAATATGTTAGTAGAAAGTTATAATCATTTGAATTTTTTTTCAATTATATTTTAAGTTTAAAACAATTCAAGTGACTAAGTATAACTTTCTACTAATACATTTTTTTCCCTTAAAATTTACGAATTGTCGACAAAATGATGGAAAATTTGTTTAGAAAAAAAAATAAATAAATATTTATGCGTGTTAATTTTTTTCCTAGGTGGGTCAATTCAAAAATTCAACTCTTTGTCGCGAATTACAAAATATTTTTTTCTTTACCAAAACATTCCTAGTACGCTCACTATTAAAAAACCTGAACTTGGCATGGGTTCGATAAGTAGCAACAGAGATATACAACTTTAAAATTTCACGAGTCGCGCCTGGTTGTTAGAATAAAAGTTCTATTATTGTCGAAAGTACCTACTAAAATTGCCCTTTTCTTTATAAATTTGCGAAAAACCTCTGATACAAATTTATAGTACTTTTAAAACTTAGTTGTCTTATTTTTACACTTGTCACTTGTCAGTTGAAAGCTTTTGTTGTCAAATTAGACCGGACTAGCGTTGGAGAATCTGACCGTTAAATAGTAAAGAGAAAAGGTAAAATGTATACTCCGGGAGTAACCAAAGACCTAGTGCAGGTTTAAATTAAAATCCCCTGGTTAGGATTTGACAACTTCTGACCCTGTTATTGTTAACTGTCATTTTAAACGTAAAAATAAGTACTTTTTTTGGCTCGGGTCAATCAGCCATACGCCACGAGAAATACTTACTTAAATCACCCATTTCTTCATAAAGGAAAAATGCTTTGAAATAAATTTATTCTGACACATGTCAATTTGAACCCTTGTTAAATCATCAATAGTGAATTAGGCTCTAAAATTCTACTTTCATTTGTAAAATGGGGAAGAGAAGGGGCTGTGTTGGCGAAAATAAGGCCAACTATTGGTGGTTTTATGCTTGTGAATAAAATTTTATATATAAGATGATTAAAACAATAACGGCCAGATTCTCCAACGCTAGACCGGTCTAACCTGACAACCAAAAGCATAAGAATAAGACAACTAACTTTTATATTATAAATTTGTTTCCGAGTTACTTCGCCAATTTATAAGGAAAACGGCAATATTTGCACGTCCTTTCCATAATAGTAGAACTAAATTTTAGAAACACATTTCAAGATAAAAATCATTCGGAAACCAAGCAAATCGCTGAAATATTAGAATATCTCATACACTGTAAAAAAAAAATGATTAAATTTTAAATCAAATTCAACCCAATTTTGACTAAATCCAGGTCCACGCCAGATTGATTGAAAAAATTAACACTGCATATTGATTAAATCGAAGGATCTGTGATTAAATTTTCTTATTCAAAATTGATTAACCTAACAATTAATTCTGATTACATCTAAATCAATTTTTATTAAAATTTTCTTCCATAATGATTAAATTTCCATAATACTCTAATCATTTTTTATTAAATCTTAAATCCAATGTGATTGATATGCAATCATCAGTAGCACCGCCCTTCCCCTCTCCGCCCTATAAAGTACCTGATTAGGGCGTCGATTTTATTTATTAAATGACAATACTATAATACATAAGAAAAGGGAACACATTTAAGAACAAACAGATGAAATTATATAAAAGATAGGTAATGCAAATTCCCAAAGCATGGGAATTGTTTGTCCCATATCATAAACAAAAATCCGGGGAGGTGAGGCGTGGACCTGGATTTAGTCAAAATTGGGTTGAATTTGATTTAAAATTTAATAATTTTTTTTTACAGTGTAAAAGTTGAAAATAATTATATGAAGTAAAAACACGAAAATTATTTACTCATCTGTAAATAAATACATAAAACACTAATGAAGACCTGGCATGACAAATCTTTTCTTTGAAAATACATGGAAAATAACTTACATTGGTGCATGAGTTCCTCCAAGGGATTGGATTCAAGATCTGAGATTTTTGCGTATTTCTTTTGTTTTTGAAACATAATTTCACCAACATGATGTAACAACAAAGTTTTTAAAAGAATATTCGTAAAATTTTAGAACAGGTTGACCACTTCATTCGTTATAACCTCACATTGCACATTGCACTACCACAGAAACCGCCATACCTACTGCCGATTAAATGGAATTTTTGCAGATTGCAGCGGGGTGGATGGATATCGGTACTCCCTTGTGATTAAAAGGTTGCGTACTGCGCATGTGTTGGCGGCTTGGTTTAGAAGTTTGACTATTTTTTAGTCAGTAGGTGATTGATACTGATTATTGTGATTATTTTAACAAGGAAATATGATTTAAAATGTTTGTCTTTTTTATGCATTTGATCAGTATCGATTTAAAGTAATCGAGAATGAGTAATTTGTTTGAATCATAATGAAGATTATGAAACTGATTTAGAAAATAATTACAAATTAAATCAAGAAATTTAATCCGGCCAATAAAATCAGACATCTCTTGTGGTTAATCAACTGGATTTTTTACTGTGTAAGTTTTAATAACTACTTATCAACATTGACAGGACGAAAGCCTGTCAAAACCTAACTAATCATATAGAAGATCTCAAATTTAAACTAGTACTAACTTTCAAACCATTTTAGTGAATCTGAACGTAAAAGTTACTCTATTTTAAACAATAATTTTATTGTGTACGTAAAATATTTCAGCGGCGCAACCACCAAAACTCTTTTGGAAATAATGGAATCTGGATGAAAGAAACTTTTAAGTTTTAACTGGAAGTTCGGCAGTCTTCCAGTCTATCCAACACTAGACTAATGGCTTCTGAATTTATTCAGCCAATGTTTCGATAACCATTTCATGTTATTTCTTCAGATCTGTTTTTGCTAGTGGCGCAATTCAGTTTCAGTTAATGATACTAGCGAGAATAGATCTAAAGAAACCATTTGAAATGGTTAGTGAAATGCCAGCAATGTTAAAACAAGAGGCAGAAAAAATTTATAAACCGATATTCCTGCACAAAATTGTTAACTTGGCCACAAAAAGAGTTAAACGTACAACAGACTGTAGTAGCATCATCGTTATGGAGTAATCCAAGTAACATCGTAAATTTACTAACGCATTTCAAACTATATTACTAATTATTGCCATCCAATTTAACAATTCTTTTTTTTAGAATCATGGATAAAAGTACGGTACATTCAAATGACCCTGTTATTTTTTCTGATGGGCCTTGCATATGCCATAAGAACAATTCTTTCCGTTGCCATAGTAGCTATGACCAGTACCAATACATCTAGTAACACTGAAGTACCGGTAAGTATTAAAGAAATGGGGAATAATATTGTGATTTTTTAAATTAACAGGTATAAATGCCATGTCACTTTAGGATTTTAAGTAAATTAAAGTAAAAAAGAATCTTAAATGAAGTTCAAAAATTCTCATAAAGATGTGTAGTAGGTATATAAAGTAAAATAAAATCTAAATAGGAGTATCAGTTCACTTGTAGACCTGTTCGAACTTTAACGCAAGTAATTTATTTTATCAAATTGTTACTTAAATTGAAAAGTTCTAATTAAATTAAACATAAACTTTGTTGTGATGAAAAATCATGATTTTGGAATAAATCCATAGAAAGTTGTCACAATCAATCAAGATGTTCTAATTTTTTTGGGATTTTAGGAGCCGCATTATTAATAAGAAAAACACTAATTCGTTGTAGAAATACTGAAAATAAGTTCTAGTAATTACAAAGTTTTTTCTTGTTATAATAAATATATTTCTTGGGAATATAATATTAGAATTTTAGGTACTTCCGCCGCTTTAATGAGTGCCGGCGCGGCGTGGCCGGTCCTATTGTTATTCTTATTATTTGTTTGCCCTTTTCTTTGTCGTGTCGTGCGCATTCTTCCTAGTATCACCCTAATAAAATAAAACGAGAAGCTACAGATACATTAACCCTGTTTCTTTGTGCTTATTATTGGTGTAATCACTAAATCAGTGTGTAGAATTATGGATCTAGAGAAACCATTAAGGAATTGGCAAATGCCTGAAAATTTTCAAGGCCGTTTCCCTCTAAAGTAATGTCGCTATTTATTTGTGTGGAGGTCTTGCAATTAATCACTGTAAAGAAATTTTTCTTAAAATTTAATCAAAAACTAGATTTATTTATTTTAAAGGAATTTCTTTTCTTGTGTGTAGATAAATTTTAAATATTCAGAATTTTAAGTAATGTTTAAACAATAGCTCTTTTTGTGAAAATACTCCTCCAATATTCTTCGAACTTAAAAATCAATGCTCTAATTGGTATATATTATGATAATTTTCGCATGCAGTGAGAACATAAAGGTTGGAATAAATTCGTTTAAAATTCAGGCATTCTTAGAAAAACGCTCAGACACGTCATGTTTTGATTTTAGGTGGGCATTGTTTAAACTAAATTTGATGTATACAGGCTGACCCAAAAAGAAGATGTCATGTCACACTTAATTTTTTTTTTAAATTGAAACCTCTTTTTTTTATTTAATTTTTAAATTCTGCGTAAAATTTCATATTTCATGTATCATACCCTATATCTAAACTGAACCGTTGGGCCTGGAATCCAGAAACTTTACATTTATTCAAAATAATATGAAATTGAACATTGAAATTACCTTTGCTCAGATTTTTTAACTACACATATCACTCCGCTATTTCCCCTACCTTAATACTATGTACGACCCTTCTCAAGCGGCAAGCGAGAATATCTCAGGCGACCATTAGCGTGCGATCAAATAGTGATCTGTGTTAAATAGTATTCAGTTATTGGTACGATCTTGCGAAGTTAATACTGTTTTAGTATACGCGTTACAAACTTTGCTTAATTATGGATTCAATACCTTCAGGAATGTACTAAATATTTGCCTTTATTTGATTTATATTAGTTGTGCTATGGTTTTTCCATACTTTGTGTAAATAGATTCTTACAAAGAGGTTTCAGAATTCATCAATTATACTAATTTGGTATTATTATAGTTTACTTCCACTCGCTTCCACACTGACAATTTCATAATTTAATAAAGTATGAATATCGTACTTTTAAATAGCAAAACAAACCGTTGCTCATGTTTGCTCCTTTTAGTTTAGTGACTTTATTTTACAATGCGCTTCTTTGTTAAAACATTATTCTACCGAAGCGTATCGGACGATAATAATTCCTTTTTTGATCTCAGTAGCAGAATCAAGCATGGAGAGTGAAGATGATTTTTCTTCAGATTCTTCATAACTTCTATGCAAAATACACTACGCGCAAAATAAATTGTCGTTTTTAACCAATTCCCAAATATTTTAAAATTTATCTTTACGTGAAAAAGCAAACAATAGATATTTGAATTTAAAAAATATATTTTACAATCCTTTAACTTGTAAAATAAAAACATTTTAAATTTACACTTCGTTCCGCAAGTAATTTGGTACACAAATTAATTGTAAGTTGCAGTTTAATCTTTATTCATACATATTCGGAATTATTAAAGGATATTATGTTGAAATTAGGTCCTGCAATCCCGGACGTATATATTTTGTTTGTTCGATCCCGAAAAATTGTAACCTTAATAAAGGTAAATTATTTTTATTTAATTATATATATGGTAATTTTAAAATAAAAACAAAACAAAGTTTATGCAGAGAACACATAAAAGTATAAGAAGTAAACATAATTTAAATTCTTTTACATAATTACTGAAATTAATCTTCCAGGGTTGCCATATCGTACGTTAAACCTTAATTTTAGGAAAAATACTGCGATGATGCTTGAAGTGTTAATTTACTTAGCATAAAACAAATACGTTTAGTGTAGTTTTATTACCTAAATAAAAACGTTTTAACTTGACTTAAAACAATTATCTGCAGTAAACTCTCCCCCTGGGTTGCTGCCAGATTTAAGGGTATTTGGCCCCACTGTGTCTTGAAAAAAAAAACAGTTTACCTTTAAAAATAATACATGACAAGCTTGTGGAAAAATGATTTCAACAATTGTTGGAATTGACCTCTACCAACGTCCTGGCCATACCCGAGACGATCTTCAAATTCTTGCAGAACATTTTGAACTACTTGAGGTCCTATTAATCTAATTTCTTGCTTTATAGGGCTTTTTAGATCGTCAATATTATTTGGTCTATTGACGTATTTTTTGGATTCGAGATCCTAGCGGGGTTTAAATCGGGGGATCTGGCCGGCCATTTTATTGGACCCCGTCTACCAATCCATCGCCCAGGAAACGCTGTATTTAGATATTCACGCACCGGGCGAGTATAAAAAACGGTATTTTTTTCAAAAATGGTTCAATTTAGATATAGGGCATAATGCATGAAATATGATTGAAATTTTACGCAGAATTCAAAAATGAAATAAAAAGAGAGGATTGCATTTAAAAAAATTAAGTGTGACACATCTTCTTTTTGGGTCACCCAGTATACATCAAATTTAGTTTAAACAATGCACACCTAAAATCAAAACCTGATGTGTCCGAGCATTTTTGAAAAAATGCCTGCATTTTAAACGAATTAATTCCAAGCTTTACGTTCTCACTGTATAATATGCAGGTGCAGTGAAAATTATCGGCAAGTTGTGTAAAAATTCGCATGAATGCTGTTTGAGCCAGAAAAAGCATGAGTGCACGTGGTGCACGAAGGCTCTTGCTTGCTCTAAACCGCATGAATACAGATTTGTCCAAAAATTGCACATAATTTTCAATGCACGCGTTATATTCGTGGGAGAATTTCATGAACTAAATTTGCTTGAAAAAGGAGACCCTATTAATTTATTTTAACTACAATAACTGCGTGTTTGATTATTACCAGAACTTCAATAATAAGCAATACATTGTTTCGTATATTAGATGGCTGTTTTTATTTTATTTACAAAATAAAAAAAAATTCTACTCACTTTGGTGTTTTTCTGAATGATTTTGCCAGAAAAATTATCTGGGCAATTATTTTAACAGAAAAACGGCCGCGATAATTATTTTAAACAATGAATGTAGCTATGGTAACAAACAATAAAATAACCGTATTTTATTTTTAAAATCTTGATTTTGATTGGTAAATGAGATTCTCAGTTAAGCTTTTCCAAAATCTTGTTACAATGTTCGAAATTTGTAGATATATGATTGGACCAATACTGGAGTGATTTTGTCATCGTTCTACTGGAGCTATGCCGTACTCCAATTCTTTGCTGGGCCGATAGCACAGACTTTTGGAGCAAAATGGCTCTTGGCTATATCAATGTTAATTAACTCTTTGACATGTATACTGATCCCAGTGTTTAGTAACTGTTTGGGAGCAAGTGGCGTCATAGCATGTCGCGTAATTCAGGGAATCGCCCAAGGATTTATGATACCTCTTACGCATAATATGTTGGGCAAATGGGCACCCACGGAGGAAAGATCTTGGATTATTACAACGGTATACTCTGGTTTGTACTTGTATGTAGTTATATAGGATTCGGTAGGGAAGTTTGACAGACTGAAAATGTGTAAATACTCGGCCAAAATTGGTAGACTACCTGACATGTAGTAAACTGCATGTAGCACGAGTTCACCATGAAATTTCGATCGGACGGAAGTAAGCAGATGCAATTTCACTTCGGCCAAACTTGTGTTTGTCGCAACGCGTTACATTCGACATAGTAATCCTATTTTTAATTTCACATAAAATCGGAGAGATACTGCATGATAAAGATACAAACATACACTTAGAGAAATGTTAAATATTACGGTGTTGCACTGTTTCGTACAATTCGGAAAGAGTTTGTAGTTTGTAGTAGAAGATCAATTTTATAAAATTTGTATGTAAATTTTGGGCATATTTTGCATAGTTATATCCGATCGGCTTCATCCACTTGAAATTGACACATACGCTTGAAATTGACAATGAAAACTATACTGATAGTTTTCATCCCCTATAAATGCTACTAGTAAATAGTGTTCCCCAGCTGATTTTGACGAAATTACAAGCATTTTAAAGCCACCAGGTTTCCCTATCGGATCTATAGTTACACCCTTTAAATTCAGTAAATAGGTAAATCAAATAAGTGCTCGTCAGACCTTTGTTCTAAAGCTAGCGCCATTAACGAGAGATCATAAGGGCTATAAATGGGTTACTTACTTATCAAGTAATCTGATGCCTACATTTCTAGGTAAAGCAATAAATTCATATTTCTTGAATGGGTAGGTTAACCCCAAGTTTTTGCTGAAAAACCTTATTTGTCTTGCCACGAGACTAAAACGTTTCTTATAATCCCGGGAGTAAAGTTTGTTTAGGTTTGCTCAGGTTCTTCATTAATAGAGGGATTAAAAGATGTTTTGGTTACATGCTATTTTTTGCACACATTTTTTTTTCAGTAGCACTTAAATTTAAAACATATTTAGTTACAAATATTGAAAAAAAAAATTAAAACAGATTTGTTCAAGCAACCCAAGTCGGTGAAGGCAACGTAACTTACTAAGTAAGATAACACGCAAAAGAAAACTTCAATAATGTTTACTATTTTAATAGTGGTTTTTAAATTTTGTTAGTTTTAGTAATGTTCACAAAAGACATTAATAATACCAAATATTATATTTTTTGCCCCATAAGTGAGTTTGTTATTAATGTCATATTTGTTTATTTTTCATTTAGTCCCCCAGAGATTAAATGTGACACTTTAATTCTCGAAAATAGAAATAAAGAAACGTTGGTAATCTGCCAAGTGCAAAAAAGTATTAGCACTTTGATCTATTTAGCAGGGTCTTTATATTTATTTTGATTTCCGACTTTATACATAAATTGGAATAAAACTTTAAAAATAAAACATACGTACACAAGCTCCACTAAACTTCTATAATCGATTTTTAGACAGTACGCTAAAATAAAATATATTTAAGGTAGGTCAATTCGTGACAATTTTTATTTCATATTGTGAACATTACCTACCTACTAATATTAGAGATTTAAATCTGAGCGGTGCCTTATTGTTACATAAGCAACGCACTGCGCACATTTAAATCTCTAAACTCAGTAGGTTTGTTCATAATAATTAAAATAAAAATTGTCACGAAATTACCTGCATCACGAATCTCATTTCTTTTACTTCATTTTAGGTTGCAGTTTGGGAACCATTGCATCTATGCCCATAACAGGCTATTTATCCTCTTCGTGGTGGGGTTGGCCAGCGTCCTTTTATCTTTTTGGCGTTTTAGGCCTAATATGGACAGTATTTTGGATAATGTTTAGTGCAGATAGACCAGCCACTCACAAAAGTATTAGCTGGGAAGAAAAAAATTACATTGAAACTTCGCTGGGGCAAGACTCCGAAGACATTTTAAATGTAAGTAAGCTATTGTAAGGAACTCTACAATATATCCGCAGATGGGGTTTAGAAGTGGACAAATGGAACAAAATTCTGCAAGATGCGTAAAAATTCCACTCCTAAAAAATATTTTTATTTATTTATTAAAAAAATCAATTATTTAATTCAAAATACTTCTTATTCAAGTGCGGTTGTTAAACAATACAAACATTTAGCTAAACTCAAAAGGTTATAATATAAACTAAGCAATACAATAAAGATATCAAAATTCAAAAACTCCACCCCCGAATTCAACACATTTTTCTAACTGCTTCTTTAGATATCTGACGGAATTGCTGATTTCTTCCTGATGGGATATGGAACGAACAGCCTGGGTAATTGTGCCTTTTAGCACGTCAATATTATTTGGTATTGCAGTGGCATAAAAATTTGTTTTAAACGGCCCCATAGAAACATATCGGCCAACGTTTAGTCGGGGCTGCTTGGGGGCCACAAACCTGGGTATTTTTCACCAAACCACCTTAGACCAAATCTGCGGTGAAGCCATTTTATTACCTCACGAGCGCCATGTGCTGGACAACCATCCTGTTGAAAATACATTTTTTGACGGAAATTTAATGGCAAATTTTCGAGTTTATCCCTAAAAATGTATTCAGCATTTCTAAGAAAGATATTCTATTGCAGGTCTTACTAAAAAAATATGAGATTAAAATGCCATAGACAGCTATTGCCCCCACACGTTCACTTTTGTAAAATATTGTCTACACCTCATTACTCTAAATTCGGGGTTTTCTCGAGGCCAGTACCTGACATGCCGGGATGCTGCAGTTCCATTAGTAGAAAATGTACATTCATCAGAACACATATTACATTTATAAAAATGGACATTTCCAGAAACAAAAATCTCTTTTCGCTTCATATTCCTCTTCCAATATTTGGTTAAAGTGGGGTATGACCAGAAATACTTTTTTTTTAACATCTGAATCTGAATATGAGTTTTTTTTCAAAACTTCTAGAAGATGTTTAGCACGATTTCTAAGGCACATCACAGGAGCCTCTCTAATAGACTGAAGAAATAAAACTGTGACGGCGTCGTTTTGATCACATTTCTTCTTCGTCTTCTTCTTCTTCGTCTTCTTCTTTTTCTTGAGATTCAAAACCGAACCACTTGGGAACTTCTTTATTGTGTTGAAGATTGTCATTTCAGTTATTGGTTATTGGGATTCCTATAAATTTCTCGCTATATTATTCCATGATGTAGTGGCAAGATACTGGCCACCCCCGTAACACTGGCCTATAAAAACCCTTATTCACTAGATAGCATTTTGATGAGAAGTGTTTTAAATTATATAATTGCTTTATTTAATAAAGGCATTGACAAACATGTCCATAGGTATAATTTTATTATTTAATATGTAGAAACTAGTACTCTAGGAATTATAATTAGTATTATAAATTATAAGCACGTTGAGTCGAAAAATTATGAAGTATGCAATTAAAGTAAAATTGTTTAAAATTCTTGAATTTAAAATTTGAGCTATCATGTCAAATCTAGCCATCTGAGCTCATAGAAATATGAGAAATGAGAATTTTTGCATAATTAATATGACTGGCAAAAAAAGAGAAGAAGAAATAAAATTAGTCTATTCGCTGCTATCAGCCAACAAACCATGTGGGCTAAATAAAAGGAAATTGCGTGACGTATTAACAGAGAAGGTATTAATGTCAGACAACCGTTTTTGTGTAAGTGAATACTTTATTAAGCTATTAGTGTTTTGGATAAGCGTTTATAATAAAAGAGATATTACAATATAATTGGCAATTTTATTTATGAATCTTGTAGCCAAAAGCAAGTCTATTAATTCAATTGCAAAACTGTTACTTAATACTTTTTAAAATAAAAGTGAAAACTACGTAACATAGTAATGTATATAATTGTATTGCATTGTAATTGTTGACAAAACTCTAAGTTTGATCTTGTGTTTTTTAATTTTTAGGATGTCACAGTACCCTGGAAAGCAATCCTAACATCATTGCCGTATTGGGCAATAATAATGGGCGCCATTGGAGAATCTTGGGGTAGCACTTTTTTGATTACGGAGATACCCACTTATTTAAGCAAAGTAACGGATATTGATATCGAAAAGGTAAGGCGCCCATTTAGCATATCACGCCCAAATATCGTAAAATGGCCCAGTTAAGGTTTATTAATTAAAATGTTTAAAAAATATTCATATTTTCCACCTCTTTGTACTTTACAAAATTGCTAATGTCAGTTCAAAACAACTCTGATTATAAAAAAGTAAAAATAATGGTATTTAGATCGGCATTTATTATTTTATTATTATTATTTATTATTTATTTTATTATTTTTTGAATAAACTTTAATAAAAGATGTTAATAGAGTAATTCAAAAGGGTCACATTTATATTTTCAAAACTGTAAAAATTTAACTGTACCTAAAGAAATTATTTTATGGTAACATAATGCAAGAAAGAAGCCACAGTAAGTCACACATGGGTTGCTGTTGGATATTGAAAGAGAACTTACATTGTCAAAGTAAAAAACTAACCAAGAACAAAGAACAGAAATGTATCACTATTTTATTCTTTTCCAGAATAGCCTGTATTCTTCCGCCCCTTATGTCGTAGCTGCAGTACTTACAATTTTGTATGGACCCATTGCAGATTATCTTATACTCAAACGCTATACTTCCAGAAAAACATCTAGAAGAATTTTCCATGGAATAGGTAAAAATAACGAAGTAAAAAATTTTCCCCAAAAACTTTCCCACAACTTACAATTCATTATGCCTTCCCCTCTCAACCTCCAGTTGTTTAAATCTCGTATCAATTGATTACTGTTCTTATCTTTTTAGGCGCGTACTTCAGACACGGCAGGTTAGCTAGCACTTGAAGTCTACGTGAGCTGTCCCAAATAAAAAGAAATACTTAATGCCGTCTACTTTAATGAATGTCACTTAAATGCCCATATGGCAACATTGTTAGTCCCAGCACTGAAAGAGCTGGAGTTAATTAGCCACGACTCAATAATATTGGGCGTGGGTTTATGGTTATAAACACAACCAAAATGTGGCGTTGCCACGTGGAAAATTAGAGGAATGTGCCTATTTGGGGAGTCATGTATCGACCCTTGCACGCTTCTCATGCATTATTTACTATGCAGATTTAATTTCTCCACAGCTTTTGTCTAAAACTTTTTCCCAAATTATTTCTCATTTTAAAACTATGTACTTATCAAAAATGAACCATAACATTTTTTTGTCGCCTTTTTGCAAGGACTCGGCAGTACTCGGGTGTCTCTGAAAATGACGAAATCCACCCTTTTTGTATAAAAGCAGCAGTCTACCAAAAACGAGACCCAAAATCTCTGTTTTGGACCAACATTTATTGGGCTGAACTTAAATGAACTAGTACTGTTATTACTAAGGCTGCCCACTTGAATGCCACACCAGTGACAGCGTATATAAGCAACTACGTGCAAGTGTGATAATAATACTTTATATAATATGTAATATTAGAGACTAAAAGAATATAGACAAATTCTCGAATACACAGATAGGGGACCGAAAGTGGATCTCCCTTGAGACATTTGGGTGGGTTTACTCGTTAATGGTTTGAGGATTTGTTTGTTCACCCTTGTATATATAATGGTGGAGAAACAAATTCCTAAGCCATAAACCATTAGCCCCCAAAATTTCTCAAAGGAGACCCGCTTTTTTGTACACGCCAGTGTTTGTCTACGTATTAGTCTATGGTAACACTTACCCAGCATTTAAAATCCGGATTGGCTTGGCTAAACATTTGCAGCATGACATATATCTCTAAAGTCGCTTTCGTAACAGATGTCCGATTCGGCGAAAAAATGTTTTTATATAAAGAAAACGACCATTCGACATCTACAGATGTTATGTTTGCATAGTTGAAATGATCTCTGAAGATATTTAACGGATCCGTATCGGCACTGTTACCATAAATATGTTTTAGCCTGGCAAAATCTGAATTTTTTCTTATTACACCGTAAAATTTTTTTCTAAAACAAAATACTTGTCCCATCATTTAGTCTATAGCACTTTTTGCACGTCATCTGCTATTCGCAAAGATTCACCAAAGGATAATAAAGCCGGTACCTAAATGTCTTTGCAATGTATATGGGCCAGGCAATTTCCATTTAGAATTATATTTCTTCCAAAACTGACCAAGTGGTTCTTTATTTAATATAAATAACGATACATTACACGACCACAGCACAATAAGTAAATCGAAAAGAAAATGTGTAAAAGGGCATCGGCCCCTTTTTTTCAATGGACGTGTTGCACTGTTCACGTGCCTTATACATAAAGATTTCTTAAAGGCCAATTAGCTTCGCTGACCAACCACACGTATTATTTGCGACCCATTATATTTTAAATCAGGAAATTCAAATATAAAACTTCTGTCACTGTACGCAAACAGTCACGTGTTACTGCATACTTTCGGCAGATTACGAACTACCAAATATAGCGTTCTTGATTTGAACTCTCAATAAAATTTGCCTTTTAATATTATTAATGATTTTCATCCCATTTTAGGGGCATTTCTCCCAGCAGCTGCTCTAATATGGCTGGCATACGAAGAAAACCGGTGGGGAATAGCAATTTTGCTTATTGTAGCAATAAGTTTGAATGGAGCCATGTTTTGCGGACATAACGTAAACCATATTGATATATCGCCTCGCTTTTCTGGAGTCCTTTTTGGCCTCTCCAACGGTATAGGTCAAACGTTGGCTATTTTGGCCCCGCTTCTTGTTCAATTTGTTGTCTATGACGAGGTAAGAACCTATTTCTTTTTTATTTTCGCCTTTATTGTGTATTGTGTTTGCAAAATACAATGTAAAATTTCCTGTTTACTGCTTTGAATATTCTTATATAGACGGAAAAAGGTCACTGGAAAAAATTGCAGGGCGGTTTCTATAACAAGGCCAAAGGACCTTAACGCCATCACAAAGATAATGATATTCGCACCAACATAAATACTTAACAACAATCTAAATTTAAAGCTGAAGTGTTTATAACAATTATTATTGCTGCCATCACAATACTAGTTGTATGACAACAAGCCATCCATTTACTAGCTCTAATATAGCAGGGCAGTTTACTTAAGGTGAGTTTACTAATTTTAGTTCATTAATGCTATATGCTAATGACCAATGTATGTGTTCAACAAATGAAGGTGTACACTCCTTAATATCACTGGTATGAGCCAGAAAACAGATCTTATTTAGCGCGCGTATTATAAATGCGTCAAACAGCCCACTACCAATAATTAATTAAAATTCCTGTAAGTAAATTTAAAAAGCGTACATCGCATCGTAATGAAACAAAATTAAAAGTAATTTAAATGTTTGATTTAACAAAGAAAGAAATGCATCGTAGAATATGAATTGAATGTAATAAAAAGGAAAATATTAATCCTTTAACTCTAGCTTCTCTAACCTTTAGCTCTAGGAAGTTGCATCACCTTTACAACGCTAGAACACTATGTTAAATCAGCTTGAATATGAATATTCAAAACATTTAGCTTTCTTGGCGATTTTAAAACTATGTCTCTGGTGGCCCAGTTGGTACTGCGCCAGCTTCGCAACCGAGAAGCGCTGGTACATAATTATTATTAAATGTTAGCATCACCAAATTCAAGAAAGCATTTTTTGATATTTATTAATATGATGGTATAATAATTCAAAACGAAAGTTTGAAGACAAATTTTGAGGTTATGATTGACTACTGTCAAAGTATAAAAAGATAAAGAATATACTCCTCACTCCAACATTTTTCAAACAACTCTCTAATCAAGAGCTGAATAATAAACGCAGATCTATGCACCTATCCCTTTCACAAGATCTTTAGTCAATCTTAGACTAGCGTGCCAAAAGCCTTGTTCAGTTCAATGCCTCCAAAACCCAGTCTTGCTCCCTGTCAGGCGAATAAGTCAGCAACACCATATAAATGGCCAAGACCTACAGAACAAAGAAACGTTCAATCTTGTTGGAGTCGCTTTGGAACATGATCTCAGCTGCCACAAACACTATTTCAATAGCCATATCAGCTGCTAAAAAGCTTGATTTACTCCTACAGGCCAGAACTTACTCCTCCCCTTTCAACTTATACATCCTATATATTTTCTAACCTGGAGTGCTGTTACCGCATCTGGGGAGCAGAATCACCTTCGACCCTTCAAATTCTTGATTCTATCCATAAGAGGGCCATTCTATTCATCAATGATGCAGTCCTCACAAGAAAACTAGTTCTATCCAAAATACCCATCATATTCCACTAGAATCCAAAATTAGTTCCTTTTTACTCCATCTGAATTTGTCTTGATAAATGTATCAAGCTTTAAACTTAATGGGATCGTTATTTCGTATAAACCACATTTTATTGAAATACCAATTAGTTAGGTACGTGGGCTTAAGCTATTTGCTCAGGATACGTATCTCCTTAGTCAGACGCTTAACTTAATTGGGTTCGGGCCGTTGGACTATTTATAACATTTACTTTGTTTAAGTTCGGTTGAAATAACAGACGTAATTGTATGAGTAAGGGTTTTGTTTAAAAGTTATTGGAGATATTGGCCTCTCTTTCATTTCTGACTTTAATTAAACTGTCAAACTGTTTATTGTATTTTTGATACTCCTATCAAGTACTTTTCTATTGGTCATGTCTACTCTCTATTCATAATTGCAGGCCTGTATAAATATATAGTTACAGCCTTGGTACCTTTCTGTCTGTAATCTAACTCTCCATTTTAAGTAATAGTCAACATTCAACTCTCTTTAGTAATGTGTACAACTCAAGGTGGAATTTGGAT
The DNA here is from genome assembly GCA_963971165.1 of Philopedon plagiatum. Taxonomy (NCBI): domain Eukaryota; kingdom Metazoa; phylum Arthropoda; class Insecta; order Coleoptera; family Curculionidae; genus Philopedon; species Philopedon plagiatum. The sequence goes on from OZ020194.1 coordinate 78,867,879, forward strand.
TTTCAGCAACTACTTAATTATGTATGTATGTAGATTCCTGGAAACTAAAATCACATGGTTCAGTGCGGTTTCTTATTAGCGGACTTTACTTGTCTTCGTTCGTTGCATTTAAGCATAAAGCAAAGCTAAGAAAAAAATAACAACGCTATTTTTGTTGCGGAAACAATGAGACCTACATACATTGGGCAGGTATTAAAATATGTTACCGATATAGTTTCAGTACTTTATCTTTTATTTGTCAATAATAATCCACTGTTGGTACTAAAAGTTTCTTGCTTACCTATAATATATGGTAGTCAATAGTAATAATTTTCTGCGACCAATTTGTTTTCATTAACCAAATTTAGCTTAATTGGGGTAAAACCATCTAACGACTAGATGCTACACGACACCACGGTGGATTTCCTGTCTACTCATATATGTTGTCTAATTTGTTTTAAGGACTATTAGTTTTAGTTTTGAACATGAAGGCAAAGCTACGATAATTATACTTATACCCAATATGCCATTTCCTTCTGAAATTTCGTAGGCGATATTTTAGACACATTTATTTGAACCACATTAAAATAATTATTTCGTCTTTGACCTTCCGAGAAACTTACCGTGTTTTTAGGCCACAAAATTCCCTGGACTACACTGTTAATTATTGGAGTCATAGTTTATTCTATAGCGGGTGCCTTCTTCATTATTTATTTATTTTTTAATTTTAAAGTCAGTTAAGATTATTCTCATTATGACTAGGATTTATTTAGCGAATGAATTGATACAGCATGTTGGATGGAGGTAAATTTTATATTATAAGTACTTAGTTGTTATAAAAAAAGATTAGAAACGGGACTTTACTACAGTTCTTTTGAATGGTACCGGTAACTGAAAAGGTACTAAATAAAAAAAATGTTAAAAAATTTTAACATGCTTTTTATTATTTATTACAGACAATAAACATTTCTCTTTATAGCCAATTCTCTTAATTTCGACATTAAAAATCAAAAAATTCTAAAGATAGGAGTTCAAGAAAACCAGTTGACTTTTAGCGTACAAAATGCAATTTTATGGGAATAAAACCTTTTACTCACTTTATAAACAGAGAACTGGAATAGAAAATATTACGTTTATGCAAGTACACATTTTTAATTTATATATTTATTTCGCAGTTCATTTAGTTTAAAATAGGTACTGTTGTTGACGTAAGTTAAAATAAATTCATCTTGAAATGAAAGATTTTAATATTATATACGTAAAAAGAGCGCGCTATAGAAAAATAAAATAAAAAAAAAACAAACAGCATATTTATTCTTTGATCTCTCTAGAAACTAACGATGTCATTATTGTTTTTCAGACCGAAAAGTCTCTCTGGAGGACAATGTTTATTATTGCAGCAATAATTTATGCTGCAACAGCTGCTTTCTTCATTATTTATTTATCTGCTGAAAGACAATGGTGGGATTCAGGTCGGAAATCTAGCAGGACGGATTTTGAGGCGGAAAAAAGACGGGAAGAAGTTGAAAGGTTGTAATATTTATTGTTGATCTGTTATAGCCTAGATTTTATTGTACAGAGTTTCAGAATATTTATTACAAATATACAATGAATGAAGACCGTTTTTCTTTTTTATTATGCGACACGTCCCTTTTTAAATGTTGAGTGTTTGGATCTTGGATGATATAAGAGTTGAAGGACCAGTTAGAATAGTGACACTTGTTGAAATTACATGCTGACTTAAAAGTACTTTTGCCAAAAGCTGCTAATTTGTGCAAAATTTAAAAAACACTTAATATCCTGTTCCTGTTTATTTATTAATCAGTAGTTGTTGTAGTTGTAGTTGACACTTTTGATTGGATTTTGGTTACCAGTACACTAACATAGATCATCTATTAAAAAATTGAGTGGAATAAACAAAATGGCTGCCAATTTTTATACTATAAACTGTCTATATAATGATGAAGAGGAGTATGTGTCAACTGCATTTTCTTAACTGCTTTTTTAAAAATATATAGTTTGTATGCTTAAAATACTTGCGGAATAGCAGAATTATATTAGTAAAAATGTGTGTACTATTATATCTCGTAGTTTTACCCAATGCTTGCGCCTAAAAGTATGTAGTAGTCTACTTGACAAATTAAGACAGAATGAAAAGCTTTTATTAACGCGTCATTTTAACTTTGTTATCATTAACACAATTTATACAACTATGATACTCATATCAATTTAAGCTAACATAATTAAGGGGTACACGACAAGCTATTTATTATTTATTTTTTAAATCTATATGGAAAACAATTCTTTTTTTTTATAAGCACCAATAAAAACCAATCCAAACAAAGCTACTTTACGCTATACTAAAAATTATAAAATATATTTTATGCAATTCTTTGACCGACGTAAATTTTAAAATATTATTCTAGATGTCATGCACGTCTCCCGAATTCTTGCAATTTAATCAAGTCGTCCATTCGATTACAAATGAGGTCTGAACTATTTTCAGTTCAAGTGCACCTTTCATGAATAACTTGTTTGATTTCAAGTGGAAATTCACTGTCATGAGCGACGAGAGACGTTAATCACGTAATATAAGTTCTAAAATGAATTACTCGTTTTCTGCGTATTTTCTTAAGGTGATGATTTAAGCCACGTGTCACACTCACGCGTGATATAACCTTACAGCCAGATTCTCCAACGTTAGTCCGGTCTAATTTGACAACCAAAAGTTTTAAACTGACAAGTGTAAGAGTAAGACAACTAAGTTTTATACTGTTAACTTATTTCTGAGCTTTTTCGCAAATTTATCAAGAAAAGGGCAATTTTAGTACGTACTTTCAACAATAATAGAACTAAATTCATTACAGCAACTCGTTCCAAGATGAAATTCATTTGGAAACCAAGTAAATCGCTGAAATATCACTATAATGCATACGTTTTTCATGGCGACTTATTTGAAATGACAGGACAAAAACCTGTCAAAACATATCTGATCAACTATAAGATCTTAATTTAAACCAGTACTAAATTTTAAACTTTCTTAGTGAATCTGAACGTTAATGTCTAAGGAACAGCTATAAATACTACCCTTTATGTGCTTTATGTAGGAAGCAGCCTTTATACAAAGATATCAAAGATATCTAATAGCAAGGGATTGCTAATGTTAAAATGCCTTTTATGAAGTCAGCTGACTTTTCTAGGCCAAACGGCTTTTGATTTATGTGGATCATGTGGACCAATATTAAGAACAAATACAACTAATTCATGTAGCGAATTAATGTTCTGGCCTTGCAACGTTATTTTATAAGAATCTTAGATATCCTTTACTGCTTTAATACATTTTCGTTCCTTAACAGCAACACAAAAATATATTTATTTGCTTGGTAGATTTTTTCTAAAAGGTGAGAATATTTATTTAAACAAACTTTTTAATCAATTTGAAAACTTCCAAGCTACTTTTTAAAACCTTTTATATAAAAAACATTAAATGGAATTGAAATTTTCTTTTTAATACTTTTAAATTAAATTAAAGTGTAAAAAATTTTGTTTTTAATCTTATTTTATGGTAAAAGTAATTTAAATTTATATTTATTTTGTTAGGAGGGAAAAATTTATTTGTAGGAGGAAAGAAACTTTTTACGATTTACTGGTGAAATCAGTAATGAATAATTATAACATATTTTCAAAAAGGCACACCAAATCCTTAAGGCTTATCAGTGTCCTGTTAACACTAACAAAGAGATAAATTCCTAGCACATAATACCTTTTTAAGTGTTCTTTCATAAAGGTAACTTATATGAGAGAACATAAAGAAGTTTTACTCCTAAACCTAACCAGATAAACAAGTAACAGTCAGGAGGCTTATTACTGAATGCGCAAGTATCACTCCCAAAAAATCTGAAATATATTTTTTTATATTCCCTACCTACATTAAATATTAGTGGTGATTATTTTTATCAATTTATTTTGGTCTTATTAACAAAAAAAAAAGAAGTTTCTACTGCAAATTTTCGCGGGGATTTCGAAACTTGTAAAACATGATCCCATTGTCTGGCACGTCAAAAGTGTTATAACAAGTCCATGGTGAATTCCAGTATTGTAGGGTAATCGAAAAATCATTAAAATGGCATTTAATGCGCAACTCATTAAATGAAATATCCCTGCACTTAAAGTAGAAGGTTCCTAAAGTCTTATTCATGTATATTTCAAGCCAAAATCGATCCATTAATCTTCCAATCTTGCAACTAAAAGTTGCATTCTTGCAAAATCTTGACACATCATATTTTAATAATGTCGACGTAAATAAACTGCAATTATTTGTTTTCATGGCAATGGACGAAAATTTAAATTTTCATGTTTTGCATGTCCCCGATGCAAATAAACCTATTTATTTATAACTTAAACGAAAATATAAGCGATTTAAATTAGTGGGGGTATTCTTAGATAATTAGCGGATGAAATAAATCGAAAAAGAATCCCTAAATAGGAGAAATAGTGTAGAATTACATCGGTTAAAAATAGGATTTGTTGGAAGAAATCAAGAAAATTCAGTTTTTGCCCTTTAAATGGGCTCCTGGATTCTGTATTTATTTTAAAGTTATACCCTGTATAAGATAGCGTTGAAAAATTGGAAAAAAATTAGATACGAAAAAATACGGAGTGATTTAAAAGTATCGATGTCGAGTGCAAGAAAGTCAAAAAATAGAAATTTAATCGGCGATTGATCCCTTCCTATAAAGAATGAAGAAACTAAAAAATGTGGATACAACGTATTTCGACGAGCTCTGTCAGATGACGTATATTGGATCTTAATTTGGATAAAAAATAGTGACTGGAAGAGTTATAACTTTTTTCTGAAATAAGATTTGGCTACTAAAAAAACTTTATTAATAGAACTAAAACTAATACAAATTGTAATTAGCTTGGAAATTACTAAAGTTTTAATTAACAACATTCAAAACATTTTTGATTTAAGACAAAATCTTTTTACTAAATACGAACAAGTCTATGTACATACAATATGTACCTATGGGTGTTTATATGACCCAAAGGGTTTTTTGGATATGTTTCTAGCCCAAAACATCAAAGAAAAGGAATTGCTTATTAAAAAGTAATTTTAGTACTTCTGAACAACATAAAACCTAAAGGTATTTGCGTTAGCTGTATAGGCTCAATATTTACGCAAAATAAAAAAATTAAAAGGTTTTTTATTGAAACATATTTTTAATATTACTTTTAATGTTATACCAAGGCCTATTTACCTTTTAATGTGGAGGGATAAAAAGTCGATAAAGAAATATTGAAATGGTTTTTCCGTTTAAAACTTTGAGGCGTAAATACATTTTTATTTATTACGTGCTGAAAGTAATTCCTATAGGGATAAGAAGGAATATTAAGTTGAAATATCGAATATTGAATAGTATTATTAATCAAATGTATTTAAGGATTTTGAGATATAAACTGCATTTCTCCATAAATATTTCTTTGCTTCTACTGTTTGACTTTTTACGTAGAGCTTGTTGTTAATGCCCTTTTTTATCATATTATTGAAGTACAATCCGTTGACTTTTTCTTATTTCATCCCTTGCAGTATAGATGGTGTAACAAAAATAAAAAACTTTCAAAAAGCTAAAATTTAATCTAAGAATTGTAGGTAATATTTCCATTATCTGACATAAATTGAACCTAGAAATGTGTTTTGTTTTTTGTTAAGTAAAAAAAAATAAGTCATAGAAAATGTTACTCCATTTAATCCAATATAATCCGCAAGAACGCTTTTGGGTCCTAACTAATAACAATTTCCCTATGGAACATGATAATTTGTTTATTTTTAGAACACTTAAATATTTATTTAATAAGAGAGTGGCAAATTTCGCTCTAATGTATACATAGGCTCGTATGAGCTTGACAAGTCAGTTATGGATAAATATTACTTTACATTAACTCTGTAAATATTTACTTAGTACTAGCCCGAAATATTAGGTAAATATCTTATTATCCAAATTTTAGGTAAAATTGAAATAGGTATGTCTAAAATTCTGAAAGGTATATAGCAGAGAAAAAGAAAGAAAGAGAGAGAGAGGTAGATAAAACTTCAACTATTCTTCCCGTTTGGAACACCTTTATGAATCAGTGGGTATTGATTTTCCTTTAAAAACGAATACTTTATTATTGTAGACAATAAAACTTTATTGTTAGACGATTCAAATATGTTTACAGAGAAAGTTAGATATTGAAGCGCCTTGATAATAAAAATGTTATAAAAGTTTTATGTCACTAAGTCCTACGGCTGTAGGCGAAGTTACAAGTTAGTGTAAGATATTCATTTTATATACAAAACCATGTGTATGGAAATGGGTGTGTTTTATTATATGAATTACTTCCACATTGTGATTATTATATGAGTGAAAAAAAATATATATACATTTATGTTTTGCCTTTGTCAAAGAATGGTAGTAAAAAATTATATGGGGTGTACAAAAAAATCAGCTAAATTTTCTCGGCAAGAAACAAGTCCGAAATTTTATCTACCTTTCTGACTTTAACGACTTTATAATGAGGCTGATGGTCGTCATTTCCAACATGTTTTACCTACATACTCATAGGCGAAAATTTTGTTACCAAGTTATTCCTAGACCCGAAAATCGTCAATCAAACTATCTTAAAGTCCAAAAATGCTTCAAATAACCGCATCAAAGTGCTTTCCTGTTCCAACGCCAGCAAATCTTTCTGGTCACTTGCCAAAAACATTAGTTAAAACTTCTGTAGAAGCACTCCCCCCCCCCCCTAACCTCTGACAACGGAATTATCTTCACCTCTAAAGGTTCCAAGTCCCTTCCATACAATTATAGATCTACCTCTCTTCTCTCTGTTGTCAGCAAAGTTATGGAGAAACTGGTCAAAATAAAGAAAGGGGATAAATGTCATATATGTTTAAATATGTCTCCCCATCTCCCTAGTTTAAACCGTTTTCGCAATATCGCCCTTTATATCGCACTTTAAAAAACTCACCTTGTATATCCACTAATCCCCATTTTTATCCATTAAAATCCATAGCTAACACTGGGACTACATTTTGGAACCATATTTCTTGGACCGTTAAAAAATAATCATTTTTGTTTATTGGTCCTAGTAATACTTTTTATCTTAAAACTTCTGAAGTATCTTTCATAATTTAAAATTTCTGTATCTCCAGTTGTAAAAAATAGTACCGCAATGTAATAATACTGTTCATAAAATATTTTCAATTACGCTAAAATCTATAAAAATGTTCGGATATATTTTTTGCAATTTTACTTACCGAAAAGAAAAGTTTGAATAAAGTTGTTTTATGTCAATTTCAACTGTCCAATTGAATATCACATCCGAAGATATCAATTGGCTGGTGAATGCGTTTGGACCACAGTTATTGCTTTTCAAATACCTCAATTCGGTGGAAAAACGACTAGGAATTGAGGAGGTTATTATGAATTCTATGGGCGGGCCTGGGTCCTTTCTGCTGATATATACTGAAAAAAGAAAAGCAATTATTTTTATTGATACGTTTTGTGAAAGATTTGTATTCAATGTAATAAAAATAAACATTATACTGATCTGTTTCTTGTGGAGAATTTAGTTATGTTTAATTGTATTTAACTATTTTTGATGCAAAATTACAGAAAAGAAGAAACAAGAATCGATGATTTGCCAAGGAACGATTAAGTGAAAAAATAGAGACGTCGGGCAAGCCTACTTCCAAGTAGATAATAGTTTATTTTAAAACCAGCTATTATTTACGATTCCCAAAATTAACTTTTTGTTACTTGTATAACAGAACAATGTTTACGAGGCTATATGTTTATTTTAAACCATTTTAGGGAATTAACATAGGTAGTCAGCTAAAATCTCGTCTTCACGAATTCTGGTTCACATTTGGGAAGAATCATAAACTTTCAAAAAAGGGCGGATATTTAAACTTGGGAACTTAAAAGAATATCTATTTATCTTTCCATATTTCAAAAAGGGACCATTAGCATGATGACATAGAGGTAGCATCCTTTATTTTACAATGGTTTATATAAAAGAAGTATTTGTATTATACCGGGTTCTTTAACAGGGACACAGAAATATATTTTTAGTAATTGCGAATTGAATAATTTTCTTGATTGATAAAAATAATGGAATGAAATGCGGACATCTGCGGAAATTGCAAATTGAGAAATTCCTATCGTGTGAAAGGCTTTTGAACGTGATTTTTTATCCTTTACAGGCATAACAACATTGAAATAAAGGTTTTTTCCATCACGTGTTCAAGCAGGCCTTCTTTCAAAAATTTGGCTGCAATATTCGGGAATTGGAATTTTCCAAACTTCCAAAACGTCAACATTTTTATTCTCTAAGTGCATGGTTTATATTTTTATTGTTTTCTATCTGATTTTATATTACTGTAAACATGATTATTAAATCGGGCATACAGCTTTACACCAAACGCTGAACTGACTAAGAAGCACTTGCATCTGCTCATTTTCAGGATATTACGATTGGTTCTAACTTTTAGGTCTAAACGGAAATACAACGCAAATCTAAAAGTTTGAACTGTCACCAGGCCTGTGCTCTGTGCTCAATGTCCGCCCCATAGTTTCCATACCAAATATTTAACCACCAAATAAACCCATATTGTTTGCTTTTCTTTCAGGCCAAAGTAAACAGTGACACATTTTCCATTACGATGGTTTAATGTTTGCGTGTTTCGGCGAAAAATTGAAACTAAAATGGAAAACACGACTATAAATAAAAAGGCGTCGACAATGGTAGTGACCTACATTTTTATGGCACCAACTATTATGATACTGGTTTTGGAATTGGATAGAGTTCGATGTGCATTCCCGAAAAATATTCCTGGTTTATTTAAGCGTAAAACATATCGTGAAAAATGTTTATGGCACACATAAGTCAATTTTATTGGGTTTGGTAACACTTAATTGGTAATTTAGCAACAAATTATTTAGGTGTTTTAGCATTTGTGTCCCTATACGGTTACCTTTGAAAACTGATTACCAATAGGTTATATTGGTGTTTCTCCTAATTGGATATCTATTGGGGTTAAGGATAATTTTGCTTTGAATGTGATGTATGATGTTAAGACTAATATGTTCAGTAGGTAGTTACCTAACAGTGACATAAATAGCTATATTTTATTTCCTATATGTTTTAGATACAAGAAAATCGGAACGCTTGATTATTGTAAGTTTTTAGTAAGTGTTCCGTTTCACGGAACACTTTCTGATCACTTTGGAGTCCATCCGTCCGTCCGTCTGTTACAGGCGATTTTCTCTGAAGCTATTCGGCGTAAAAATTGAAATTTAGCACAGACAGAGTGTGGTGGCCCAATTATAGACGTAAAGTATAAAAAGTTGAATTTTGATTATGGGGGTTACTTTCAGGTTGGGTGGGGTTGGGTAAATTGGGAAATGGAAAAAAAATTCAAGGTCATCGTGTAGGGTGTCAAATAAAAGTTTATTGAAGCATGAATTCAACAATATATATGGTGTATTTTTTTATGCACTTTTTAAAACATTTTTCGGGGAAAACGCTGAAAAATTGCTGTCCCCACCCTTATCACCAAAAGGATCGCTCAGAAAAATCTGAAAAAAATCATGAGAATTAGGTGTAGATTAGAGAATTATCAGAATTGAAAAATTCCAGCGCGATCAATTAAAGTCCACAATGGAAAAACAAGGAATGTCACAAAATATCAAAAACTAAGTTACCATTGCTCTATTAGCGAAACCTCTATATTTTATCACTAACCCAAACCCAGGGGAAGAACATAGCATAGTTCGCCAATATTCATATTTAAAAGAACCATATATTGGAGAAAAACATGAAATGTCCATAGCGTACATGGTTAAAACAGGGAATGTCCACACAGTGCATTTTTAGAATAAATAATTATTTGAGTTGTTGCCTTAGCGCGTAATTTGTCTGTAAGTATAGGTGTCTAGAAAGTATCCGGAATTGTATGTTTTTCCTACTTTTAAAACTTTTTTGTAACAGTCTAAGACAAAAGCAATTTTTACAATATGATGAAACTGCCTAGTTTTGCGGTTTCACAAATAAGCAAATAGAATAACAGATCCTAATCCAAAAGGTGCTTCAAAATGTAGCTAATAGAAGCGTAAGAAAGTGATAAATCTCTTAAGAGTAAATTAAATAAAAAAAAAACCCACAACCGTAGTTATTCCCTATTTTTAGGCACGTGAGAAACAATATTTGGACTAGCACAAATAAGTTAAACTTGCAATCTTTATTTAGTTAGAGTTCTCTGACCCATTTTCGAATATGCTGTTGTTGACTTTCATTTTCCCTTGAGTACTGTTAAAATAATATATTTAAATTTAATTCGAAATAAAAAAAATTTGAGGGTTGTTCAAATCCTTTGTTACTTTTTCGTATCTTGATTTGAGATAAAATAGTCAGATGGGCTACAATAAATTTTCCTAACGTTGCTTAAAGTTCTCTGGGGACTTAATCTCTTTCTTTAGGGTTCAAACTGCTTTGAGGAAAAAACTAAAATTGGAATTTGTTTGATTTTTTTATTATGCAAACTGTTGCGAATCAGATAAGCACACTGTTGCTGAATATTTATGTTCCCTTTTTTAACAATGAATTATTTTCAGACTGTTAGCGAACAAACTGATTTTATTTCGTAAATCTAGTACTAAAAATATAGTACAAATATAGCTCAAAACATTTAATGATATAATAAGTTTAAATGACGTTTAGAGCCATCTTTTTCAATGACATTGCCATGGGTAATGTCACATAACAATTGTCTAATTAGTTTAATTCCCAATTAAACTGTTTGTGCAACTGGACGACACTATTTTAATACACTATTAATAAAAACCAGATACGATTAAAAAAAATTAATGTGAAAAAGTGGAACACAAATAATTCTTGTTAGTATTCCGTGCTAAAATTAGTAAAACGGACACTTATGGGATCACTTCGGTGTCCGTCCGTCCGTACGTAAATCCGTCCGTCTGTCACAGGCGATTTTCTCTGCAACTACTTGATGTAAAAAATTTAAATTTAGAACAGAGATAGAGTGGGCTGGCCCAATTAGATGTAAAGTATAAAAAATTGAATTTTGATTCTGGGGGTTAATTTCAGAGGATAAATTGAGGGGCGGGGGGCGATTTGGGAAGTTTCTAAAAGAGTTAAGCGAAATGCCTCCATTATCAGGTATTGTCAGTTGTGATTTCAGGAAGGCTCTGGACAACAGAGAATACTAACAAACACCAAGATCGGTAGTGAGGACTGTTAGATTTCAAAGATTGACTTAACGGTTTCTGAACTTAAGAATAAATGGTTTTGTGCTGCTTGGAGACGAGCACCAGTATTATTACCATTGATTTATCGTGTCATTTGATTATTCGTACCTCAGCGTCTCGAGAATCATATGCAGTGGTATCGGCAAGATTTTCTTTAGCTTTTAATTTTTGTTCATGATGGTTGCACGAGCCATACAGGAAGTTATGGAAGCAGAACACTTCAACCTTTTGAAAACGTCTTTTCAGCGGGATAATGCGGAATAAACTACGACACATCCAGAATAACCATAACAATCTTTGTTAAATGTGGTTGGCTTTCAGACTTCTTTAACCTTCCTAAAAAGTAGTGATTAATAGCTACTTTATGTGTGCAAAATCCCGACGCTGTCCGACGATTAGTTTTGCCACAATCGTCATTTTAATTTTTCAACAGACTATTTTGCAATAGGTCTGGATGCTCTATGGATCGTCCGATTTTAATTATTGAAACGAATTTGAAAAGTACAAGTTTATTTGAACAAAATGTATATTTTAATTTTTCCATAAAATGCAGGTAAAGATGCGTGAAAATGGCCGAGCGCGCGAAAGCGGTGGGTAGTGGGAAGAGCGGAGGAGCGAAGGTGAGCCAATATTCGCGCGCTCGGCCATTTTCATGCATATTTACGTGCATTTTCAATCAGTTTCGTAGCATTTCATGGAAAAATTAAAATATACATTTTGTTCAATGAAGTTTTTACTTTTCAAATCCGTTTCAATAATTAAAATCGGACGATCCATAGACCTGTTGCAAAATAGTGTATTGAAAAATTAAAATGAGGATTGTGGCAAAACTAATCGTCGGATAGTGTCGGGGTTTTGCACACATAAAATAGCTATAAATTACTACCTTTTCCCAAAGTTTGAACCCTCTACGTTTAAAAATGGTCGATTCATGAATTTAAAAAAAACCCTTAATTTTCCGGTTTTTCTGGATTTTCTCCGGTGCTACTTATCCGATTGGGACATTCGACCTCTCATTTTGTTAGTATTTCTATTCTCTACAAATCGTCCATTTAAACCATTAAGATTGTTTTATTACTTTCCATTTTATAAGAAAAAAAAAAATAAAAAAATCGCATTTTTTTGCTTAAGCATGTTTATAACAAATTAATGGAAAAACTTTCAGAGTTGGAAATATAACAGGAATCATCTACGGATCATCTTTCAGATAATGGCACAGGCGATTTTCTAATAGGATTAATGCCACAACAAATCGCTCTATTGCTTGGCCTATTTTAACGTCTTAAAATTTATTTAGGTTCTAATAAGGAGTATGCCTATTGTTTCTTAACATGCACAAGGAAATAACCGATATTTTAATTTTGTTTCATATTATGTCCTTATAATAAAACTTTCTCGCCTCATGTTACGCTAGAGCTTGCAAAAAACTGATAAATTTTACCCATAATAGATATTTTGTTGTTACAACACGCTCGTAAATGTTAGATTTATTGAATAAGTTAGCAGTTAAGGGTTATTCTGGCAGGATGAATTTATTCAGCTTCAGGAATACAAATTATACATTTGGTCTCTTAGTGGATTTGTTGGAAATTCGGCTTCACGATTAGGAGTCGGTTTTTTGTTATGGTATGGTAATTCGTATACCCTGACATGCCATGCTTGGGCATACTATAAATTAATAGATTTTATTTGATTTATAATAGCTGGTAGTTATCAGCAAGAGAACTAACGTCAGAGGGTACTAGTCTCTCGAAGAATGTGCAACAGTTCTTAAAGCAGAAGTGTATGCTATTCTTTGGTGTTGTTATATCTATCTGTCTTATTACTATGAACTGCACCAAGTACTTACTAAAAATTCCAAGAAGGATTAGAACTGTTCTGGATCGGTATTGTCATGAAGCTCTGGTCTTTAGGGGGGGGGGGGGGTAATTATGAAGGAAGGAAAAAGGAAAGAGGGTGAGAGGAAGAGGAGTTTTACCGATTGTTAGAAGATGAAGAATGTGTTGCTTAAACTTAACATTAGTCGTTCCAATAAACACATTTAAATGCTTTGCAATAAGACATGAGAATGCAGTACTGTGAGCTGGAATTGTAAATTTCCCTCTAAACCTAATACTAATATTGTGAATCGGCGCAATAACGTATATTATGGTACAAATAAGGGGGCCTTACTCAATATGATCTTGTGATACAAGCAGAGCACATGGAGGTGGCGGCTTAATTAAATCTTAAACCTTTTGGTGAATCTCGATGATATTTTTAAATCAGAAAAATGTGGCATTTTTTAATAATTGTACAGAAGATCCCAACAGAAAAGCATATTTATGTTTACCATAGAACGTAAAGACCGATTGTTGTTCCCCTTAAAAAAATCATTATCAGCCCTTGTAGGTATTTTATATCAGATTAATTAGGGTCAATTCATTGATAAATCAACAACCCTGTATTATATGTACCTATAACTGTAACGAAATTAACTGCATAGGAACAATATTTATGGAATTGATCCAGAATGCAGGTGGGTGGAAAAGCTTTTCGCCATAATTGCAGCTTTCAATAGAGCAAGGCTTTGCTAATTATTCTCTAGCTCTGGCGTACAATATCGAATTGTGGCAAGTTTAATTGTTGGGTTAGTGGGAAGAGTATGACGCAAAACTTTTTTATTATGTTGCCCACGTCCACTTTGAGCCTGAGTATTAACATACCGTGGGAGTCTGAAGAGAAAGAAAACGTAATCGGCAATTTGTTTTTCAACCTGGAGACTCTAGGTATGAATAAGCGAAGGAAGTGGGGTGTCCTAGGTTTTTAGGTAACGCGTCTGTTGTTGTTCGCATAGAAACAGTCAAGGGGGGAATAATAGCGGCTGGTCCTTCCAAGAAAAAACAGTGGAAATATCGGCAGAAGAGGGACAGATCCCCAACAGCTCAGCGATGAGCGAGAGAACGCAGTTTTCTTGTGAGAAATGGGGCATTGATGAGTCGAATGACTTTTTTTAGAATAAAATCAAGGATATTAAGTTTCAAAGGTGCTGCCTCTCCCCAGATGTGGGAGCAGTACTCTAGGTAAGGTCTTATTTAAGAAACGTAGAGTGTGTAAATTGGATGGGGAGAAGTATTTTCTGGCGTCAAAGACAAAGCCAAGCTTTTTAGCTGCTGCTGCTTCAAGTAATATGTTCGTGCCAGCTGAGATTATATTTAAATGCGACATGATGTCAACAAGATCGAACGTTTCGTTGTTCTGTACGACTTGGTTATTCATGGGGATGGGATAAATATTTCCGTTTTTTTTTGTGTGACAGGGAGCAAGTCTGAGTTTTGCAGGCATAGAACTGAACAGGGTTACTGGCACCACAGTCTAAGATTTACTGAAGCTGCTCAAAATCGCCATCATGAACTTCTTTGCGCTAACAAAGTCGATTTCATACATTTTCGAGAATGGCAGGTGTTACTTCTTGACAGAGTTCCACAATCGGCTTTATTAGTGCCAAGAAGTTCATGGTGGTTATTTGGAACAACTTTTAAAATATAAGAGAAATAAAAGTATTTAAATTTTTATTTTTTTTCACGATTATTAACTTTTAAAGGCTTGCCATTTAAAAGCGAATTAAGATACGGATCCCGGGTTTACGGTCCGGTTTCTTGAAAACGTTTAAAATGAAGTAACACACTGCATAGGGTTGCGTATAAAATTTTTGACCTCAACTCCCTAGCGACACCCCTCAAGGGGGTTGAAAAGATTAAATTACATAAAAAAAGGTAGGTGTCATAACCAGTGAGGTACATCTTAAATTTGGTGCCTCTATCCTTACTAATTGCAAACATATTTGCCCATACTAAGAGTTTTCGGACACCTCGTATATAAATAACACTGATCTTTTTACTTCTGAATCATTTTTCTTTCTTTTCTGAGAATACATAGACCGCAACACGTTTATCACGTGACATAAACTAATTAATGCTTTCACCAAGGTGAATAATCAGACAATCAAATATTTTACAAATTCTCAATGCAAAAGCTCTTTTACCGAAGTCCTAAAACAAATTAGTGACGTGGAAATTCATTTACTTGACCGAGAGTTTGAAGTGCAAATTTAATTTCTTTCCTTAATTATAGGTACTAAGTGGTATATCACAAGTTGTGGAGAGTCAACTGTCAAAAGGATATTATATCGATTTATTAAGTTTATGTATGTATAAAGGTGCTTTTATAGAGCATGTGGAACATTGCACATCTGTTAGTTCAATAATATTATATATATATATATATATATATATATATATATATATATATATATATATATATATATATATATATATATATGTATATATATATATATATATATATATATATATATATATATATATATATACATATATATATATATATATATATATATATATATATATATATATATATATATATATATATATATATATATATATATATATCCAAAACGTGCACATTCTTAACGTTCGCAGTATCTTAGCTCTTCGGCCAGATTTACTATTGTTAAGATCAATCTAATTTGACAATAACGGGTTTAAATTGACAAGTGAAAGAATAAACCAACTAAGTTTTGTACTACAAATTGATATCGGAGTTCTTGGACAAATTTATAACGAAAATACCAAGTGTGTAGTTTCCCCAATAATTGATATTAATTTTAGTAATAAGTTTCAAATCAAAAATCACTTGGAAGCCAAGCCAATTGCAGAAATAACAGAATAAGTGATAGGTTTTTAATACCGAATTAATAACAGTGACAGGCAAAAACTATCCTAAACCCAACTGATTAACTAGAAGATTAAACCAGTACTAATTACCTTTTAAAGGATCCTTGGATTAGTTTCTCTTTTCAATATTTCTATACTTACCTAAAAATTTTAAAATTGACTACTACTAGATTACGAGAGTAAATTACATAGATATGAAATTTTTCGTTTCTTTTTCTTACAAGTTTTTTTTATCGTCTGATGGTTCCCGAAGACCGAAGCTTAAGTACCATGTACCGTGGGTGCACTGGGAAATTCCGACTCATACATCCAGAGCTGAAAACATTTGTAGGGATTTCACCCGCCCTTTAAGTGGGTGTGTGGGGTGGTACTACCTCGGCCGAGGAAGAATTCCTCTACCACCTTCCTAAGTTGTGGACAAATTTTTCCTATTTTAACTTGTTTTCAAGCATCCCAAATTTTTTCACAGTACCAAAAAAAGTCTTAAAGCAAAGTTGTAAAGATGTGAAATACTGACTGCTCAGAGACCATTGGAAGATTTCTTAGTTTTTCAATTAGGAAGAAATATAGTTAAAAACAAAATAAATATTCCCCTAACTCTTAAGGTACACCAATTTATCTCTAGTTTTTCGTAAAGAGTTAAATATAATGTTTGGTTGCACGGAAGAATCAAAAATATATAAATATAAGAAAAGATAAAGAAAAAATTCTGTGTTCCGTATTGAAAAGCTATATCTGTCTTTACACAATACCTGAAACATTAAATGCTTATCACAGAAAAATCTCTTTTAATACTAAGAAAATCTAAAGGTATAGTAGAAATAGATTTACGGTATTTAATACGGTCACACGAAAAATGAAATATTTTAAAATATAAAATATAAAAAAAAATATTACAAAATAATTTTAAAATTTTTATTTCCAACTTCATCCTGTTGATAATATATTGTTTCAAGTTTTTTGAACCTCATCAGTCCAGGGGTATCAGATTTTCTTATAATAGAGAAATATAATTTACATAAAACTGACTTATGAAGACAGCAATTTTTATTGTTACATATATTAATAAAATACTTTTCTTGTAGATAGTCTAAGCTCGAACATATTGTTTGGCTTTTATGCAAAAATTATTAAAATATTAGAAATTCTTTAATCGTTTTGTAATAATTTTTTCTTATAATTGTGTATTTTAAAATATTTAATTTTTCTTGTCACATTAATAACTACTTCATAATAAATTAATTTCTAATACACGTTTAGACTATTTTAGGTATTTATGATCATTTTTCTCTAATTAGCAATTACAGCCAGATTCTCCAACGATAGATCGGGCTAACTTGACAATGAGTTTTAAACTCACAAAATGTAAGAATAAGGCAACTAAGGTTTGTACTTCGAATTTGTTTCTGAGTTTTTTCGCAAATTTATAAAGAATAGGGCAATTTTAGCAGTGGCGGCTGGTCCTAAAGGGCACAAGGGCACGTGCCCACTCTAGATTTTCGACAAATAAAAAATCTTTTATCAAAAGTCAAAAAGAAATAATACACCACCGCGCCTCAATACCTCTTTCCTTGCATGTCACACCACGGACCACGGCGAACGCGACCGCCGGCGATCAAAACTTATCTCCGGGGATACAGCAGATTTGTTCCAATTTCATCATCAATTTTGGTGGCGACGCCGGTCTATGCATTGGAGAATTAGGGTTAAAATCGCGTGCTATCGGCATCTCGATGGGCACAATATTTCGTGTCTCCTAGCCCTAGCTCTTGTTTATTGTTTGGATTTAGAGCGGCGTTGTCGTTGGCGCGGCGGGCGGAAGAGATTATTGCACAATTTTATGTTTAGTTTTTTTGATATATTAACACGTGAAGGCCTAATAATTTTTTTTGTGATCAGTTGAGGGATATTTCTTTTATTTAAATAGTTTATTAATTATTAGTAGTGCATTAGGCGTAGTATTACTAGTAATTCTAGTACTGTGTATTTTGTTTTGTTCGTACTTTTGGGTTTTCCCGATCCGCCGTTTCCAAACAATGGAATCAGAACTAATCTCAGCGCAATATTTATTACAAAAACTGTTTTACAAATTTTTAAGTAGTTATTATTTATTGATTTGTATTTTTAAACCTTTTAGTGAACCTGAGCGCTAATGTTTAAAGTATTGTTCCAATACTAACAGATTTTTTTCACTTATAATCTCCCTAGAGCTTGAATTATTTCCGAAAATTTTTTCGAGGTGCGAATATTTCAAAATTTCCCGAGGGTCAGTCGAGGGAAATTTTCTTATAAAAATTCGCAACACAGAAAAGATTTTCGGAGATTAATTCAAGCTTGCGGGAGATTCGGTACGAAAATTTTATACCAAAAATTATTTAAAAAAAAAATACAAATTTTGACAATTTGGCAAGCGTTTATTTTGCTTTGAGGTTTGGTGTTTTAATATAAGGTTTGCATCTTTGTATCAAGTTGATTATATTCTATTAAAATTACATAATGTCATAGAACTAGAGCATAGGGAAAAAATGTATGTCTGTGTAACCTATATTGTGGCTATACACTTATTCAACTATTACTTTTACAATTCCCTGGTACTCTAGTAAAATAAGGTTTGCATCTTTGTATCAAGTTGATTATATTCTATTTAAATCACACAATATTATAGTACTAGAGGATAGGGAAAAATAGGTGTATAGGCACATGTGTTATATTGGCCGCTAGGTGTTTTGTATTTCAAATAGTTTGAATTTGTTTTTTTTTCACTTTCCCTTTGCCCTAGTAAAAAAAAACGATTCTCAAAATCCCGAAATGAACACATTTCTTCATACTCTAATAATCTTATACTACTAGAGAGAAGGGAAAATTAATTATTCTCTTGCAAAGTCGATGACAATTTAACGCGGTAATATTTAGGTAGGAAACATAAAATCTGCGAAGTTGGCTGACTGCTGCAGCGCATTGGTGGAATGACGTTTCACCAATATCTTTTTGTTTTGTTTATTAATTATTATTCGTCATATTAAATTTTGTTGTCGCAAATAAAATGAATAGAAAATTGTATAATCTTTGTTCCTTTTGTACGGAATCTGGGCATATTGAAATTTACCACAAAAATATAAAATATTTAACATATTTGGTGAACAATTCTGGCTTAAATCCAGAACAAGAAGATCTATTCAAAGGTATGAGCAATATTCTTCGTGAAATCATTCCATATTTCACTCATAAATCCAGTGTTGAGAAGAACAAAATCATATCGAAGTATTACTTTCATTTCATGAAGCATAGACATTTATTGAAGAAAACCCACGGCTTTCTACTTTATTCGCCATTGATGAAAAAAGAAGTGGAAAATGAATTTCAGAAATATTTGGAATTGATAATTGATGTTGTTAATAATAAATAACATGTACCTACCTACTTATTATTGAATTGAAAATAAATATTTGTAAAACTTAATCTACGCTTCTGTTGTTATTCTGACATCTGCACGTGAGAGCTGTCAAGCCAGGGAAATTATCACTTATTAAATTTTCAACTAGGTCACGTGAGCGAAAAAATTTCCGAAAAATTCGGGTTGTTGCCATAGCAACCTGTCAAAAACAAGGCATCTGATTGGCTTAAAACAACTGGTATAAAATTTTCTATTTTATTTTTCTAATATTTATATATTAAATAATTTTTGCATAAAAGACAAACAATGTGGTCTAGCTAAGACTATCCGCAAAAATAATATATAAATGTAAAAAAGAGTTAAAGGTAAGCAGTGAAAACAATAGCAGTTATAGCAGACCCTCTTTCGCACTGCACTTTATTACAGTAAGAATCTGAACCACGAATGGGTTCTTAATTTCGAATAAAAACCGAAACCGTTATACGGGTTTCCTTTTAAATAAGATTGCCCATTGCGTTTTGTCAGCATAATAAAACGCAACCATTAGCGAGGTAGTAACTTTTTATGCGTTTATTTATTTATTCACTTTTCCCCGTGCTCTCATTACGATAACTTAGCTAAAATATGAAAAGTATACGACCTTTCTCCCTTATTTTTCTCCTTTAGGGTAGCTTACGTATCCTAAATTAAATTAAATAAACCAGAAACGTTCACACATTTTAATTTTCAAACGAAGTGTAATATTACCTACTCCCAAATTTTCCTCTTGGAACGACTAGCAGATAAAGGAGATATAATTTCCTTTTTCTAATTGACTGATCTTCAGCAGACTCTGTGTTCTATATTGCTTATCGATTATTATCGTATACGAGAATTTAATTTATCCTTTACGTTGTCGGTAAAGGATTAAATTGACATTCTGACAGAGTATAATTTAATATGCTTAAGCCGGGGGAAAATATGCTTAGGATCGAAGGTTTACGTAGGCGCCAAGCAACCCCCGTTAAAATGCAAGCTAAACACTGACTCGTGATGTGAGGGAATACGTTATTTTTGGTATTTACAAAATACACACATTTTTTTCACATTTTAGATACATTAGGGTAGATCGAGGAGAGTAGGCGCATTGGGTGAGACAACGTAGTTCACTTTTCGGCAGTAGTAATGTGGCTAACACTGTGCCATAGCTTTTGCTTCTACCATAAAGCTACTATTATTTGTAGCTTATTTTGAAACGTTCCAGTAAGCGTACAGCGTTAGACATATTATTTATTTTGGCGATCTTTGGAAATTCTTGGACCGTCCATAGTCAAATCGATTTATTACGTTTTGATACCGTTTATTGTAGCTAACAGTTGTTTTCGTACTTATAAACCCAAGCAGATTAATCAAAATTTAACGCGCCATATCTCCTTGTAAAGTAAAGTAAATTGACGCACTTTTTCTTTCGGCAAAATTATTTACTAAATAATGTATTTTTACAGGCATTTCGACTAAATACAACAGTTAAGGAATCTTAAGAAATCTTCAGACGAAATAAGTGAACAATAAAGCTTAGAATTGGAAAAAAATCCGATTTTTTTTGTTAAATTATCTGTTTTTGCTTTAGAAGGCATGCTTTTATATCGATCCAAAACAAAAAAAAACATTCAGGTCTGTGTTTATAGTATCGAAATAACACCCTTTTAATCCGTCATCTTCAATTTCCTGGTGGTCCTAGGGAGAAATTAACATCAGAAATAGAAAGATCATTTATTTGTACCATTGGAAACTATATTTAAAGTATGCAACTTGCAAAACTCGGTAACGGTAACCAAATGCCCGTTGATAGTCGATCCAGCGGAAACGGAATACGTATGCAACCTTACATCACGAATTTGGCGCTGCTAAAGGATTATTGCGTTTATATTGAAAACTTGGAGTCTTGGCTTTCAATTTGATCGGTCGTAGATCTCTCTAGCATATACCATTCGAAAGTTATAAGGGATCAAAGAGTGCCTAAAATGTTGTTTTTCAGCTAATTTTCTTCATTTTTCTCAAAAATTTGACGTATTAGGGCAATTTGACGATCAGATTCGTAATCGGTGACTTAAAATCTACCAGAAACAACATCTCAATCTCTTGAGTGAATCGTTCTGTATTATATTCTCTCCAATTTTATGTGAGAATGATGACAGAAAAAACAATTGAACAATAATTCACCCTATTGTTCAGTTCCATGGACAGATTACTCCAGAACACATTTTAGTGATCACAATATTCATCTTTTCTTTCCTGATAATCACGGAGGAATCAGATTTATTTCCAGCCGTGTTGGCGAAAGTACATTAGACAAAGACAAATAAGAATAGAATTTGTTCAAATTTTTATCGTACCTTCATTGCCTGTGGAAGTGTTGCTGGTTATATACTTCGAAAGATTACTCATCGCAAATTTTTTTTTCTTGATAAAATTCCCAACGGAATCCGATTTCTTTCTATCCGGGCTAGCAAAAGGGGCATTAGTAAAAGACAAATAAAAACGATGTAGTTGTCATTAAAAAAAATAATCAAACATTTTATCACAGTCGGTTTTGTTTGTGCAAGTATTTCTGGTTGTCTACTGTGACGCGTTACGTATGCATCCCCTTATTGCCCAGCTACAAAAGCATCCCACTTCTCTCGCTCATTCGTACTTAGGGTCTCCAGATTATGGAATAAATTGCCTGCAAATGTTTTCCCTTTCCCTCCAAACCTCAAATCCTTTAAATTCCGTGTCAAAAGATTACATTTCCCTTCTATTCAGACGCCCACGGTACGTTAGTACTAAGGAATACGGTCTACTTGGGCTTTCTCGGATTAACAAAATTAATATTGTTTGCTACTTGCTTAAAAAACATTGCAATACGTGCACATTATATTTACTTGCAATAGCGTAGATTACCACTAATGACAGTTCCTGCAGCAGCATACTTGCTAAATCGATATTAGTGACTGCACTGCCTGCTGTTGCCAACGCAACGCTTCGCTGATAGTTTTGCATATCGCAAGCATGTGGCTTGCTTGTTCATTATTGTTTCACAACGGAGCAGTATAACTTTATTACTTTTTTTACGTTTTAATTTTTTAACACAAAAATCGTATTAAGGACTGTTAATGTAACACGAAATACCCACCAAAGAGTGTTGTGTGATTTACTTTGGTTTTTTGTTTTTAATGTATCTGAACTAAAAAAAAAGGCACGTGTAATTGCGGTGGTAATGCCAAGAGGCTCGTTATATGACAAAAAGTTATGCGAGCAAGTTGTGGATGAAAGTTCATTAATTGTGTCAAGGTAGCGTTAAGGATGAAATGACAAGAATTTGTCTCGTTGCTACCCACGGTGTGCTTCGACTAAGTTTAACCCAAAGGTCTTCCCACTTCCATTTTTTTTTCAGGGTGTGTTAAAGTGGCGTGGCCTAAGTTATTTAAACCCAAAATGAAAATCCTACATTAATAGTCTAGAAAATCAAATCAAGAAAACTTGATTTTACGACTTTTTTTAGGTTAAGCGGCTTCATTTTATGAAAAAGAGTAGTATCAAAAATTTTTGATGCGTATAATCTTCTTTCAAGTCGTGGAAATAATATCTTCTTAGCGAAAACGTTTAATATTTTTAAATTGCGTTGATAATCCTGAAAAATGAGTTTTTCGTCACTTTTTGATACCAATCTCCTAAATGGTACTTTCAAAATGATGGATTTTGAATCTATCTTAAAGATAATGCAATTATCTACAAATCCAAAAAAATTGCCTCTCTACCTACATCTGTTCAAAAGATATAGGTAATAGAAAGTTGAAAAATTCGAACAGAAAATTATGGAATCGGAATGTTGTGATACATCTCAATAATTATAAGTTATGGTTAAAACTGTATATCATTTTCAAAAAGCTGACTTAATTTTAAGAAGCATGAAAAAAAATCCATCTTTTAAGTGGATAAAACCAAAGATAGGATGGTCGGAAACTGTACGTCTGTATGTATGAAAACAGTGAAAACCGCATAGAGCGCTATGACGAACTGCATCTAATAGCTGTATTTTTCATTCATCTATACCTTTTACCTATGTTACCTTTCAAGAGTAATAATTCACGATATGCATGATTGATTCCACGGCATACTTTGAGGAATGCTGACCTTAAATTGCAGCTGTAGATATCAATTGGTATAATTTCATTTTTATTACATTTTCTTACTGCAAAATCTTAGCAGAAAATATTTATGTCCAAGCACGGTCGTAAAGGCGCCAAGTTGAGCCAGTATCTTGTTTCTATTAGATTTAGAGTCGTTAAATATAGTAACGAACGAGCTCTGGAACAAAAGTATGTACAGTTTTATTTATAAAAAAGCGTACCAGTTTTATAGCCCGTTCTTGTTCTATTTTAGCTGTTTAAAACAGATTTCTATGGCTGAAAGTTATGTAATTATGTCAACTATTTACTGGCGTTTGCATGTAGAAAATGAAATATATTTTACGTCAGAAATGAAGCCAGTAAAGCAAATAAGAAAATATATATTAAGTTAATAGCTATTTACATGTGTAACCGGACCCCTTAGTTAAAATTGCATTTCCTAACGTGTTTCATACAATATTTTTTCTAATATTGGCAAACATTAATATGTAAAAAAATTGTTAATTTTAATTATTGTCTCAACATATTGAAGTAGGCATCGGACAAAGAAATTTTTATTTCATCTAGTAGGTACCTAGTGTATTGTATAATATGAATTGTATAATATGTGAAAGTAAAAACTTCAGAGCTTGACAGTTTTATTTTGCATTTACCTATAGCTTTTACCAATGCTACCTTTCAAAAGTATTAATTCAAGATAGGCGTGATTGATTTCAAGGCATACTTTGAGTACATTTATTAAACTTACGTTATGTATCTAAAATATTTTACATGGGAAGTTTTTTTATTTTTAAGCAAATGAAAATAATTTTGTTTCCAGACCTAAAGTAGGGTTTGTTTGGATTTCTAGAAACTTTTAACAAACCTTATTTTCTAACAGAACGAAACAACAATAAAGCATTTTGTAACCACTCTATTTCAAGTGATTTGGCTATCCAATATACTCGTGGTTTTTTTAAAAGATCATCGATAAAATTAAAAGTCAAAGTAATTTTTGAAAACAAAATTAAGACAGTGAAAATAAAAAAAGATGTATATTATTTACTCTCGGTCCTAACCTCAGTGTCGTAAAAGCATATAAAATTGTTAGTGTGCGTCTAGACAGCGAACTAGGTGAAAGACAGGATGATGATTAAAAAAATATATTAACCCCGTGGCCTTTAAATTATGGAGTTAATGTAATCCACTAACTCTTGTTCAAGAGGGTTTTACCTCGGTATAATGGCCTTTTATATTTTCTTTACCGGAATTTTGTTAACTGATAAAGTAGCCTTATTTCTTGAATTGTTTTTCTCTTCCCAGGAGGTTCTTTTTTCCTTCTTGCCTCATTTATATTAAAATTGTTGAAAAAAAAACATATCGAAGGTACGAGATGGATAGAAAAAAATTATAACAGAAATAAGATGGATAAAAACGAATGAATGTTGTCAAATAAATCTCTAGGAGTTTGTTGGTTCACCAATAATACATTAAAATGTGTATACCTATATAGTTCATATATATATATATATATATATATATATATATATATATATATATATATATATATATATATATATATATGTGAAAGAGAAAGAAACTGGACGGGTATCAGATAATGAGAGCGATAAAGGGACAGATATTGTTAATGAAAGATACCTATATATATATATATATATATATATATATATATATATATATATATATATATATATATATATATATATAACAATATAAAGAAATAAAGAAATATCGACAGGACTATTTATAAAAAAAGGTGAAGAAAATATTGGGGAAACTATCTGTATGGTAGTGCTCGACACGTGTTTCGTGCTTATTAGCACTCATCAGTCGCACATAACCAAGTTATTAGATGGGAAACTTGGAAGTTGAAAAAACACAAAGAGTTCACAGATCAGGGACCTGCTAGCACATTTGCGGTTGTTTTTTGTCAGGAGACCCAGGGATTTCCGGGCAACACCCAACATCACCACGGAGGCTGCAATAGCACCTGCGTGAAACCTCTACCCCAAGGGATATAACAATATAAAGAAATAAAGAAATATCGACAGGACTATTTATAAAAAAAGGTGAAGAAAATATTGGTGAAACTATCTGTATGGTAGTGCTCGACACGTGTTTCGTGCTTATTAGCACTCATCAGTCGCACATAACCAAGTTATTAGATGGGAAACTTGGAAGTTGAAAAAACACAAAGAGTTCACAGACCAGGGACCTGCTAGCACATTTGCGGTTGTTTTTTGTCAGGAGACCCAGGGATTTCCGGGCAACACCCAACATCACCACGGAGGCTGCAATAGCACCTGCGTGAAACCTCTACCCCAAGGGATATAACAATATAAAGAAATATCGACAGGACTATTTATAAAAAAAGGTGAAGAAAATATTGGGGAAACTATCTGTATGGTAGTGCTCGACACGTGTTTCGTGCTTATTAGCACTCATCAGTCGCACATAACCAAGTTATTAGATGGGAAACTTGGAAGTTGAAAAAACACAAAGAGTTCACAGACCAGGGACCTGCTAGCACATTTGCGGTTGTTTTTTGTCAGGAGACCCAGGGATTTCCGGGCAACACCCAACATCACCACGGAGGCTGCAATAGCACCTGCGTGAAACCTCTACCCCAAGGGATATAACAATATAAAGAAATAAAGAAATATCGACAGGACTATTTATAAAACAAGGTGAAGAAAATATTGGGGAAACTATCTGTATGGTAGTGCTCGACACGTGTTTCGTGCTTATTAGCACTCATCAGTCGCACATAACCAAGTTATTAGATGGGAAACTTGGAAGTTGAAAAAACACAAAGAGTTCACAGACCAGGGACCTGCTAGCACAACACTCTTTGTGTTTTTTCAACTTCCAAGTTTCCCATCTAATAACTTGGTTATGTGCGACTGATGAGTGCTAATAAGCACGAAACACGTGTCGAGCACTACCATACAGATAGTTTCCCCAATATTTTCTTCACCTTTTTTTATAAATAGTCCTGTCGATATTTCTTTATCTCTTTATATTGTTATATCCCTTGGGGTAGAGGTTTCACGCAGGTGCTATTGCAGCCTCCGTGGTGATGTTGGGTGTTGCCCGGAAATCCCTGGGTCTCCTGACAAAAAACAACCGCAAATGTGCTAGCAGGTCCCTGGTCTGTGAACTCTTTGTGTTTTTTCAACTTCCAAGTTTCCCATCTAATAACTTGGTTATGTGCGACTGATGAGTGCTAATAAGCACGAAACACGTGTCGAGCACTACCATACAGATAGTTTCCCCAATATTTTCTTCACCTTTTTATATATATATATATATATATATATATATATATATATATATATATATATATATATATATATATATATATATACATATAATACAAATTTCTTAGCCATACCCCAATAAACCCCCAAAATGTCTCGAGGGAGACCTGCCTTTTGGTCCATTTTTGTTACACTCCAGTGTTCTTCTATGTATTATTTAGTCTATGATTGAACTGTTTCCTATTCAATTATGTTTAAAAAGGCTACAGTTTCCAGGCATATTATGTTAAAAGTACTGACTAAATATTACCATTGCCAAATTTTATTTGGGTCAACAAATACTCGTGGTTAAAAGCTGATCATTAAAATGGCAAATTGAAAACCGTTTAGCGTTTTCCCCTTGTCTGTTTTAAAGTAATTTGGAAAAACAAACCAACAAAAAATAATTAAATTTGTGTTCGATTGCTTGCGTAATCGTTTTGAATTGGAACAAAATTTATTATCAAATAATGTGAATAAAATTCTCTATTCGGGCTAATTCCAGAAATAAAATTTAGTATTATAAAAAATGTGTTCCAATTAAATAATAAAGCTGAAGCTGGGGTTATTGGTTAGGGGGACTAGTGTCGGTAAGTCGAATTTCTCAGATAGTATGCAAGAGTCTTTCAAGCTGAAATGTATTTAGTTCTACAGTATGTACACACTCTATACAGAGATGAAATTAACCTATACTCGCACTGTACAGCGGCAATGAAGTCGAATATTGTCACATCTTGAATTCTGTTAGGATCACAGGATAATTCATTAAATTTACATCCTTGAGATAACACCGAAAAGCGGATGATGTGGCTAGAGCGCTTATTTCTTACTTTTACTGTAAGACTAAAGTCTAAAGCATTTCATTTTATAATCGGCTATAAAATTTTATAAATATTGGATTATTAAATGCTCATGTCACAGTTATTTTAAAATCTATGATAAGTTATCATTAATTAATATATGCAGTATAAATACCTTGTAAAAATACGTACTAGTTAATGGCATTGATATTTCGTATTGCCAGTCAATTGATTAAAAATAACATTTTTGCACATTGGATCTCCATGTCAGTTTTCAGAATATCTGCTTTAAAAATATTCGGTCTATGTGTGTTTTCGATTATTTAAAATATTAAATGGCTAGCTATAATTTTTGTGGTCCGAATGTATTGATTAAATTGTCAAATAGGAGGTTTTCAGCAGCATGAATTTTTCATTAAAGTAAAGAAAAAAAACGTATGTATTATTCTACTAAAGCGCTTATCCGTAATAAAAACTGCTTACAAAATTACAGCATCAGGCTGCGAGTAAATGGGACTGAATATATTAAATAACAAAGAAGTCGGATAAAAAATTAGGGTTACATTTTGTACTGTCACAATTAATACGTCTATGATGAACATTTCTTTAAGGAAATTCATAATTTTTATACTGATGATAAGCATGTCTTTAAGAAGAGTTACATTAATTTATATTCTTACAATAAATATATCTTAAAAGTAGTTTGATTTTAGTTATTTTCATGTCACGCAAGAGCGTAGTGCTACTGCGCAATAACAAAATGAAACACAATTCCTGTTCTTAGGATTGTAATGCTACTATAATATTACGTACATATTACGCAAAGGGTCTAGCCGGTTAACTAAATGAAAAGTGCCCCAACTTCGTTTCCATGTTCTTACCTCGTAAATTATTGTTCTTTGACAGGAACATTTTTACACAAAATTTCAAACCCCTCCTCGCAGTACTGAGGGAGATATGAGGGTGGCTACCCTTAAATTAAAAATTCATTATCTTTAAAACTATTTCAGAAATCTCAATGAAATTTTAACGGTGCATAGTTATTTATAAGGCGGATATAATATTATTTTTTCAGATTTTAATCTCATTAACAAATGGTAAAAACAAAATGTTTAATTTTTAGGGGTGGTTTATCATACTTACCCCCGGAGTGACACCAACTAAAAAAAAACAGTATAATCGGCTTTTCTCTAGTAATAACATAAAAAAATTACACAAAGCTCGAATAGGTGGAACATTGTTAAAAAAAATAAAAATCAAGGTTACTGTTATGATACGTATGATTCTCGTTACGTATACAAAAGGTTTTTTTTCTCAATATGTCTTTGTTTGAGATTTGTCTATACGCTGTTTTAAGCTTTGATTCTAAGTTATTCCCGATTCCTTCATTTGTACGACTTATACTTGCATTAATTCGTCAAAATATATGCTTCCTTTTATATCTCACATTCATTTTTATTTTTTAAAACAATGTTCCACCTATTCGAGCTTTGTGTAATTTTTTTATGTTATTACTAGAGAATAGACGATTATACTAAATTTTTTTAGTTGGTGTCACTCCGGGGGTAAGTATGATAAACCACCCCTAAAAATTAAACATCTTGTTTTTTACCATTTATTAATAAGATAAAAATCTGAAAAAATTATATTATATAACCCTTATAAATAACTATGCATCGTTAAAATTTCATTGAGATATCTCAAACAGTTTTAAAGATAATGAATTTTTAAATTAAGGGTTGCCACCCCCATATCTCCCTCATTACTGAGAGGAGGGGTTTGAAATTTGGTGTAAAAATGTTTCTGTCGAAGAACAATAATTTACGAGGTAAGAACATCGAAACGACGTTGGGGCATTTTTCATATAGTTAACCGGCTAGACCCTTTGAAGCTTAAACACAGTAACCATTTTCAAGATCTGAATGACGTTTTTATCAGGCGCGGCTCGTCCGTAAGGTCATTTGGTCAATAACCTACCTAAATTTATTTTCAATGATAAGTAGGTACACCTAATAATTTATTTTTCTAAAACCAAACTTTTCGTTCAAAAAAGTGCAAATACTATGCGAAAACTCCCCAAGAAAGAATCAATCAAGCCATTGTCGAAAGATATCAAAACATGCTCCGGGCTCAGTCCTTTTTTAAATTGGCCTCATAGGTTTATTAGGACTATATAAATGCATTATAACTAAGAGAGAAATAAACATACGCGCTTTAGGAAGTTAAAAAGAGATAAAATTTGTCGATGGCCCACCAATAATATCGCTTTTGGGGCGCGCGTGGCCGGCGACGCTGCCGGTCCCGGGCCAATACACTCGAGCAGCCCCGTGAAATATATTCTTTCAAAACATTTGGGTTTGACAAGGAAACACTAATTACCTAATATGCGCATTGT
The DNA here is from genome assembly GCA_963971165.1 of Philopedon plagiatum. NCBI lineage: Eukaryota > Metazoa > Arthropoda > Insecta > Coleoptera > Curculionidae > Philopedon > Philopedon plagiatum. Next base: position 78,897,945 of record OZ020194.1, read on the forward strand.
ATCTGCATTGTATTTATTAAAGAAAACGGCGCGGCGTCTCAAAAATGCAATTTTAGTACCTGTAGCATAGTCGAATTAAATAATGAAACGAATAAACTGCAGAAAAACAAGATTTATTGTGAATCGTTAAAAATTCATTTTTGACGAAAATGGCTTCATGGGGGAGAGAGAATCCTTCGTTGTATTGCCTATTTATTGTAACCTTAGATTCTAACACATTACAAATAATCATACTTTCGGTACAAGGCGCAACCTTTATTGAGGAGACCTATCAAAACGTGAAGCAGCTAACAATCTTGGACTAAAACACATACAAAAGTAATGTTTAATATACTATACAGTACCTATTTCATGTTTTTTTTTCGGTGTTTATTTGTAGGTAAATAATTATCTTAGCAAAACTAGGCACATTATTGAAAAACCTTCCTTAATTAAGAAAGTGTATTTTGCTTGTTGCGTTGGTATCACTAGTTGCTTACAAAATTTTGACCCAACTGTAAAAAAACTCACGAGCCGTGCCTGATTTTTATGACTAGCAAAACTACATGTTTGGCAAAAAAATCTCCAACTTAGTGCTTTTATCACCCTAAAGTACATTATTTGCGTAACATAAAACGGCAATTATGGGGAAACTAAAACCCTTTAGCACTGTATGAAAGTCCTCGGAAGTATGTAAGTAAACCTCAATATTGTGTAAAAGGTATTTTTGAGCAGCTCTTAAATTATAAAAAGGAGCAAGTAATAAATTAAACAATAGAATATACTTAAAGATTAAAATACTGTAGTGCAATTACTATAAATTGTATGAAAAATCCATCGATAAGTTTATCACAGTATTACCACACAATTTGTAATACAATAACTCAGATTGCCAAGCTTCCACTTTTCCAAAGAACTGCCAAAAAATCCATTTAGAATCCTGAAAGCAATTTTGCATTGTTCTTTAATGGATCCCAGAAAAGAGTTCGTATAATTTATCTCAAGAGCAAAATGCAACCTTCAACATAGATTTTGGCGGCTGATTCTCAGAAAAGCATGTAAATGATTTGTTTTGATCTTTTGTTTAAGAGAATCAGGTTAAATATCTCCTTTTTATAGAAATACCATATTTTATATAAATATTTGTTTGGTTTTGATTTGTTCTTTGATAGCAGAAATAAGCGCTAGAAAGCATGCGACATATAAATTTTTTTACTTAAGTCTTCTACTTAAGTAAATTAATAGGGGTTTTGAAAATAAAATAAAATACAGGGTGTTCTATTTAAGATATCAAAATTGCTACTATTTTTTAGTATAGAAGCGGCAACACTGCATTGTCAAAAATATTTTACATGTTGATTTATGTTAACGACCAAATTTTCAGAATGATTCGTTGACTAGATCGCCAGATACGTCTAACGTACCATCCACCGTGAATCACCCTGTATATAGAACTTATTATCACATCCACTATTTCGAAAACCGGAGTAAGAAAATAAATTTTAATATTTTATCTAAATTGCAAGATCACTGTTAGGCATAAAATAACTTATTTAATTAAAAAATTCAAGGCCAATAATAATAAGATTTTACGCTAAAAGGCAATAAGAAGAAAATTTATTTATATTAAGTAATTAAAGATGTTTTTCCAATTCACTGCAAAATTATTGTCATCCTTTCAGATCAATTGTTTACGTCATTTATCAGTAAAACTTCAACAAATAATTACGTTCTAAAACAGTTAATTTTGTACGTCTCGAAAAACGAACTCGATATGATTTATTTCGGTAGCCAAATGCAGCCTACAAGCCTATAACAAATACTGTTTTCAGCAGATCTGCCTTAAAGAATATTAACGATCAGCTTAAAAGCTTTATGTCTTTTTTCGGAAAGATATTTTACCCCGTTATGACAGCGTGGAATTCATTTTAGCAATTGTGCTACTATTTTATGGAACAAAAGGTCGATTTTTTGAAAGTTTCATCCTAAACTTTCAGTAGGGAATTTATTATCGATAAGACCGATTTCATTTGACAATCAAGTGTATAGATTGATAAGTGTAAGAATAAGACAACTAAGTTTAGTACTATAATAGCTATTTATGTCACTGGCATAATAATTTAAATCTTATAATACCTTAGATGATGTTCTTGAATTTCTTATATTTAGATTTTAGACCAAAACTCTCAAGTTATACCCAATCTACATGCATACCGTTTGAGTAAACACGGAAATTAAACACTAAAAATTATTTTTATATCGCATGGCATAGAGTTCTTTGTAATCCAACGGCCTGGCGTGTAATATCCGCTGGTAGTTTAATGGAATTGTTTTTTATTTTCCTTATTTTAAGCAACACGAAAGGTGAACCACAATGTGTCTGCTTCGCAGGGAATACTGTTGAAAAAACCAACAGGTGCAAACTCTTTCTCATTTAAGGCAGGAAAGTTCGAAATATATAACAGTAGAGAAAAGATCTTTGCATACAGAATTTACAAACGAACGCTTCTCAGAATTTAGAGCACGACAATCGCTCAGATTTATCTTTATGAAGGTAGTTCAGATATTTTTAGAACCATTTTTTGAGACATTTTCTACATTTCGAAAAAAATTCATCATCTGATGAATCATTGGGTCCTAGCACGACTAAATGTAAAAAACTTACAAGCGATTCACTAAGAAGTTTTAAGACAGTAATGGTTTGAATTAAAATCTTCTAGTTGGTTCCACAATTTGGCATTAAACTGACTGCCACGAAACTGACATTGTTTGTCTGGCATAATAAAAAAAAATTAAAAACAGTGAACAGTGTTTGCAAAGGCAACGTCCACAATTACATTTACTTTCTTAAGAAAAATTGTTCAATACATAAAAAGTCATAAATATTAACGAGCACGAAACTGATGGGGGTAGCGGATTAAAGCGAGTAAAATAGATTTGTTGTGTGCAAAAAATGATAATAAAATTAACGTTTTATGACGCACCTGCAAATAGAAAAGATATTAAATAATTTATAATACGTTTTAAACTGAATATATGAAGCCGCCTTCATATTACCCCATCTTTCAGTTGTGGCACGGAACTGATATTATTAGCAAACAAATGACTTCTGGCCGCGATGGAAAAATATTTTTGTTTAAAATTTGTACGCTCCTGGGTCAAGCACGAAACTGATAAGTTACCTTTAAAAAAAGAGGTTAAAAGCGAAAAAAAATCTAAACTTGTATAATCGTAAGCTCTCCATTCTCCAAATAAGAAGCAGATACAATACAGCGGAGATTTAAGAACGAAATTATTGCTTTTAATTTGATACTTTAATTTTTTCCAAGCAAAGAGACTATTTATTTTTGGTCTACCTAATTAGCAAAAAAGGATGTTCTATAACACTATGGTCTGTACCTATACAATGAAACTTGAAGCAATTACTAGATTGTCATTCATGTGATACTAACTAGTACTATCGGAAACGTCATATAAAGATGAAGAAAAAGCATTTTACAAATTTTTCTAGTAATGCACAAATTATATAAAATATTTTGTCGAAATAGTATTTTAAAATAAAATAAGGTAAAGCTTCGAATTTACATTTCAAGGCGATAGGGCCAAAATTCATAAAACCCTCTTGAAATATTTTCTTTCGTTTTACGAGACGGCTTGCTTTTTTTATATATGACGGTAACGGGATAGCTTCATTTCAATAACAACAGAATGTTATATATGCATATAAATAAGTAAAACCCCTGCTGATCCATAAAAAAACAAAGATTACTTAAAGAAAAAAAAGTTTGTTTTTTCCAAAATATATCCGAAAATTTGAAGTTATAAACATGCGTTTTTAAACGAGATTTTCAAGAAATGTAGGGTGGAAAAAAAATCGGTCAAGTGCAGGCTATACTTGCACAATTACTGTGCCATCGGCCCCCCCCCCCCCCCACTTAACCTGAGAAAACCTCAGCCGCCCGATCTCCGCCCATCTGCCGCGCTACCCGTCCCCGACGGCACCAATGCCGTATAACATCGCGTATGCGCGGAGCACGTCACCTAGAGCGATACAAAAGTACAGAACAAAAAAAAAAAACGGGCAAGCTCGAGTGCGATATTACTTTTTTATTGTTTATTGTTCTAAGAAATGTACACTATTCCATAATGGATGAAATATCTACACCTGTTCTTGCGAAAACAGACCGGTTTGTCATCCTAACTTACTAATATTCTAGCATATTTTTAATTACTTATACCTTCTAACAATTTCGACTGATATATGAAAATTTTTCAAGAACACATTTTTTCGAAAATATATTTTCTCGAAAACATAACTTTTTCAATAAAACAGATATTTAATAAGTAGGGATGTTTTAAAATCTTTTTTTTCTGAACTCAATTTCGAATTATTTTAACCACTTTTTGAAACTAATTCTTTTTAAGAAATCATGTTTTTAAAAAGAACATTTTTTTACCATTGTTTCGAGAAAGACTTCGAATATTCGTATTAAATAACAACACTTTTTAAAAGTAATTTACTACAAAGTAACATAGCAAATACAAGGAAACGTAAACCTGACCAAACATAAAAAAGTTTCGTTTAGGTTAGTTTAGGATCTTTTCGTCATTTTTCCATTGACATTTTATTCATTCATTCATAATTTAAATTTAGAAAAACTATATCTTCTAAAAATAGATTTCCAGGAAATGTATTTTTTCTTTGTAAAAAAATATATTTTCGAAAAGATTTAATTAAGTTAACATCAAAAAAGATATTTGTTGAGAAAAGAAACAGCTAGAAGAGTTGATCATCTTAGCTTACACGCGACAGGACAAATTGTTTAATTAATATGGAAGTGTAAATATTGTACCACTTTTTATTTATACCTTCTGCTTGTTTGGGCGGATATAAGAGTACTTACGAAAGTGCAATTAGTCTAGAACCAATTTTTCAATTTTTCTAAGCACATTTCAAAAATACATTTTTGCAGAGAACATCTTTTTCGAAATAAAAAATTTTCGGATAGTATTAATTATTTCAAGCAACAGCTTTTTGAAAAAGTAATTTACGAAAAAGTAACGTACCAAACTTAAGGAAACCTGACCAAACCCAAAAAAGGTTCTTTTGGGTTTGTTCAGGAACTTTTTCCGTCTTTTTTTCATTAACATTTTCTAAGCTACTAGAATTCATAATTTAATTTTCTAAATATTTTCAAAAAAATATATTTTCGAAAAATGTACCTGTTTTAAAAATTATTGTTTGGAGACATTTTTGAAAAAATGTACTTTCGAAATGCCGGTTTTTGGAGAAAATATTTTCAAAATATCTCACAAATGCGTTTTCTAAAAAGCGTCTTTGAAAAAGCGGTCAGGACATTTTTGAAAAACTGTATTCGTTCGAATGTTGATTTGGAGAAAATATTTTTGAAAAATTCCGTTAAAACATTTTCGAAAAAGCTGTTTTTCAAACAAATTTACTGTCCAAAGGGATGTTTTTTGAAAAAAAAATATTGAATTATTTGTTTCGTCAAAAGCCAAAACTCTCCGGCCTAAATTTTGGTAAGATCGCAATGACATGTGTAGGGAATGTTTTCAGAAACAATCTAAGAGCATGTAAATCAAAAAGGGCAAAAAAGGCTTGCATTTTTTATATTACATATTAGTATTGATCTATTATTCATATTTTTTTGATACAAATTCATTTCAAAGACCTTATATAAATGGCAAAATGTTTGATTTTGTTCATAATGTTTGGTAGAATATGTAGACATGGTTAATGCTTCTGTTACAGTATTTATAATTCGCTATTGAAATCCTTTTTGTACAAGGCTCTGGGGGGGCGTGCTCCCCCTGCAGCCCCCTAAAGCCGCCACAGCTCGAGTGTTAAAAAGAATTTAATTAATTAATTAGGCATAATTTAACAGTTATAAGTGAAATGCTAGCGGCCGTTCTATAGATGTGCTTTACTTATAAAGAGCTTGGCGGTAGCACCAGAAATGTTGTTATCAAACTTTGCAGCTTATTTAGAAGAATAATTGTTATTATAAAAATAAAACATCATCAGCAGTCTTTTTTGGAATTTTCAGTTTTGTAAACTAATTAATCAATATTGAAAGGCTTCTTTCTTTTGATTACAAAACTATTAAAAATTGACTTAGCGTTGGCAATTCATATGTCATTAAATCAATTCTACATCTCGCTCAATTCGATATGAATTAAGCAGAAATAACATTTCTTGCAGTATAATCCTTAAAAGGTTGGCTTCTGTTATCTTTCTTTTGCCGATTACCCATTTCCTCTTGTTAGCCCAAGTATATGTATACGTAGTTTGTCTGCCTTTGGTTAGGCTATACATGCATCATATTGGTATAATTAATTAATGGTCATTGGCTAATTTAACAATAAGTACGGCTAATTTAACAATAAGTGCTCTAGAAATTTTCCCTGCATCTTTGTATTTCTGTTTTTATTTTCCACCATCCTATTTCAATTTCTCTAATAGTTAACCATAATATTTGTCCTTTTAAATTAATTGTTTGCAGCTGTGGTAACATTTTGTTGGCCCTAATTGCATTCGCCATTACCATATACATTATATGAAATTGACAGGCTGTTTATTTTAAAATTAAACTGTAAACTACTAATTAATTGCGTTAAATTATATAACGGTTTGTTTGTTTTCCAAAATAAATTAATATCCGTAAAAATAAAATTTTTACGGATATTAATTGTTCCAAGCAACGGCTTTTTGAAAAAGTAATTTACAAGAACGTAACATACAAACCCTAAGGGAACCTGATCAAACCCAAAAAGGTACATTTAGGTTTGTTCAGGGTTCTTTTTCGTCTTTTTTTCATTAACATTTTCCAAGCTACTAGAGTGCATAATTTAAATTTGTAAATATTTTTTTCGAAAAAATAAATTTTCGGACAATTTACCTATTTTTTAGGACATTTTTGAAAAAATATACTTTCAAAATACGATTTTTCGAGAAAATTTCGTAAATTCGTTTTCGAAAAAGTTTTAAATAAATTTACTTTCAAAAGAGATGCTTAAAAAAAACTATTTGGTTATTTGTTTCATCTAGAAGCAAAAACCATCTGGCGCAAATTTTAATAAAATTGCAGCAAGATGTGTCTTCAAAAACTATCAAAAAGCATGTAAATTAAAAATGCCCAAAAAGGATTGCATTTTTGATATGATATATTAGTATTGATCTATTATTCATATTTTTGTGGTATAATTAATTTTAAAGATACTTAAATAGACGGTCAATATTTGTTTTTGTTTATAATATTTTGTAGAATATGTAGGAATGCATATGTTACAATATTTATTTTTATAAAATTTTCTATTAAAATCCTTTTGTGCAAGGCTTCGGGGGGCGCCCCGGCTCCCTCCCCCCTAAATCCACCAGTTATTAGATGCTTCTATAAAGCAGACATATTTAGGCGGCTAAAGGCGTTTTATTAGCAAATTTATTTTACCGAATTTCTTTATAAGCAATTTATTATCGAACAAAGCTTTCATATACCCACTTAGCTCTATAAGTTGCCAGAATATATCGTTTATAAAGCTTTGGGTGCAATAAGGGGTTCTCATGTGTTACTTGGGTTTGTTCCATAATCTGGACATAGGTGTAAACGAGCGACAGAAGTGGGATGTTTCAGATTTTTGTAGCTAAACAGCAAAGGGAGCATATGCAATGCGCGTTGTTCTGTTAGGAACAGTCAGGGGGAAAATAATAGCTGTTAGTTCTTCTGAGCAAAATTTGTGGAAACATCGGTAAAACAGGGACAGATGTCCAGCAGCGCGGCAATGAGTCGGGAGGGGACCGATGACACATACTCAGGGGCGAACCGAAAGCACCATAATCAGGGGGGGGGGAGGAAAAATAGCCAACTATGAGAAGATAAAAATTCAGAAATTTTTCCCAAATTTCCAAAAATTCAAAACTGTCGACCTTTTTTGCAAATGTCCTCCGAGAAAAACTGTCGAAGTTTTTTTCTGAGCATCCGCGGGAGGAGCCTCCCCCATCGCCCCCATATGTCCACCCCTGCACATACTATATAAAATCAGTTACCTACATGTAACTTATCCAAAAATAAATAAATGATGAAATGTGATGAAATAAATAATTGAATGATAATTCAAAATTTCTGATGTTGATTGTTTTATTGACAAAAAATTGTTGTTTCAAAAAAGTCTAAAAACTGTTCCGCTGGCCATTTCCCCAATATTCTTTAAAAACCTGTTAGTTAAGATCTTTTTTACTTTAATGCTGTTTGTAAACCAAACAGAAAAACCGACCCTACTGAACTAAATTTCTTCCAAATTCCTTCAAACAAAAACAGTGGTGTCATATTTCAATAAAACAGTGTTAATCGATACCTTAAAATTTTCGAAAGCATTTAAGTAATCACATTTTTCCATTTTATATCGGAAAATACAATTTGTTCCCGCGTAATGTAGGTTATTTGTGGTCCAACTGTGCTATCTCACGGGATTCTATCCAGACAAATAGCATTTCGTTTGCCATTGAAATAAAGATATCGCGTTACTGACGTACAAAAAATATGAATCCGTTTCGCGAAATCCGACACACAATGTGGCAAGCTGAACGTGGACGTGCGAGCTTTTCAGCTTGGCAGAATTTAAATTTAATATTTTATTTGAAAAAATTTTGAAAAAAAGTGATTTAAAAAAATCGGCATCGGTGCTGGGGTGGAATAATTTTAATAAATATTACTTTCATACCAAAGTTTAACTCTTTAAGAGATAGCGTATACCTTATAATAGTTTTCTGTGAAACTTATTAAAATAATATATTATCAAATCCCTATTACCATTATATACGGTGTGTCTGCTTAAGTTCGCAGCATATGGGACACTTTTTTATTATTAATTTTACGAAAAAAAGTTATTCTTCATAAAATGTTCTGCATGGTCAAAAACCTAAAATTCCATCATCAGATATCGAGATTTCCCAGTCATATACGAGGTCTGTCAGAAAATATGAATTTTACCCTATACATAAAAATACTTTTATTTTTGACAATATCGAAAACTGTTATGAAGAAAATTTATTTAGAATTGTAAACTCATTTCTAATAAATAGCTATCTTTGTATTTTTTAAAAATTTGATAAAAATAAAAATTGTTATGATTTTGTACATTTTTCCATTATCTACCCTACAACAGTGAACACATTGATATGAATTCATTTCTAATTAGGTTGCCATGGTATTTACATATCGGCCATTGAACGTCAAATATTATTAACTGATTACGTAATTATTACAATATTAGTACTGTATTCAAGTTGATTATTGTAAAATAAATCATTTTGTTATGTATCAATTATTTTATAGGCCAAGCAATAGAGCGATTTGTCGTGACATTAATCTTATTGGAAAACCGCCTGTGCCATCATCTGAAAGACGATCCGTAGGTGATTCCTGTTATATTTCCAACTCTGAAATTTTTTCCTTTAATTTGTTATAAACATTTTTATGCAAATAACGCGATTTTTTTTAGTTTTTTGCTTATAAAATGGAAAGTAATGAAGCAATCTTAATAGTGTAAATGGACGATTTGTAGAGAATAAAAATACAAACAAAATGAGATGTCGAACGTTCCGATAGGATACGTAGCAACGGAGAAAATCCAGAAAAACCGGAAAATTAAGAGTTTTTTGTTAAATTCATAAATCGGCCATTTTTAAACGTAGAGGGCTCAAACTTTGGGAAAAAGTAGTAACTTATAGCTACTTTATGTGTGCAAAACCCCGACGCTGTCCGACGATTAGTTTTGCAACAATCGTCATTTTAATTTTTCAACACACTATTTTGCAACAGGTCTGGATGCTCTATGGATCGTCCGATTTTAATTATTGAAACGGATTTGAAAAGCACAAGTTTAATTGAACAATACGTATATTTTAATGTTTCCATACAATGATACGAAACCGGTTGAAAATGCACGTAAAGATGCGTGAAAATGGCCGAGGGCGCGAAATCGGTCGAGTAGCGGGAGAGAAGCGGAGCGAAGGGGAGCCAATATTCGCGCGCTCGACCATTTTCACGCATCTTTACGTGCATTTTCAACCGGTTTCGTAGCATTTTATGGAAAAATTGAAATATACATATTGTTCAATTAAACTTGTACTTTTCAAATCCGTTTCAATAATTAAAATCGGACGATCCATAGAGCATCCAGACCTGTTGCAAAATAGTGTGTTGAAAAATTAAAATGACGATTGTGGCAAAACTAATCGTCGGACAGCGTCGGGGTTTTGCACACATAGAGTAGCTATAAGTTACTACTTTTTCCCAAAGTTTGAGCCCTCTACGTTTAAAAATGGCCGATTTATGAATTTAAAAAAAAACTCTTAATTTTCCGGTTTTTCTGGATTTTCTCCGTTGCTACTTATCCTATCGGAACGTTCGGTATCACATTTTGTTTGCATTTTTATTCTCTACAAATCGTCCATTTACACTATTAAGATTGCTTCATTACTTTCCAGTTTGTAAGCAAAAACTAAAAAAATCGCGTTTTTTTGCTTAAAAATGTTTATAACAAATTAAGGGAAAAAATTTCAGAGTTGGAAATATAACAGGAATCATCTACGGATCATCTTTCAGATGATGGCACAGGCGGATTTCTAATAAGATTAATGTCAAAAAATCACTAATATTTTGCTCTGTTTCTTGGCCTATTAATGCATCATCAAAATACTGCAACACAGGGGGGGAGGATACCTCATTTCTGAAGAATTTGAACTAACGTTGTTGTTTCTTGGCACGGCAGTATTGTGGTTCACCCACAATAATAAAATATATGTAATCGATTAAAAGCCAATTGTTAATGTTTCGTAATAACAATATTTTTATAAAACGCCAATATTTATTTTGTTAATGGCTAGAAGCACTACATTAACGAAAATTACGAAATATACAAATTAATATTTTATATCTCTAATCATTGTTTGTACCCAAAAACGAAAATCTATTATTTTGTGTTTTTGTTCAGTAGGCACTTATAATTCTAATTATACCTAGCAGTTTATATAACCTGGGTTAGAACGCATATTTAACCCCGCGAACTTTACGAATCAATACTTACCTGTTGTAGGTTAATTGCTTCGAGTCCAGGTACGAACTTCTAAAGCAACGCTTTGCTTAGGTTTGTTATTTCTTCATAAATAAATTTTTATGATATTTTTATAAAGAACTGTTAGTATATACTTGGTGGTTAATATTATTATAAAGTGTTTCCCGGGGATCGTTTTTAAACATTATACAGTTCAAATTCACTAAGAAGGTTTAGAATTTAGTACTGGTTTAAACTAAGAACCTTCTGGTTGATCAGCTATATTTTAACAAGTTTTGGTCCTGTCATTGTTAATAAGTCGTCATAACAAACTTAAATAAATTAATCTGATAGGTACTTCAGCGATTTGCTTGGTTTCCAAAGGATTTTCATCTTGAAAAGGGTTGCTAAAATGAATTTGGTTCTAATATTGTCGAAAGTACGAACTAAAATTGTACTTTTATTTCTAGTATAAAACTTAGTTGCCTTATTCTTACACTTGTCAGTTTACAACTTTCGGTTGCAAATTAGACCGGACTAGCCTTGAAGAATCTGGCCGTTATTGTTTGATAAATCTTATCGTCCTAAAAGAAATAAACGTCATCAAACGAAATTCGCAACTAAAAAATTTACTTGATACACGATAGTTTAAGTGGCTCTTTATCAACCACCTGAGCAAGTGCCGCCCGTCCATAAGGTAGTTTAGTCAATGACCCACCTAAATTTATTTCCAGTGATTCTCTAAATAATTTATTTTTTAAAACTAAACTTTTCTTTCAAAAAAGTGCAAGTTCCATGCGAAAATTCCCTAAGCCTAATCAAGCCAAGCGATCGTCGGAAGATATCCAAGCTTGCTCCGGTCTGGGTCATATTTTAAATTGGCCTCATAGGTTTATATGGACGATATAAATCCATTAAAGGTAAGGGAGAAACAGACATACGCGCTTTGTGAAGTTAAAAAGGGGCAAAATTTGTTGACGATCCACCAAAAATATTGCGCCACTCCCACTATGGAAATACAGTGGAACCGCCCCGTGAAATAAACTCTTTCAAAGCATTTGGGTTGGACCAAGAAAAACTAATTAGGTACCTAATATGTTCATTGTATTTGCATTGTATTAATGTATTATTAGTTAGCGGCTCACGCCACGCCAATGTCAGTCATCACATATAACGGCATCGGCACGGGTTTTCTCACATTAGCAATGTAGTCCAGAGGTAGAGTCTCAGCTAGTGAACCAAGAGGTCGTGGGTTCGAGGCAGTGTTCGGTTAGACGTTTTTTTTTTAATTTTTGTTATTTAAAAAATTAGATCGGCTCTAAAAGTTGAAAATGAAAAGTTATCGACTTGTAAACGTGAGCAATCAAACGCAAATTATCTTTTAAAGAAAACTCTATTTAAAAGTAAAGATACAATTTAGTTTAATTAAAACCCAAAAGTAAAAATTTTACAGCTCAAAATTTAATAATACTTTTCACTTTCGGAAATTTCTTCTTGTTAAGGTCTTTTACGTTTGTCCTCCTTGGAATGGGGAATTTACATGAGGATTTTTACATAGTTTCAATGTTTTCCGCTTGCCTAAGTGCTCTTTCAAAGATTTTCCTTGCTTTTGTCGTCATTTTCACAATTTAACAATATTTCAAGAGCCGGTAAGAAACACTGATAATCGCCAATTATTTCAAACACACAACTAGATATCTCATACAGACCCACGATACAGACCAAGAAGGTGCAGACTGAATAACGTCAGTACAACAACTATGTATCTCAAGATATATAGTTAATGTACATTTTGTTTGTCGTGGGAGTTATATGTTTGTTGCCACTCTGTGTTGAGATTTTAATTGTTCATGAAAGATATCTAGTTGTAGCAATAAAAAGAGTAAACAAAATGGAGTAGGTCTAACCAGATAACTCAAAATTCATAAAATTTAAGTTATCTAGTTGTTGCGAGGGGCGAGTTTATAAGGTATTTGAAATCTCCCAAATCTATTACAGCAATTTGTCAAACAAAAAATCGCATAAATAGCAACAAAAAAAAAGGTTCAAAGGTCACGTAAAAACAATGATACAAACAAAACTCAACCAACGAGCGAGCGTTTCAATTTCCATACCAATTAGAACCGTACTAAATCTTAAAATCCCTTTCATGAATTTGTCGGATAAATATTAGAACACCCCCGCATAGTAAGTTAGGTTAATAGAGGTGAAACCTTATTGTTAATTTGGAAAGGCAGAAGTGAACAAAAGCATTATGAAATGTTGAATACAAGGGAAAGAACCGATTACGGAATTCACTACTAGTCCAGGAGTTATAGGCGTCCAAGCTGTACCGGGAAGTTTGCGACATGAGGCCTTTTTGTATTGAAGCCTAGCATTTGGATTAACAGTGAATGACTCACATGTCTGCCGGCCTGTTTTTTCCCAGAATGTTAACAAAAATAGGCACCTCCGGTTATTTTTTTAAATAAATTTTTCCTTTGAGCCAGTGACGTGAAAATTTGCATGCAGGTAGTGAGCGATAGACGATAAAGGAAAAAAGGCTTCTGCCGACCTTAATCCGCCCGGAAGTGGTTGCAGAAGCCGATTAACTTACTCCACTTTCCGACAAACGCTATCCCCATGACCAAACATCTTGAAATTTTGCATGCAAGTAAATTAACACTAACCGTTCAGAAAATTTTTGTCTGCCAGATTTTCAGTATTTTCCCATTCTCAATTTTTCTCTCGAATACGTTCAAAGTAGAAGCACTCAAATTGTTTGGGTTAATAGAGGAATAGTGTCTCCAGCTTCGATAAAAAATTCAGTTATACAGGATGTATCGTTTCGGAGTTATTAAACGTCAAAGTCGAAATTTCCGCGATTTCGTATGGGATCGATTACAGGTCGCCAAAGTTAATTAAATCGATTTAAATTTTCGGAGGTTGTAGAGCCCCGGAGCTTTAAATCACTGTTGAAATTGGTGAGTATCAGAAAATGGAAAGTAATTCTCTTGAATTTTATTAAGTCGAAAAATGCCCCGTGCAGACCCATTTTTGGTACTTAATAACTCGAAAACGGAAAGTTGCATTGAAAAATGGTTTGACACGTCAAACTTTAGAATGTCAAGTACTTTCGTGTTGCAATACATCCTCCTATACCTGAAACGACTGGAAATTTGAGAAATTTGGGAAGAAAATTACGATTTTTGATGCAAATCTTAGAAGGTTTTTAATTGTTTTCGGGGCCAAAATGGATACAAATTGAAATACAATGTACCTCATTGAAAAGAGCTCGTCGAAATATGTGATATCTACATTTTTAGATTCTTCATTTTTTATAGGAAGGGAGCAACTGACGATTAAATTTCGATTTTTCGACATTTTCTTGATGACATCTCTAGATTCGAATCACTCGGTATCTTTTACTACCTAATTTCTTCCAACTTTTTCAACGTTATCTTATAGACCGATAATCAAGCTTTAAAATAAATCCCGAATCGGTCTTTCAAGAGCGTATTTGGGGGGTAAACACTAAACTACAACCAATACAAAGATTAAAGCAAAAACATAAGAGAAAAAGCATAAATAATTAATTCCAAGCTTGTTAGCTAAAGCTACAATTAAACGTGGTCGAGAAAGCCTTTTCGAGTAAGGCTGCTTCTGCACATCATGATATGACGTGAATCTCTTATACTTCATTAAGACTATCCAATACGTTTATTTTTCAATTAATTGGGAATACGCTTAACGATTTGTTTAAGAATGACTTTGACAAAAATACCATTTTGGATGCATTTTGGATTTGCCTTGATCACCATACTCCCCAGAATGTAACTTCATACTTCTCCAATAAGCACACACAATAGCCTTTTAATTAAACCAATGAATTTTGCAAAAGTTTTTCCAGAAATGTTCAAATCTTTGTTGCCCTAATATCGCTACATGATCTGTGAAATTAATAAAAATGAATATTATCTGAAATTAAGATAATATTTCTAACTACAGTAATTCTTAAATGTGATTCATGTCTTTTTGTACTCAGTAAAATAGCGTTCAATAAATACTGCTTTATTTTGGTGGCCTTTTTCGCTTATTTTTTAATTTTAAATGCAAACCTTGGTAAAATTATTAGATTTGGGGGCGGAAAAATGTAGTTTTGCCACGTCTACCTTAGAAATTTCCTAGATCCGGTACTGCGATTATTAGCTCGGTTAAAGTCAATCATTTCCTCTAACAGTTCTTGTATATTTCATAATTAATATGTTTATGACAGCCATATCTTCCTGCCAAGTTCAAGATTTTAAATTTATATTCAATATCACTATTCCTAAAACTCATTATTGGATTTTTTCTTGTGTGGTTCATTTGTGTTGGTTTGACAAATTTACTCATGCCGCAAATGGGACGTTCATGTAATAAATAGAGTATTTATCACAGAACCTATATTTAAAATTTTAATAAAACAAAACCGACCTCAATAGCTGTTAACACGATATGTTTTTAATATGGCCCAATATTGCTTTGTCTAGAGCTTTTATACCGTGCATGTCCAAAGAATTTTTTTTCCTTTAATGACTGAAAGTTTTTTACTTGACATGCAAGCAAATGTTTATACAGTAAAAATAATAAACTATAATTTATGGCTGTTTACACAGTTGAGCATTGGTTCCTTGTATACTTTTTATTTCTTATAGCAACAGCAAAAAATTATCTTTTCCGACGAAACTCATTTCCATCTCGAAGTTGATGTGAACCAGCAAAATGGTAGGATTTGGGGAAGTGATTGAAGAAAAACCTTTACATCCTCTTCGAGTAACCGTGTGGTTTGCATTGTAGGCTAAAGGTGTTATACACTAGTGATGTAAGGATACGTATCCAAAAATCCGTTGGATCCGAATATTAAAAGAATCCGGATTATCCGGAACCGGCCGAGAACTTGAATACGGATTCGGGATCAAAATAAATTCGCATCGGGTGGTTACTAATGCAAAGTGCAAAGAGAAAACGGAATCGGAATCGAGTGTAAGCGAACAACACGGTCTGCGATTTGGCATATTTGATATTCTGCTTTCTCTTTCTAATGACATTTCCTAAAAAAAGATGGCATAGTTATCGGGGTAACGGGTATCATATGAGATGAGACCCATTGGTTAAACTAGTCCCGCCTCACCCGAACCGAATTCAAACGAGAACGGCGCGACGCGGTGCCTTCTTATCCCTAAACTTCGACTTCGACTGGTATGATACCGATACCGCATCGACCTACCTAGCCGTGTATCCGGATAGAAAATGTTTTAGTCTGTTGCATGCATACGTATACATGATCTGTAACCGCTTTCGCGCGGGTCAAGAAATGGATTCGAATTCGGATAATGGATACGGATATTAGCTGATTCCGATTCCGTATGATTCGGATATCTAATGAATACGGATATTTACAACACTATTATACACGTACGTAGTTTTTACGTAGATTCAAATTTTATAAAGAAAAGTACAGGATCCCATTTAAAATTCCAAAGTTACCCCCCACCCGTTAAGATAGAGAGAGGGGGAAATGTCAAAACGATGTTTAAATATGTCCCCCCATCTCGCTATTAACTAACCTAAATTTCATGAAAATATTTTAAACCGTTTTCGAGATATCGCTTCGTAACATATTAAAAAACACCCTGTATAATTTACATACATAAATTCTAAATATTAGTGAGATTTTGCAAGCAGAAATTCCAGACACGCTAACCCATAAACGCTAAACTTTAGAGTGGTCTTTTAATTAGAATTTTTGCTACATTTACTAGCTGACTATCTAAACCGACCACAAATGGGAACCTTCTAATATTTAATTAATTTTTAAGGTATTTATAAATCGCATGTTTCCAACATCACTTTATAGTGTGTCTGAAATTTCTGCTTGCAGAATGCCCCTATTGTCTTATTGACGCTACGTTACTGAGTACGTGTAACAAGACTTGTCAAATTTCACAGCTTGCTAGGCAACAAACCTTCAAACATATTATCGCGCATTAATATTGGCTATTGATTGACACGATATTTTGCATGCGAACAACATGTTTGCGACGCATGTGCGAGGCCTAACAAATGTTATTTTATTTTTTCAATTAGTTGTCGGTGTACACTGAGGGAAATGATATAATAAAACATTACTGCTAAGAATTAATTTGTACGGATAACATTTTTTTTATTAACCATTATTATTTAAACTATTGATGTAGTAACAGAGATTAACAACTACAGCAATCCCTGAAGTGCTAGAACGTCACTTATAAACAGTATACATTAATAACATTACCAATACAGTTCTGTCTTATGCCGTCCAGTCCTAATACAACTTTCATTTAAGAGTAAAAATTTCATTTCTTACTGCTACACGAGAATAATTATAATTACCTTTAGTTAGTTAGTTACCTTTGCAAAATTGTCATGCAACTGTAAAAAATATTTTTGTATCTGTTATTATTTAAAATCCCAGAAGAGGGCGGGATTACCATTTCCGATATCATTGCCCATCGGAAGTAAAATTATCATTTATTACAACTGTGAGATATATTATTACAGTTATAAAACTACATAATAGTCCCAATATTACTGGCTGGTTACTATAAAAGTCTAGGGGATTACTGCCTATTAGCTTAGTTATGATTTCAATTTTTTACTGGCTGAGTCGCCATATTGCTACCACAGTAAGACGGTCTAGCAGTTTTTATTGTATTGAAGTAGCAAAGCTCATTGCTGTCCCATAGAGTATTAAACAGTTGCTTAAGGAGTCTAAGAATTCTTATAAGGAATAATTAGCTTTTTTCTCAGTGTAGGTAGGGATAACTATTCTTATTAGAAGTTGCCCCTACGCCATTGTGTATATAAAAATGTTAGTGATTGGGTTGTACTTCTGGATGGGCCCTTAGGCTATTTTAAAATTTTTATTTCTCCTCCTTTATGCTATTTGACTTTTCGCGTTTTTGATAACGGGTAGGTATACAGCAATTTTTCGTAATACTGAGATTTCCCTAAACTATGTAATCAATAAAATACTTTCCCGTGTTGCAAGCTTCTTAATCTACTATGTAAACGCGCGGCAGGACTCGCTAGACAGACTCTGATATTACTGACTGACACTGATTTCACAACACAAAGGGCCTCAAAATTTTCATGACAAAATTCTGTAGGTTTTGACGTCGTAATCTGTGTTGGTTGTATACCAACGATATCTAGACTAAACAACAGTTCTGGAACATACTGCGCTATTATCAAAGTTTCTGTCACTTTAAAATTTGATTTAAAATATTGTATTTCCTCGCGTGCATGATATCCCCTCAAGATTTCCCGGATTATTTTATTCGAGTACTTTCTGAATAGCAGTAATACAATAGCTTTTTTCAATACCGAACAAAATGCAATTTGTCTGCGAAGCATCCCGTGGGAAACCACAGTTGGCCAAAAATAACCTGCGTTCCATCCGAGAAAAACAGGAAAAGCTTCCAGTGAACAATGATAAAACGTAGGTAATTTGTAACGGGTCGTTAAAATTTTTCCATGTTTATTGGAAAGCGGTATTTTTAAGTACCTCGATTTAGAACATGTATTTAAGTGTTTTAGTTAAAAATGTTAAAAACGGTTTGGTTTTTGGTAAGTGTTAAGAGGCAAATGCAGTGCTCTTTACTACTATGGTTTTTTTTAACATTGTTGTTGCCTAGTTACTAGCTGTAAGGTTTGTTTTTCTCCTATGTAAAAGTACATAATTCTTATTTGTTTGATATCAGTATTATAATTTTGTTTATCGGCAGCCAAGGAAGACAACATATCATGGGGGAAAACACCACTTTCACACTGTTATATAATATTTTTTTAGTAATAACGTTTTTGTCACACAACAAATAAATACGTTACGTAATTCCTGACACATAATGGTTCCAGTATAAATATCCAACCATCTACCCTTACGGGAGGTGTCCGTGACCTAAAGATACCGATCAATGTACCAAGTAGCAGGGAATCATGAATTCATGGTTGCTAGGAGCATGTAAAAAATTGTTTGTGATTTATTTAACATCTAAAAGAAGCTGAACTCAAGCTTGAGTAAAATATCAATATTTAACAAAACAATGAGTAAAGAATTATCAGAAGGTATTCCACTTGGTCTAGAACACGAGGCTATTAAAATCCTATCGTGTTTACTCCTGGAGTAATCGAGGTATTTTTATGAAATGCGATACAATCGATTTTATGGATTGGGGTGTCGGAAATAAGTCAACGTTTCGTCGCCTATGGAAATAGTAAAAATGTTGCAGCTGATCAGTTGGTATCAACACATGTGGTGACATTTCTAAAAAAAGGTTGCCTTTCTAGAACTATTAAATATACGGGCCACTGTTTTCGACGTTTATCTGCGTCGTTGTTGATGGATCCTGGAGCCGACTTGTGAACACTGCAAAGGCATGGTGGGTAAAAAGCACCCCTGTGGGCTAAGGGGTATGTTGAGCCTTCTTTACAGAAAAAAAGAAGATTGACACAAAAATCATGGGGGAGAAAAAAATAGAAGAAGAAATAAATAGTCAATCTGAAAGTACAGTATCAAGAAATACCGCCATGGTTTGCACAAGTTCATAGGATTAAATATTTCCACAATTGAAAATTGTGTAATTAATGTTTACGATAAGCGAATATCACGAACTTCTTATATATTTAGTGAAAGACTGTATATACGCAAATATCTAGCGTCTGATGCAATGCACAAAATATCAGTCTTACAGCTTTGGAAAAATTATATGCAGTGTATAAAACTCGTATAAAAAGAATAATTTTGAAATTTGTACAATATACTATATTAGTTAGCCGGTTTGTTACATATCGCAGATAAATATTATGTGTCTACAAAAGGGACCTAAATGAGAGTCAATAAGTCAAAACAAGTTGTGGCTAGCTCATATGCCTGCAATGCAAATGTCATAAATAACGTTATACATTGGCATGACCACAAAATCTCCACTGGCATTTCAGTAAATCTTAAAATATGTAATATAGTACAAATATTAGTTTTAGTTAATATAGATACATTTTAAAATATAATTTAATATTTCCATAGAGTACAAGTATTTTTTGTCCTATAGCGTTTCCTTTGGAACTAGGATATTACATGTTATTCCTTTTAGGCCCTTATATAAGTATATATAGATATTCTGTTGAAAACGTTAAAGGTTAACTTTTTCAGTATATTTCACTCACGATTAATCGGTTTAACTTTGACCTTTAAATTATAAATAAAAATACATAGTAATTATAATTTAAACTTTTTGTTAATTGTGATAAATGAATTTAGACAAAAATGCTTCGTAAAAATGGAGTGAAAGAAATAAAAAATGTCTCATTTAGGGACATAAGATTTATGAAAGGACGGGTGTCTAAAAATAATATTTGATAAACTGAAAGCTATGCACATTAAAGGTGACCCGTCATAGCCAAACAACACACGAACATAAACACTTCTTGTACAGTGTGTGTCACAACAAGCGTCCTTTAAAAATTTGTTTTGTTTGTTTGTTTCTCATAAAATTATCTTTGAAGATATTGTGTGTGAAATGTACAAATTTGATTAGAAATAATTCTAATTTTTTGGGGATAAGGTTTTCGAATGGAGTATTTTTGTATTATGAATTAAAAAATAATTGATGGTAACGTAGAGTTTTATTGACTACTAGACCTAAAACTAGCTCTCAGATTAATTTGGCCCACCTGGCAATCATACGCTATAGCCAGGCGCGTATTGCCAATAAGGTCATTTGGTCAAATGACCCACTTAATAATTTATTTTCAATGATTCACCTAATAATTTATTTTTTAAAACCTAAAAATAATTATATTTTCTTACAAAAGAGTGCAAGTTCAATGCGACTGCGAGAACTTCCCAATAAAGAATCCAGCCAAGCTTGCTTACTAAATTGTCTTCATATATAAGGGAACAGAAAACTATTTAAATGCATTTAAACTAAGAGAGAAACAAACATACGCGCTTTAGGAAGTTAAAAAGAGACAAATATATGATAAAATTGTTGACGGCCCACCAATAATATCACTTCAGCGCCGCTTCTCGGCTTGTCCCGGCCCGGGCCACTGTGGTAATGCACTCGAACCGCTCCGTGAAATATACTATTGCAAAACATTTGGGTTAGACAAAGAAAAATTAATTACCTAATATGGGCATTGTATTTGCATAAACTTTTTTTTACCTGTCATTACGTCGCGCCAGCACTATTTATTAGTTTAACTGTTTCGGTTTTCCTAATTTTGTTGTGTATCTAATATGTTTTTGGATTTCATTTCATATTTGTGTTGTGTCCTTTGTGTAGTAGTATAGGACTAGTACTTAAGTACTTCTGTTACCAATGGCTTTAAGAGTGCAAGAAACTGTTGTGCATGAAATTTTAAAAGTCACAGCAAAATGCAATTTTAATATTACGTTTTTTGCGGTGTTTATTTGTCCCACCTGTGAAAAACTTACGAGCCTCGCCTGCCCTATACCGTATAGACGCATGGTATATAAAAATCATATGGAAATCAAGCCAATCGCAAATGATATCTCATAATATAAGTAATTACGACTAATTAACAATAACATGACGAAATCTAAATAATCAACTAAATGACCTAAATTTCAACTAAGTTTTAAATATTTCAAATAAATCACTGGGCAAACGAATATTAACGTGTAATTTTTATTGGAATTATTTTATTTATAAGTATTCCTTAATTTTTATTTTTATTTTGTTTTTTGCATGACCACTAGACGATATATTTCTTCGATTTTTACGCATTGGGCTTTCTACGGATCTCATAAATAATTTACTACAAGTCTACACAGGCCATTAAAGAAGTTACATATAAAAGGAAAATCGTATCTTAATGGATTTAGTCGTTTAAGCCTCGTAGGTCTCCGAAAATAGATTGGTAACTTTTTATAGTCTATTAGGATATAAATCAATAATGGCTTAAGAACATTATGGGTACTTAGTTGTGATAAAAGAAGTATTTAAAATAAAAAAGAACAGAGTACAGACTGATTCGGTACAAAGGTTTGAAGAAAATAGGGTATAAATTATCCGATCAAACATCGACAAATGCTCAAAAATCTTATAACAACTTTCTCAAGCATGTTGCTCGTAGAAAACAGAACTCCGCTTACGGCGTCGGCGTCGGTCTGTTTCCAAGCAACATGCTTTCGAAAACTGTCAAGATTTTTTCCATTGTCGGTTTGTTTTTGGGACATTAATACTGATAACCAAGCCATAAATTCGTGTTAGATTTCAGGTACACTAACAAACCTGGGCAAACCAGAGCAACCCCGCAGAAACTCACCAAAAAGACAGAAAAAGATCCATGCAATGCTTGGTAAAAAAGTTTAACGATCTAGAAGATTAGTGTTACTTTTTTCCATCAGAACGGTAATTACCTCAGTTAAAGTCCATCATTTTCTGTAACAGTTCTTACATATTTCATAATTAATAGGTTTATGGCAGCTGTATCTTCCAGCCCAGTTCAAGATTTTAAATTAATATTCAGTACCACTATTCATAAAACTAATTATTGAATTTTTTCTTGTTTGGTTCATTTGTGTTGATTTGGCAAATTTACTAATGATGCAAATGGGACGTTCAATATTAAGTGCATGTAATAAATATAGTACTTATCGCAAGACATACGAGTATTTAAAATTTTAATAAAACAACACCGGCCCCAATTGCTATTAACACGATATGTTTTTAATATGGCCAATATTTTCTTTGTCTAAAGCTCTTATAACGTGCAGACATTTTTTTTCTTTTAATGACTAAAAGTTTCTTAGTTGACATGCAAGGAAATGTTTAAATAGTGAAAATAAACTTTAATTTGTTACTATTAACACAGTTGCGCACTAGTTCAGTGTTTACCGTTTATTTGTTGTAAGTTGCAAGCAACATCATTTTAAATATTAATAACAGCAAATGAACTTCTGTTGGATATTAACATTGCCACCTAACGCATTTTTCCGTAACATCTGACAAAATCATATATTACTGATCTGCTGAAACAATGAATTTATCTGTGTGTTATCCCCGGGATTCAATAAAAAGTTTACGATTTAGAGCTGGTTTAAATTTAGATCTACTAGCTGCTTAGGTTTGGTTTCGACAAGTTCTTGTCCTGTCATTGTTAATAAGTTTTTCGTAAATTCTTATGGTATTCTATTATGTTTGCTCTAGTTTCCATATGCTTTTTATATTGGAATTTTGTGCTGAAATCAATTTAGTTTTGCATTTTAAAAAATACATAGGTATTTCAATTAGTGGTGGGCAGAATCGTATTATTTTAATAAAATCTTATGTAAAAATAGTTTGTAAAAACAAGCTTTTATTATGTAGATGCACTAAAACGAAAAAAATAAGTATAGTTTTTTCATTGGGGCAATGCTAAATGCTATTTATAAGTGGACGTAGTTTACATAAGTGGATCATATTAAAAGTGGTATCAAAGTTATCACTGACACAGACATAACATATTATATTAAATTTATTTTCTTAAAAGCTTGTCTCGCGCGAAAATTTCATGCATGCATTAATTTTGTTCCGGTTGGGTTGAAGTTTGAATTTTTTTCTTTTTTATTTACGGGACAAGCTTTTAACACAATAAATTTAACATAACATATACCAGTTTCAGTGATAACAACGTTGATACTAATTTTATTAGGATCCACCCAAGCGAACTACGTCCACTTTTAAAAAACATTCAGTAATGCCCTAATGAATTTTTTCGTTTTAGTACATCTAAATAATAAAAGTTTGTTTATAAAAAGTTTCTGGTAATGCATCATTATTACAGAGCATTTTACCGGTTTGCTTTGAGCTATCTAGCCATCCGCCATCATGTGGCGTCCGCCAATTTGGGTTTAAAATGACGTCAGATAGCTTATCGGATCCTACACGTCTAACCATTTCATTTGGTACCCATATTAAGGGGATTATGAAGAAAAAGGTAATCCGCCATCTTGTGACATTCACCATATTATGCGGTTTAGAATGACATCACATAGCGTATCGTATTCTACTCGTCAAACCCTTTAATTTGTATGCATATTAAGGGGATTGTGAAGAAAAAGGTAATCCGCCATCTTGTGGCGTCCGCCATATTGGGTTTAGAATAACGTCACAGCTTATCGTATTCTATTCGCCAAACACATTTGTTTAATACCCATGTCAAGAGGGTTGTGAAAAAAAGGTAATCCGCCATCTTGTAGCGTCCGCCATATTGGGTTTATAATTACGTCACCTAGTTTATCGTATTCTACTCGTCAAACCCTTTCATTTGATACCCATTTCAAGGGGATTGTGATGAAACAGGTAATCCGCCATCTTGGAGGCGGAGCATCCGCCATATTGGATTGAGAACAATATTAGATATTATGGTATATTGAATTGTCACAGGGCTTATACGAGTGTGCAAAATTTCAAAGCTTTAGCTTAATTAGAACTAGTCTAAATTTTGATTGCAATATTTGACCTAAATATACATACAAACAAACTAACAGGTAAAGTTAAATAAAAGCTTGTAATAAAAATCAGGTTATGAATTATTTCCATAGTCGTATTACAATTTAAATTGTATTATTGTTAATGAAACCCGCTACCATTCATAATTCATATGTATTTGACGGCGTATTACGAATGTGAATAAAGATTTTCTCCTCATTCGTCACTTAGTACCAGTTCTGCTGTTGCGCGGAGCAAATAGCATTGTTAATTCTTCCGCGGTTTTTAGTTTTTACTTGTACACTTTAGTAAGTTCATTCGATTTTTAATAAATATATTCTTATTTTTAATTAAGTTTTTAGTTTTTTGATATGTGTGATTTTATTAAAACACGTTTTAGGGTTTGAATATACACGTGGAATGATATTTTACGTGATTTTTTCTTCTGGCAGAAATTGATCCATAAGCTTTGCTAAATGATGAGTCAGTACCAACTGTGTGGAAAAATAGATTATTTTCATCCGGAAATGTGTTTTCAGAGGTTTCATTGGTGGAATACAGAAATGCCATTACGGTGACGCGCCGAGATGGAATTATAGCGGTTGGTCTTTGTCCTACACATGCACAATGTATGAAGCAAACAAAAGGCTAGTTATGAATGAACGACTGTGTCTTTTTTTAGTGAAGGTCCATGGTTTAAACAAGGAAGGTGATTTTGGAGTTCTTATTCGACCGAGGAAGTACCACCCCACCATCCACTTAAATGGCTGGTAAAATATCTACGGATGTTTCCAGCTTTGGGCGTGTGAATCGGACTTTTCTAGGTTGATCCATGGTAAATGGTATTTAGGCATCTGCCTTCGTTGGCCAAGATGTATGATAACAAACCGACGAGCTCTAATGTAGCGGGGCAGTTACTTGAGGAGGATTTGCTAATTTTACTTCATTAATGCCACATGGTTGTGATCTATCGATGCACTTTCCCAAAATAAATCTACACCCAAGCAAAACATCATTGATACGGGCCAATAAACAGATCTAATGTGGCGCCACTTATACTAAAATAACGGTACCAATAACACACCGTTCAATAATTAAATTTTCTGTAAGTAAACTCAAAACGTTTACATAATGAATCAACATTAAAAGTAAATCAGATACCTAAATTTTTAATTAAAAAAAAAGGAAAGTAAAATATGAATTAGATGTGTCGGAAAAGAAAATAATAATTTTACAACTAGCTTTAGGAGGTCGCAACGCCTTTACATTGCTGGAACTGTATGTTAAATCGATTTTTCTTTGGTTTGCTTGGGTATATAAAAATACTCATTAAAAACATTTGGCTTTTCATGCGATTATAAAATTAGGTACTTATATTGATGTCATTTAAAGCTGGATCCTGGAACATCAAATAATGTCGATTCCAAGACCGAAAACTATTCTTTGTGGGGGCTACTTCTCTACTCCAAAGGCTTGGACAGCAACACAGGTCCAGGACTTCCTTCTTTGAACCATCAAAACGTCAAAAAGCTGAGTTCAAACACCGTGCCTCAAGGAGATAATTTTATTGAGTAAAAAAACCAAACAATTAAATAAAGCCGGGTAAATAATTTGGCTAAGTTTTCCCTAAAACGAGCAATATGATCAGATTCCAACACATAAAATTATAGGTCAGAATCCACGTCCATTCAAAATATATAATAAAAATGAAAAAAACGGTCCTTACTCATACCTTAGAGTCTTTAACAAAGATTTATCTGTACAAACGGGATGAAATTAGATTTTAATTTCCTCAAAAGAGTTTTTCTCCCGGCCCAGATTTGCAGAATGACATCGGACAAATGACAAGTTAAAAGTTATAAACGTCAGCCAAGACGGTATGACCGAAACTATAGGTACTACCTTGAGTTCCTTGCGAATCCGAGCGGTTTAGTTGAACTACTTGAAAATATAGCAGTAACAAACCCTTTTTTATACATTTACGAAAAAGCTCAATATAGACCGGTGTTGGCAGTAGAGAAACTAGCCATTAATTTTTTCATTAGCGTAGTATTTTAGAAGGTAAAAAGGCATTCAGTCTTAGTAAATGCATGCCATTACATTTTTCGAGTAAAATTAATGACGAACCATATCACCTTTGTTGCAATTTGAAGGCTCATTGTCACCACTGAATAGAAATGTAAAGTAGTTAACACATCAAAGGAATAAAAAATATGAACTGGAAAATGCTTTTTAAACTTCTAAAGGGCAATTCATGACACGAAAAGGTAATGTTTGTTCATTACCCATAAGAGTAATTAAAGTAGTATTCAAGATATGAAAATAAGCACGCAAGTGTGGTGGCTTGTGCTTAAAATAACAGAAACCCGGCAACAAAGTATTAAAGTGTAAATGAAAATATAGTTGTATAAAACAAATAAATGTCAGACACACTAGCTTAAATAACATTCTCATATTATTTATGTGTATACTATATGCCATGACTGCTTTTAGTGGTTCTATATTATTACTTAAAGTCCAAATGTGTAGGAGAGGAGGTCTACAAATATGATAGTTTTTAATAAGATCTGCATATCAATTTGTTCGTATATTTAGAGCATTCAAAGAATAGATGATCCAAGTCACATATACAGGGTGAGTTTTTTAAAGTGTTACAAGGCGATATCTCGAAAACGGTTTAAAATATTTTCATGAAATTTTGATGAGTTAATAGGGAGATCGGGGCATATTTAAACATATTTTTGATAATAATCCCCTCTCTCTATTTTAAGGGGTGGGGGTAAGGGGTGGGATTTTATGTGGGATAATGATTTTTTTATCTTCTGACATCCTACGAAGACCGGTCTAAGTACTATGTACCGTGGGTGTACTGGGAAAACCCGACTCACGCATCCGGAGCTGGAAACATTCGTAGGAATTTCACCAGTCCTTTAAGAGGATGTGTGGAGTGGTACCTCCTTGGTCGAGGAAGAATTCCTCTACCACCTTCCAACAATTGACAATCACGAATTTAAGGGATTTAAAAACCTACTATTTTTGACTTAATCCTTGCTAGATTTTAACAAAGCCACACTGTGCGACGGTTCCCCACGTTCCTTAAAAAAACAAAGCTATAACAAGAAAATAAGAAAAAACAAAGTGAAAAATTAAATATTCTTCTAAATATTTCGCATGGGAAAACATGTGTTTTGGGATTCCCTTTTGCAGTTCCTCTTTGTGAGCGCTATTTCCAGCCATTTGTTCTCGATCAATATATTTAATACTTTATCATACGTATCTATCTTTATCGAATATTTATTTATACGAAAGGTATTAGTAAATTAGAAATAGAAAAGAACAACTTGAATTTTTTTTATAACATAATATGGTGGTGGGTCAGTTAATATTCTGTCAGGGTTCATGGGTTTTAAACGATTTTTTCACTACAAAAACCCTCTGATCTTTACGTATTAAAAAATAAAAAAAAGTTTATTTTTAACAGACTTCATGAGGAGGTTATCAATTCGACCCGTATAATTGTCATTATTATTATTTTTTTTATGTATATTCACGCATAATTCTTGAACGGATTAACCGATTTCGATATATATTTTTTAATGAACTAAAATTAGTAAACCCCCCTCAGGTAAACTGCCCCGCTACATTAAACCTAGTCGATGGCTTGTCATATCATACTGTAATAAAGTGGATTATTGAAATTTACTCGATAGTTAATTTTACGAGAATAGTCTAAAATTCTGAACAAAGAATATTCTAAAAGCCATAATTTTCGATATTCAGTTTCTCACAGAAAGCGAACATGTGCTTCAACATCTAGGGATAGGAGATCTAAAATACCAGAAAAAGGTAATAAAATGGCCAAATAACTGATATAAATATTTGTTTTCAAAACTCACGTAAAGGCGAGGTTAAAACGTTTTAAGAATTTAAAAACTTTTTTTTGTCAGTAACCGCTTTACGACTAGAGGAAATAAATACAAATTTTGGGATTATATTGCTAGACCCTAAAATGCCGAAAATATGTGGCAAGACCTCCAGCGTCGTTTTATGCCGCCACATTTACAAATGTCATTATCGACCCGTTTCTCTAATGGTAGAAAAATCCGGAAAATGTCGACTATTGCTTGAAAATTGCAATATATACTCTCATAACCAACTGTGATCAAAGTGATTTTTTCCTATTTCGCACATATCAAAATGCATATTACAGGGTGTTTCCTAACCTCTCTGACAAAAGAAAGGAGGAGAATCCTTACATAATTTTAAGACGAAAATGTGTTATAAATTTTTTTAGAATGTCGCTTTGTTTTCGAAATACAGGGTGTTAAAAAAATAAAATTTTATGCGTTTTTTTTTAAATTATTAATTAGTGGCAAGCGATATTCCAGTGATATTTAGTACACATAATAAGGGGTTTAAATACTTTACTTTGTGTCCATTTTAAACTTTTCAAATAGTTCAGTGGCGGAGATCCGGGTAACGAGTACCATAATTTCGCAAAAATAAATAATACGGGCCTGTTTAGCATTGAAAATTTTGATCTTACCTAATGTTAAAAATAATTTTAAGCAAATTACGTCTCTTGCGTTTTTCTCCTATCTCTTAGGGTTTTAGAGTAAAATGTAATTTATTTGCTATGTTACACGAAGTACCTAGTAGTTGATACAGTATCAATAAAAATCATTTAAATAAAATTATTTAAAAATCTTACATAATGAACTCACATGAACAAAAGTCAGATAAACTGCTGAAAATGTCCTCCATGATCCAGTAAACACCCGCGTACCCTGGATATCACTGGACTATTGCTTGCCAAAAAAACGCATAAAATTTTATTTTTTTAACACCTTGTATTTCGAAAACAAAGCGACATTCTAAAAAATTTTATAACACATTTTCGTCTTAAAATTATGTGAGGATTCTCCTCCGTTCTTTTGTCAGAGAGGTTAGGAAACACCCTGTAATTCTCTATGTGGAGGAATTAAGAAATAGGTGGTACCAGTAGCTTACCTCTCAGAAAATGGGGATATTCAAAGACAGTTCATAATCAACGTCCGATCTAACTATATCTTTTTTTAGTGTTCTAACTGTTGATCAGTTTCTCTTATAAAAATTGTGCTCTTAGTTATTTTCTTCCACATTTCATATAATCTTTTTAAAGTGTAGTGAAGATTTTTGGGTAAGACAATTCATTAATTTGTCTTGGGCCTGACCAACCCGAGTGGGGGATTTTCAATCTGCATAATTCGTGGGGATTATCAAAGAAGCCTAGATTTTTTTTAAAGTTTTATTTTTCTTTTGACCTATAATTTTATCTAAATTACCATTAACAACATTTATTTTTCATATTCATTTAAGTAAACGCATGTCTACATCTCTTCTCCTGTTTTAATCTAATCCAAATTAATGCTTTTATTGTTCACTAGTTTTAAGTTTACCTTTGTAAAGTCAATTGCTATTTTATTTTTGTTAATAGAGTTTAAGTGTTTTGAGATACAAGTGTTTTATTTGCCGAACAAAAAGAGGTTATAATTCATAGCAAGCATTATCTAAGAGCTAAGATTCATTAAAGGCGAAACTCATATCTCGGGTTAACTCGCGGGTCGCGAATCGTTGGTCGCACGTTCCGGTTCCTGACGAGTTCTGCCAGAGTTGCTGACGAGTCTACACTTCATTATTTGCTTAAGTTTGGTTTGGTAAGAGTTTTATATTTACTAACACTCTTTATTAACTGGATCCTTTTTGCCTTGGAGACAAGAATCTACGAGAGTGACTTGCGATTAATATAGGTAGTTCGAGATACCATCTTTTATGTCACACACAGGATTAATTAATTAACGCTACCCTATTCTTCATCTAGGTCCTGATTTGTGACAATACATCTTGGCCTTTACAATAACAACTATTATTTGATGGCATCAATAATTGTTGTAACTTTATCACCCTGTATCTTAACAAGAGAC
This sequence comes from Philopedon plagiatum, assembly GCA_963971165.1. Lineage (NCBI taxonomy): Eukaryota > Metazoa > Arthropoda > Insecta > Coleoptera > Curculionidae > Philopedon > Philopedon plagiatum. The sequence goes on from OZ020194.1 coordinate 78,928,459, forward strand.
GTTGCCGGTCGTATGGTAATGAAAATGATTCTTATTTTGTTATGGCCAGAGAAACACTAGTAAAATTTTGCCGATAGAATTTTGCAACACCCTGTATAAACAAATACCCATTATTGCACATTTAGTTATTCAATTACATCATCAACTCTATTTTCATAATACCATTCATTACGTCATAGTCGAAAACATTTAAAATACTTTTTACTTTCTTTTGTAGTTTGTGGAAAACTAAAACCAAATTTAAAGTTTTAAACACTGTAGCCGAGGCTGAAAAAAAAACATTTCCCCACAATAGGTTACGTGATATATCTCTCTCAGGTGATAAGCCATTAATTGTAAGCAACAATTTCCTTTTGGTTCATTCCGATATCACCTCTAGTAGTGAAGTGAATATTTGCAGCTTTCAAAAAATACGTGTACCTTATTTTTTGGTGCTCTATCTATATACCTTTCATTAAAATCAATGGTTATCCGTTTTGTCGCCCCCTTGTTATCCTTAAACCTTTTAATTAAATCAAATCATAAAAAAAAGAAAAAATTACTTCACGGCCAACATTGAACTACACAAAATATTAGACATTATCTATAAAAATAGTTGTGGGTAAATCGATTAATCGATAACAGTTTTTCCCTTTCTTTACCTAGTTAACTGAATAAACCACCCTCTCAAAAGGTCAAAGACCGAACACCTGGAAAACCTGAAAATAATATACAATCGATACCAGAACTGAACGGCACGTGAATATTAAAATATTTTCCTGAGCTAATAAAAGATTTAACTAGCATAAAACTCCCGTAAATGGTTTAAGGTTGATCTAATTATATCGGACAATTTTGCAAAAAGTAAAATATGGGGTTACTGATTATTAACGTTGATATAGGTAAATTAAATTCCAATGGGTTTTTTTACTAGCGAATTCGGACGGGATATATATATATATATATATATATATATATATATATATATATATATATATATATATATATATATATATATATATATATATATATATACAGTGACCGGCAAAAAGTTCGCAACATATGGGAAAATTTTTTATTAGGAGAGTATCGAAAAAAATTTTCCGGGGGATCGGTTCTGCATGTCCGATAACCTTGAAATCGATTTTGACATACGTCACGTGACCACTGGTATAGCGGCAAATTAAAAAAAAATTTGTGAATTTACAAAAAGTGAGGTTAGTTGACGAGATATCAAAAAAAATTATTTGAAAAAGTTGCTTAGAATTAAATTCTAGGTCCTCAAGCAGAATTTCAAGATTTTATTTCAAAAAATTTGAAAAAGCAATTTTTTTAAAATATTTTTTTATCGATTTCCGAATTTCTAGTTTTTTTCTTTTAGATAGCTTGGCTAATGTAAAGCCCATGTATTTGGATGAAAATAAACGAATGTAGTAGTGTTTTCTACAATTGACCGGACAAAATTAAAAAAACAGCGTTTCGCCGGACGCTAGCTGTTGCAATGATTTGTATTTAGCAGCAGTGTCAAAATTTTAGAGACATTTCAATGAGATTACAATGAAAAAAGCTTAATCGTCTTAAATATATCTGAAGTTCGACTTTTTGTAAAGTTAAGGGGATTCAAATAGAAAATAAACAAAAAATTACCTGTTGCACAAACCATTGCAACACCGAGCGTCCGGCGAACACCTATTTTTTCGATTTTGTCCTGTAAATTGTAGAAAAAACTACTACATTCGTTTATTTTCATCCAAGTACGTGCTTTACATTAGCCAAGCTATCTAAACGATAAAAACTGGAAATTTGTAAATCCATAAAAAAATATTTCAAAAAAATTGAGTTTTCCAATTTTTTAAAATAAAATCTTAAAATTTTGCATGTGGACCTGGAATTTCATTCTAAGCAATTTTTTCAAATAATTTTTTTTGATATCTCGTCAACTAACCTCACTTTCGTAAATTCACATTTTTTTTTAATTTGCCGCTATACCAGTGGTCACGTGACGTATGTCAAAATTGATTTTTAGGTAATCGGACATGCAGAACCGATCCCCCGGAAAAGTTTTTTTGATACTCTCCTAATAAAAAAGTTTCCCATATGTTGCGAACTTTTTGCCGGTCACTGTATATATACAGGGTGTCTGGAAAAGGTCTGTACAAAATGCTACCACGTATTCGTGAGACTAAAATAAGACGATTTAACCCAACTTACCTATATCCAAAAGTGTTTCGTTAGGGAGATACAGAGCCCCAAAAGGGTACTTAACGATTCACTTTTTTGGCTCTAACTTTTGAACTGACTCGTATAATTTAATGAAATTTTAATATTTTATGTTGGCCCTAAAGACTCATAAAATCATACTACAGTAGATGTTTGACATCGTCAGGGAAGTCAGGAACGGACTTGCCACCACACTCTTTGGGCCAAATTTTTTACAGGTATCATTTTACAGAGCTGAAAACTGATTTTTTAAATACTTTGGTCATTCCTCTTTGAAAAAGGTACTCTACATTTGTTTCGATAAAATTAGCCGTTTTCGAAAAAATTAAGTTTTTGTATAATATTTGAAATAATTTTATCAGAATACTACTACTACTACTTTCACATTTTTAACATTTTTCTGTTTAAGCGATTTCTGAAATATCAAAAAGATTCAGTTTTAAGTACTTTTTATGATTTAACTTTTACCTGCCAATAACACATTGTTAACGAAGTAAAAACGACGTGTTTTATTGTAGTATTGTAGTATTATTTCAATAACGTGTTATACAAAACTTTAATTTTTTCGAAAACGGTTAATTTTATCGAAACAAATGCAGAGTACCTTTTTCAAAGAGGAATAACCAAAGTATTTAAAAAATCAGTTTCGAGCTCTGTAAAATGATACCTGTCAAAAATTTGGCCCAACTAGTGTGGTGGCAAGTCCGTTCCTGACTTCCCTGACGATGTCAAACATCTACTGTAGTATGGTTTTATGAGTCTTTATGGCCAACATAAAATATTAAAATTTCATTAAAGTATACAAGTCGGTTCAAAAGTTAGAGCCAAAAAAGTAAATCGTTAAGTACCCCTTTGGGGCTCTGTATCTCCCTAACGAAACACTTTTGGATATAGGTAAGTTGGGTTAAATCGTCTCATTTTAGTCTCACGAATACGTGGTAGCATTTTGTACAGACCTTTTCCAGACACCCTGTATAGTTACGGACCAAGTAATTTTAACTGGTAAGATAACGTACGTAAATGCCTAATCGTTATGAATAATTCTAAAAACGAATCTTCATGTTAATAAATCTGTGACCTTTTATTATTTATTGTTTATTTGATCTGTATTTTAAAATTAAGCGAAATTAATTCGTTCATTATTTTAATTCTATCCTCATTAACATAGAATCTGATTAAAATAAACCCAAATGTCTTCAAACAGTATCTCTATCTTTGTGTTTAAAATTTTTGAATTTATTTCGACACTTGAAAACAATTTGAAATCTTGGATCTTGGATGGATAAGTTCCAGAACAATTTAAATTTAGTTGGAAAAGTTAAGCTTCCAAGTTCATTAAAAAAGTTGAATCTTACTTAGAAATTCGAATCTATTTGCAATATTGTGTTCAAGAAATGGAAATTTCTTTTCGGCTACCCATACAAAGTAAAGTAAAACAATTTGGAATCCTTTTTAATAATTTATTTATACTGCAATTAAAATAAAACCCACGATGGTGTATAAAAAGTGACGAGTTTTGTAACTAGCGATACACGTACGAGTATATCTATGTGTGTTACTGTAATACCATGTTTGGAGCAAAGTATAAATGCCTTTTAACACACAGTGATGAAATGTCATCAAATTAAATTGTTAAATAATTTTAATATTTACTGGAGATGCTGAAAATGATTCGGTATTCGGCCCAGTTGTCATTATTCGATATTCGGCAGGATTATTCGGTTTCATGCACAGATATTTGGTTGTATTTATTTGTAAGATGAGCAATATTATATCATATATTCTAAAAAGTCCAATAGTCCAACAGCTTTTATGGTTTATACAATATATATACATGGACATAAGTATTTCAACAAATTGAGAAATTCATAAAATAGCAAAAATTAGGAATTTTTTAAATTGCTTGTACTATCATTTTCGTTTTTGTTTGAAACAGTAGACTGAAGCACCATCTCACACAAATGCTTTGGAGCAGGATTTGAAACAATATGCACAGTAAATAATTCTAGAAATAATTTATTACTAAATGGTGGCCACAAAAGTATTGCACCATTGTTTTAATAAGGTCCATTGATTAAGTAAACAAAAAGCGAACTAACAACAGCAACGTTAAATAACATTTAAAACTATTAACGGGTTTAACATCCTATAGCATATCCATTATTGGCTATAACTTTGGCACATTTACTGGGCATGGAGTTGATTAAATTGTCTAAGATACGAAGTGGCATATTCCTCCAAACCTCTCTAATTTTATTCATTAGAGCTTGTTTGTTGCGAAATAATTCGGTTCGTATTCGTCTTTCTACCTTCTCCCATAAGTTTTCTATGGGGTTCAAGTCGGGAGATTGCGTAGGCCAGTCTAAAACTCTAATAATGTTCTGACTGAACAAGCTTGCACATGATTGGATGTGTGTTTTGGATCATTATCCTGCTGAAAAATGAACCGCAGGGGCATTTCCCAATCTGCAAACGGAAGTATTACATTTTACATAATATTTGCGTACATGACCTTGTCCATTATATCATCGATAAAGTGTAGAGGACCAACTCTCTTACAGGAATAGCAAGCCCACAAAACAACACTACCTTTGGCATGCCTAATTGTAGGCGTTACATACTTGAGATTGCAGGGCTGGTTTACAAGTTTTCGAACTCGTCTTATGCCTTCTGAATTAAAGATATTGTATCGCCTTTCATCACTGAAAAGGACCTTTCTTCTCCAGTGAGCAGCAGTCCAGTTCATATGCCTTCGTGCGAATACCAGCCTAGCCCCTAGCTGCCAGATTCTCCAACGCTAGTCCGGTCCAATTTGACAACCAAAAGTTTTAAACTGACAACTGTAAGAATAAGACACATACATTTTATACTATGAATTTATTTCGGAGCTTTTTCCCAAATTTATAAAGAAAAGGGCAATTTTAGTACGCACTTTTGACAATAATAGAACTAAATTCACTCTAGTAACCCGTTCCAAGATGAAAATCATTTGAAAGCCAAGCAAATCGCTGAAATATCCGAATAATTCATAAATTTTCAATGACGTCTTATTAACAACGACAGGACAAAACCTTGTCAAAACATAACTGATCAACTAGAAGATCTTAATTTAAACCAGTACTAAATCGTAAACTTTCTTAGTGAATCTGGACGTTTATTTCTAGCGGAAATTAATGACTTTTTTCCAACTGTACCCAAGCAAACCCTACGGCTGTTGCAAGGATACTTAATCTAACTTTAGAATTTAAAATATGATCTTTACTTAAAGCTAATTACTTCATTATTGTAAAACCTATATCAAAAAACTTTTATCTAAAGCCAAAAAAACATGATATGAAATTATTTTATTTAAATATCAATAATTTATGTTAATTAATATTAATAAATTGTTCTTGCTATTTAAATAGAATAATTAAATATTATTTTTTTGGCTTTGGTTGGGTTTGCTTGGGTTTGATCCGGTTGAGTTTGCTTAGGTTTGCATGGGTGCTTTTTAATATATGCGTTAGAATAATAAAGTTCAGCTTTAAGTAAAGATCATATTTTAAATTCTAAAGTTATATTAAGTATCCTGGCAACAGCCGTTGAGTCTGGGGTTCCTTAAAAAAAAAAGAAATCCAATTAAATTAACACCGAGTTAATTGAATATTTAAAATATGATTCATATGTATGTCATTTACTTTGCTCTAGTTGAATATAAGCTGAAAAATAAAAAAACATTTTTGAACTATTTTTTGAAATAAGGGTACTCTCTTGAATGATATTCAGATTTTTTGACCCACCCTGTATGCTGTTTGAGTTTAAGCGACTCCAAGTGCAGCAAACATGTTTTTATAAATTATAAACAAATAATAATTGACATTTCGAAGGCTCACGTGATCAGTGTGAACTGATTTCCTGACTCTCTACGCAAAGGTAAAAATAATTTAAAAATTTCACAATTGAAATATCGACGTTTATGACATTTAATAAATAGTTTCCACTATTTATATAACAATAACTTTCAATCTAATTAATTTATAGGTAAGAAGAACGTAATAGAGCACTCTAGATGCAAAGTTTGGCGGTTAACACGAACGTACACAAAAAATCATATACGGGTCGAACTGAGGACGTCCTCATTTAAAATCGGTTAACAATACGTCTTCTGAAAGAATATACATAGTTCTATTTTCTTCAGTAAATTTGCCGTAAAATACATAAATATTTGTGCACAATACGAAGACAGTAAGGAAAAAAATACAAAAGATACGTTAGACGTTTCTTATAAATCAAGGAGTATCAGAAAAGGTACAAAAACAAACTTTGTTCGTCTTCATTATCGGCAAAGCGCTTAGTAAGATTTATCTAAAAGAAAAACCAAAGGAACAAAGTAAATCTTAAAATATTTGAAAAGGGCGTACAGGTGTTTTTATTTACTTTTTACTCTATATGGTTGATATTTACTGGCCTTATTTACAAAGATATAAATCATTTTTATACGTGTACAAATTCGTAAGCTTATATTTGTCACTGTAAATATTTATTTAAAATATTTTTATTGTATCGGTTATTCCCCAGAATTGGGTATAATTTAAGAGAAAAAACTATTTATATGGAATTCAGTCAATGGCAGTCGCATGCGGAAAAGTATCACTTTCCTCACTTGTTAGGTAAATATCTATTCTAAGAGTTGTTTTTCGTTGTTTGAGCAAATGTATTGTAATGGTAACTTTATCCACAAGAAATCTTGCCAGAAATGTAGACATTTTTGAACGATCGGCGGAAAATACTTTTACAACTCTTAAAAAATCCTTTGAATTTTGAGAATGAAATGATCCTTTTATTTAAAATAAAATAAGAAAAACTTTATTTTGTGATACTCTCGCGAAACATACTCGTAAATGGAGTTGTCTATTATCATGTGTGTATGTGCATGTCTGGCAAGCGGAATATGGAAAACTAGTTTGCCACTTCTTACTTTTTGCTGCAGCAAAGTAGGTATGCATATAAAGGAGATTTATAACCTGAGACTGAGAATAGAGTTAGAGTTTTATCCAGAAAGTTTTCAGACAAAAAGTAAATTTGCTATGCTAATGTTAAAAATAGCTATATAGGTTTGCTGAATTTAAAAATAATCATAGTAAGTTTTTATTTGTACTTTTAAAAGAAGAATTTTTAGATATTTTAACTTTTGGAACATTAAAACTTAGAAACAGAAAAGCGATAAAAGGTTTTTAGGGTAATTTTAAATGTCTGCGGCTAAGAAACTTCTTTAGCGAGTTAAGCAAGGGTTTTGGATTTTAAAAGCCTATATTGTATAAATTTAGTAGTACCAATATTTTTAACTGAATATAAGCGAAAGTCATAAAGATGGGAAAATAAAGCAATGTGAAAATCTAACTCTCAGATTCACAAAAACGGTTTAAGACTTCTAAGTAGTAGTTTAAATTAGGTCTTCTTGGTGATCAGCTAACGTCATATCCTGTCATTTTTTGTAAGCCGATATTTAAATTTTCCAAATGGTTTTTATTTTGAAACTTGCCGCTACAGTGAGTTTTATTATTGTGGAATAAATTGTAATGATATGTAATAAATATTATATATTGTACCGGACGGCCGCGATACTAAACAAACTAATTTCCAATCTTCATTCACTGACAATAACCTTCTTTTCACTGCCAATGTCACAATAAAAAACAGCGCCGTAGCTAGGCAAAACTTGACTGAGGGCAAGCCAGAATTTTTACGCCCCTATAGCGAGACCTAATTAGCTTATATACTCTACCAGCCAGATTCTCCAACGCTAGTCCGGTCTAATTTGACAACCAAAAGTTTTAAACTGACAATTGTAAGAATAAGACAACTAAATTTTATATTATGAGTTTATTTTGGATTTTTTTCGCAAATTTATAAAGAAATGGGCAATTTTGGTACGCACTTTCGACAATAATAGAAGTAAATTCACTCTAGCAACCCGTTCTAAGATGAAAAACATTTGAAAACCAAGCAAATCGCTGAAATATCCGAATAATTCATGTTTTCAATGACGACGTATTATTAACAACGACAGGACAAAAACTTGTCAAAACACAACTGATCAACTAGAAGATCTTAATTTAAACCAGTACTAAATCTTAAACTTTCTTAGTGAATCTGGACGTACAGTTTTACTATTTGGCGCCTCTTGCCACCGGCCAGGCAAGGACCTACTCTGCTTACACCTAGGTACGGCACTGTAAAAAAGAATGCGTTTCTAAGGCTAAACTAGAAATCAACAACGAAAGCCGGTCTTATTCTCTTTTTCCGATTCCGGAAAATTCTGAAACATTTTTAAAGGTAAAAGGAACATTAAAAGAAGAAAATAGAAGGCAGTGGTACATAGATAAAATTAAGTAACATCAAAAGTAATTTATACAATTACATAATTTTGCAGACACTTTTCCAAAGTACAATAATATTAATCAAAATCGCTGCAACCACAACTATTGTGATCATTTTACATACCCTAATTTTGTACATATTAAAAATAGAAATTTAATTTTTGGGTTGAAAAACACATTTTTTGCCATAAAAATCAATTGAATATCTATTGTAGTTTCTCCGAAGGCGAGTTTAAGTTTTTTTTTTATTTTAAATGGCAGCCTATCAATTTTTTAGACCATTAGATTGCTGTTTAAATTCCTCTTTCGGTGATATATCACAAATGGAAATTTGATCTGAAAATGGCGGCACTCGGGCTTTTTCCTCAGTTTGAGTAGGTCGCCATTTTGAAGTCCCTGGTTGTTATTTTTGTAAAATAACTCAATAGTTTAGTCAAGAAGATTGTTTAACTTTTATTTTTTAACATGATTTTGTAAAACTATTTTTAAATAATTTGTATATCCAAATTTATATTTTACTAATATTGCCCAATTTTAAAGCAAATCTTCACCAAGACATTAAATAGAAAGTACCAAAAGTAAAATAGCCGTCGTGTAGTACATGATATTAATAACCTAAAATTTTCAAAAAGATACAGTTTACCAGTTTTCTTCAAAAAGATATCAAATAAGACAAAGAACGTTAAGAATAACATTATTTATTACACATAAAGTCAGATTTATGCATTTATCTAAGTTGGCCGTTTTTCAACGCCAACTTAGGTAAATGCATAGCGGATTTTATGTGAAATAAATGTTCCTTTTAACTTACTTTGTCTTGTTTATTTGATATAATTTTTAGAAAAAACGCGTTAAAGTGTGTGTTTTTGATAATTTTAGGTAATTTGTAACATGTATTACGTACGCGACGGCTCTTTCACTTTTAGTACTTTCTATTTAAAGTCTTTGTAAAAATTTGCTTTAAAAATGGCCCATATTAATAAAACATAAATTTGCATAGGTATATAAATTATTTTAAAAAAATTATTATTAGAAATGCCCCCAGTGCCGCCATTTTCAGATCAAACTACCATTTGTGATATATGTATCACCGAAAAGGGAATTTAAAGAGGTATCTACAGGTCTAACAAAATTGGTAGGTTGCCATTTAAAATAACAAACTTAAACTCGCCTCCGAACAAACCACAATCGATATCCAATTGATTTTTATGGCAAAAAATGTGTTTTTGTAAACTAAAGCTTCAACCCAAAAATGAAATTTCTATTTTTAATATCAACAAAACCTTACTTAGAAACCCAAGCAAAAAAAATTAGGGTAGGTATGTAAAATGATTTCGTTGACACCCGGTATCTACATATATATATATATATATATATATATATATATATATATATATATATATATATATATATATATATATATATATATATATATATATATATATATATATATAAATAAAAAATTACATGATCTGTGACAACCAATGGTATCGCGTTTTGAATTTTGTATGAAAATTTGTAGTAGAAAATATTTTTTTGTTAATTAAGACCGAAATAAATGGATAGAAACAACCATGATAAATATTAATTTATGTAGAGAATAAAAAAAAATATTTTGGGTTTATTTGGATCATATGAATATTCTCTTTGAGCGCTTAGAGGGAGGGAAGGATGGTTGCTTTTTCCTTATAAGTACAGTCCTGTGAATTAGGTATTATTATCCCTGTATTTTATGTTACGGATTTGCATGATTGATTTTTTGCAGTTCCTTTGTGCATATTCGATTCAAAAGATTTTAATATTAACACAAAGCTACATAAGCATATGAAAATAAATTTTCAGAACTTATATGTCTTTTGTTTATTTTAACTTAAAACAAATTCAAAATATTTATTTTACCATTTCTTTTTCTTACTGTATTTTATTCGCACAACAATACGCAACCTTTTAGATCTTAAATGTGATGAAAATCCTCCATTACTTACATTTTTACTTTAGAAAGTAAAAAGGCCAAATTTGTTATATTCTGGGCCCATTAAACATCTACGGAAAGTTCTCTTATAAAAGAGAAACCTATAGTGAAGAAAAAATTGTTAAAGACGCAAACGAATATATACACCATACAGTCCATTTTTTGAGCTAATGCACTTTTTATTCCAAGGGAAAAACCTAAAAATTATTTTCTTGAATATATCTGATCTTGATAGTTGATTTTGGAACTTGCCAAGTAACACCTGCCATTCTCGAAAATCTTAGAAGTGAGTTCCAAAACTTCATTACTGCCAAGAAGTTCATAGTAGTTATTTTGAACAACTTTTAAAGCAATAAGAGAAATAAAGCTAGTTCAAATTTTTAATTTTTTTTCACGGTTTTTAATTTTGATAGGCTTGCCATTTAAAAACGAATTAAGGTACGGACCTCGGATTTGCGGGTAAAGGGTTGCATTTAAAATGTTTGCCCTTAACTGCCTCGCATCACCCCTTAAGGGGGTTGAAAAAGTTAAATTACATAAGACAGTAGATTTTTTTAACCACTCGCTTAAAATTTGGTGTCTCTATTTTTACTAATAGCAAAGATATTTGTCCCTACTAAAACTTTTTGGACACCGTGTATAATAAACATTACAGTAGTAAACTAATACTACAAGTATGCTTTTGACTTTACATTTTAGTTTATTTTAGTTTCTAACCTCCGGTTATTCCAGAAGCTTTGGTTAAAGCTTAGTTACCGCTAAATATAATTAAAAACACAATAAAATGGCATGAAAGGGCTTTTATAAAAGGCTTTTCGTTCTCTGCCCTTCATTTACATCTTTGGCAAAAATATTTTATCGATTATTTGCAAATACCCTGCAGTTTAACGTCATTTGAATGCAAGTAAAAACTTGTGCTATCTTTCTTCGTAACTCTGGATAGGTATGGCTCTCTAAGTTAACAGTAATGGGTTGAAAATGACAATTTTAAAACGAAGACAATTAATTTTTACTGCTAATATGGTAATAAGAATATTATTGTATTCGTTTGTTGTTTATTCTAAGACTATGAAGAAAAAACATTTAAATTATGCAAAGCTAACAAAATCTTTTAAATATTGGCAATATTATAGTATTATAAAAAGTCATTGGTAAAGCAGATAAAATGCAAAATATCATAAAATTAAAGATAAGGAAGTAAATATCAAAGCAAACAAATCGAAAAGGCGAGATAGTGGTTTTAGTTGCGAAGGAGTAAAAGCCGAAGCACATTTTTTGAAAAGGACGGACACTAAAGCATATTCTAAGAAAATTTGAAACTGAATTTAAAATTAAACGGTATTTTAGAATATAATTATAAAATCAATTTTTGTAAACTCCATGGGGTTTAAATTATTCCATACAATAAAATTTAAAAATATAAAGGAAAAATTGTAAAAAAGTTTCCTCACCGAGCTTGCAGGGTTTTAGTTAACACAGATTTATGGTATTTACAAAAAGTTAGGAAAATTACGTTATAAATTCACAAAGTTTTGAAATAAAATGTGACTGGGTTTAAGGGCCATATCAAAAAGATTTTACATTAAAGTTTTATAGAACCAGTATTACAACACTGTTAAAATTCAGGGATATTTTACTGCAACATATTCTTATTACTCTGCGAAACTTTTCTGAATAAAGTTTATTATGCGAAAACAAGTGTTTATGAAATGTCTCTTGTTCGTACAGTTCGGAAAAAACTGCATTCTTATTAGAGAACTTGGTAAGAGGGCAACCTTGTCTGCCCGAATAAAACAGTTTTTCAAAAAATGCCATTCTATTGCAACTTGTGCCAAAAACTACAGAAACAAATTAATTTATTACAAGAAACGACTTATATGGGGGAACAAAAGTATTAAAACCAGATCTATATCCCAAACTTTTTACCCTTTCTTTTTTTCCAGGGTAAATATTTTAAGTACCTTTTTTGGATCACTCTTTATTGTAAGAATTTTTAAAATACACTTACCAGCAATATTAACGCTCCCCTAGAAATCTGCAACGATTTTGATGCTACATTTCTTCTAAATCTATTGACCGATTTACATGATTTTTTTGCGTGTTATGGGCTCATTCTATAAGAATATTACTGTATTCGTAATTTTTGTTAGAAAGTTAATTGTCATTGCACACAGGGTGTAATAAATAAATTGTGTTGTTCCCGAAATTTCGCGACACCCTGTAGAATATTCTAGCATTCATGAAATATTGCATTTAAAACATAACTTGAGCCTCAGGTTTTCTTAAAATTTTGGTTTTTGGTTCACTTAGATATGTGTGACAATAAAGGAAGTAGGGACTTTTATAACTCATCATGTTTTTATTAGAATGTAATAAGAAGTAACCCTTTAAAAACATATTAAACTAACAATAATTAACGATTATACTTATAACACAAATTACACAAAAAATTAAAATATACATCAGTAGCGCGTGTTTCTTCATAACCGTTGCAAATCGCGAGGCATACTCGAAATTAAATGTTCTATTTGTTTTTGATTAGTACGTATCATTATAAATTTAAACAACCATCGTTTCTATGTCTTGGAAGGTTGCAGAAAAAGGCCGACGCTGTCTTAATTTTTTGCCAATAATACCCACAAATATGATCGATCGTTCTAAGATCTGGACAGTGCGGTGGCCAATAACTCAGGTTCTGAATATTTACCGCGTGTAAATATTCAGTTACAATACGCGCTATATAGGGCCTTGTATTATCGTTATGTTATTATCATTATGGTTTCGGGAAGAATTTCTGTTACAACGCGGATATATGTATATTGGTCCTTTACGTGGAGGTTCTTTAAATAGCGGAAGGTATATTAATACTATTTTATCGGAGCAGGTTGTCTCTTTCGCTCCTTATATCGGCAATAACTTTTTGTTAATGCACGATGCAAGACCTCACGTAGCGCGAGTTATATCTGAATATTTACACGATGTGAATATCACATATTTACTACGAATGAATCAAACACGATGTAAATATTCAGACTCTGAATTGGCCACCGCACAGTCCAGATCTTAACCCGATCGAGCATTTGTGGGACATTATTGGCAGAAAATTAAAAGAGCGTCAGCCTAATCCTACAACCTTGCAAGACATATAAACGATAGTTGGTAAAATTTAGAATGATAATGATTAAAACCAAATAGCAAATTTAATTTCGAGCATGATTTGCCGATATGCAGCGGTTATTAGAGGTAGAGGTGGAAACAAACTAATGTCTAATTTAGTTTAGTTTTTTATGTAAATTGTATGGTATACGTTTATTAGTGTTAGTTTAATAATGTTTTTAAAAAGTGACTCCTAATGATAATCTAATAAAAACATGCTGAGTTATAAAACTCCTTACTTCTTTTATTATCAAAGACAATTAAGTGAAACAAAAAACAAAATGTTAAGAAAACATTTAGCTCAAGTTAGGTTTTAAGTGCAATATTTTATAATTGCTAGAATATTCCCCAGGGTGTTGCGAATTTTTGGAAAAAACACGAAATGTTTGTTACTCCCGGTATACAATGACAATTAACTTTCTAACAAAAATTACGATTGCAGTAATATTGTTAAAGAATAAGTCTATATTACGCAAAAAAATCTTTTGAATCGAACAATAGGTTTAGAAGAAATACAGCGTCAAAATTGTTGCAAATTTCTAGTGGTGCGGTATTACTGCTGAGGTTTGATTGGGTTTGTGTACATATTATATTTTTAGCATGTAGTTTTGAATTTACATCTTAGTATTATTCAGCCCAAAACCTTTGTTTACTTGACTGCTCTAACTATTACAATAACATTAATTTGAGTATATAAGGTAAAAAGGAATTTTCGTATACCAATGTTAATAAAAATTTACAGGAATTAAAAAAAGAGCTTTTGAAACATTATCTCAACACTAACCAGATTCGCTACAAGGGTTTAATATTTAGTACTGATAGAAAAAACAAATTTATAGTATAAAACTTAGTTGTCTTGTTATTACACTTGCCAGTTTAAAACTTTTAGTTGTCAAATAAGACCGATCTAGCCTTAGAAAACCTGGCCATAAAATGCAATATTGTGCTAATATTGTGTATTATCCTAAGATGGATACGAACTCGCAAGAGCGAGCGACCTGAGCAGGATACGATAGGTTTATTTTTTTATAATGGCGTTTTAATATTTATTTATAAAGTGAAATTTAGATTGATTGTAAACTTTTGTCATCCATCATAAAGTTTAGATGACTGCATGATAGATGGTTATATCTAAACTGTAATATGATTCAATAAGCTTTTACAATATTAAGGAAGTTATTTAGACCAAAATAATTTTTATTTCAAGAAATATTTAAAATTGAAAAACAAAGTAAAGACAGGCACGTTACAAGAAAACCAACAAGTTGTATTCCGTATTATTTTATTTAATATATTATGAAATCATTATATATATATATATATATATATAGTATATATATATATATATATATATATATATATATATACCGGGTGCCCACGAGTTTACTGGCCAGCTCGTTATTTTGTTAAGAAATAATATTTCGATTTGAAATTTTGGGAATTCGTATGGTTACTTTAGATGCAGATTTTGAGTGCTCGAACATCTGACTATCGTTTCCGGTTCAACCGGAAATACAGTCAACTTTGTTATTTTAAACGAAACACCCTGCATATTTTTTAAGATTTGGATTCTACGTAAAATTCTAATTATAAAATATGTATCATACCCCATACCTATATTTAACAGTTTTCAAGAAAATGGCGTTTGAAAATGTCGGAAGAGCCGCAAACTATACTGTTTTAATGTAAAACAAATGAATATGCGAAAAGTTTAATATATTATTCTTACTTCTTTTTAGGGGCCTTGTATGCTTGTGTCATGACAATCTCACTTCCGGTGCAACCGGAAGTGCTACAAAATATGACATTCAGGCACAAATTACTTCAATAATTTCAATCGAACGACCTACTGTAAACTCTAAATTCTAATTTATCTGACTTTTCTCTATAATTTTTGTATACACCGTCCCAGGTCTAAAGTTGATAGTTCTTGAGATATGGACAGCTAAAAATTTAGATGCATTCCAAATTTCAATCTTTCTAATTTTATCTAGGCGGCTATGGAGACCATTTGCATTAAGAAAATGTAGAAAGGATACACATAATTAATA
Organism: Philopedon plagiatum; assembly: GCA_963971165.1. NCBI lineage: Eukaryota > Metazoa > Arthropoda > Insecta > Coleoptera > Curculionidae > Philopedon > Philopedon plagiatum. The sequence continues at coordinate 78,944,199 of OZ020194.1, forward strand.
ATATCAGGGTAGTGCTTGAAGAATAATTTTATTAGGTTTTCATTATAAAAAATAAGAAATTAGTCATAAATTAAGTGTTCGAATTGGTGACCGTGTGTCTTGTTGTGTGCCATCTTGATTAAATAATTGGAAATTGACATGGTTATGATCATGAAGCAGTGTTCAAGCGACAAATGATCTCCATAGCCGCCTAGATAAAATTAGAAAGATTGAAATTTGGAATGCATCTAAATTTTTAGCTATCCATATCTCAAGAACTATCAACTTTAGACCTTGGATGGTGTATACAAAAATTATAGAGAAAAGTCAGATAAATTAGAATTTAGAGTTTAAAGTAGGCCATTCAATTGAAATTATTGAAGTAATTTGTGCCTGAATGTCATATTTTGTAGCACTTCCGGTTGCACCGGAAGTGAGATTGTCATGACACAATCATACAAGGCCCTTAAAAAGAAGTAATAATAATATATTAAACTTTTCGCATATTCATTTGTTTTATGTTAAAACAGTATAGTTTGCGGCTCTTTCGACATTTTCAAACGTCATTTTCTTGAAAACTGTTAAAGACAGGTATGGGATATGATACATGTTTTATAATTAGAATTTTACGTAGAATCCAAATTTTGAAAAATATACAGGGGTTTCATTTAAAATAACAAAGTAGACTCTATTTCCGGTTGAACCGGAAACGATAGTCAGACGTTCTAGCACTCAAAATCTGCATCTAAAGCAACCATACGAGTTCCCAAAATTTCAAATCGAAATATTATTTCTTAACAAAATAACAAGCTGGCCAGTAAACTCGTGGGCACCCGGTATATATATATATATATATATATATATATATATATATATATATATATATATATATATATATATATATATATATATATATATATATATATATATATATATAATTATAATATCATAAAATCTATTTATGACTTACTGTGGCTGGAAACTTAACCTTTTTAGTAATATAAGAACATCCATTACTTTTCGTAATTCGCAGATACGTCATCGCATTTCCAAGGTATGTTCTGAATGTTATTCTCTGAAAACACTTTCAAATCTATTGATCTGATCCAACTACGATTGTTCACTCGAAAATATGTTTGTACAAATATGAAGCTTTACTTTGTCTCACATATTTTTAATGGGGTTAAGGTCTGGAGATTGTACTGGTCGCAGAAAAATCCCCAAGTAATATTTCCTTGAACTCATTCTCCAATAAATCATTACCGGCCAGATTCTCTAACGCCAGTCCGGTCTAATTTGACAACCAAAAGTTTTAAACTGACAAGTGGAAGAATGGTACAACTAAGTTTTATACTATAAATTTTTTTATAAGGTTTTTCGCAAATTTACAAAGAAAAAGGCAAGTACGTGCTGTCGAAAGTAATAGAACTAAATACATTATAGCAACCTGTTACAAGAAAAAAATCATTTGGAAGGCAAGCAAATCGCTAAAACATCAGAATAATTTATACGTTTTTAATAACGACTTATTAACAATGACAGGACAAAAACCTGTCAGAACATAACTAATCAACTGAAAGATCTTGATTTAAACCAGTACTTAATCTTAAACCTTCTTAGTGAATCTGAATGTTAGAGTCCTTCGAATGTCTGTTCTGTTAAAAAAATGTAATAGCATTTCCCACTCCGGATAGATTAGGACTACATTTCGCATAACTCTTAGGATAAATTTGTGTGTGGTAACAATAGTGGAGTGGACGGTACCCAAATTATATCATGAGAATCAAGACATTAAATCCCGTAAGATACTGGTCATGATTTTACTTAAGACATGCTAGGCTTTGCATGCCTCTCAATAGCCTAATTGCTACCAGCAATCTAGAATCCTGAGAAAACCATACAGTTATTTTAGGGTTAAGCTCCCAGTTCTTACCATATACCTTTTTGCATCTGCCCGAAGCAATGCACCTTTTGTGGTTTTAGCAATGCGAGTCTTTCATGGAAGCTTTACCAAATGTTACCCCAAGATACTTTGCATCTCTCCCTCTCGTTCACCCTTTTAACAGCTACATTTAAGAGATAAAAAAGATATTATAAATTTAGTCCATGAAAAAGACTTGTTGTGGATTTTAAAATTTTACGACTGTCAGTTAAACCCATAATGAAATATACTTTTATGAAACCGTTATGCTTGGCATATGGAAGAAGTGTTTGACTACATAACTAAAATAAAGTCTTTTTATTATGCTTTTTATTACAATTTTGTGGCAGGACACTATTCTTGGTATAAATAAAAGAGAATTCATAAACGCTGGTATTTGATATAATTTAAAGTTTTTTTGTGTGGTCTTATAAATTCCCAAAATTGGCTTCTGAAAATTTATTTCATGTATTGCTTTTTTATATACGTAATATAACACGTTATTATTATAAATCTATCTCATCATATTATTTTGTATATACAGGGTGCCCGAAAAGTTTTAGTATTGGCAAATAGCTTTGCTATTAATAAAGATAGTAACACCAAATTTTCAACTTTTTCAAATCCCTTGAGGGACGAAGCTAGGGAGTTCAGGTCAAAAATTTTAAATACAATCCGATGCAGTGTGGTCGCTTGTTTTAAAAGTCCTTAGAAATAAACATTTTAACGTAAATCCAAGGTACGTATCATAATTCGCGTTTAAATGCCAAGCCTTTAAAAATTAAAAATCGTGAAAAAAAAAGTAAAAATTTAAATTTCTCTTATTATTTTAAAAGTTGTTAAATATGATTAACATTAACTTCTTGGCAGTAATAAAGTCGATTTTGGAACTCACTTCTCATATTTTCAAGAATGGCAGGTGTTACTTTCCCTTTCTTTTGCTTTTATTTATTAATAACTCAGTTCTGGTGATGTGTCTTTTTAACAAAACTAATCTCTATTATTTTTTTCATTGGCTATATCGACCCAAAAAAAAACGTATCAGATTGCATTCTTTTACTCTTTAGCTACAAAGCATCATGTTTTTTTTTTGAAATTAAAATGTCCAAATTGGACATATTTTGTCTTTTCTCCTTCCTTACTTTTAATCTTTCAAGTTTCGGTTTTAGTATGGTGTAGTATTTAGGCTTGAAGCCTAAATATATCATTTCCTCTCAAAATGGATCTGTTGCACTCCATCAAATTTAAATATTATTTATAAGTAAAACGATAGTGGGTAGAGTGCAGTTTATGAAAATTAAATCTGATTTTTTTAAAAACAAGTCTACGACTATAAATTGGATAACTGGACGTGAAAATTTGGAAGGAATTACAAACCCGCCATATATAATAATAATAATAATAATAATAATAAATAGCCTTTATTTAATATTCATAATAACAATACACAAAGTAATGGAATCACATCACATCAATAAAAAATATATCGATTTGGGCTGTTGCCATAATGTCTGATATATAATAGAAAGTCGATATCAGTAATAGCAGGTATAAAGGATTCGACATAGAACGGTCTTATAGCTCTCAAAAACTAACATAATCCCCCTTTGAATCGAGAAGTCCGCAATGAATGTAATCATGGAACAGACCATTTCTGTCAGGAAAGGTGACAGTTGTGAAACAAATGCAGAATATTTTACCGTTGAAAAACTGAATGTGAAGTTAAAACGGTAAGTACAAAAAAGCTATGATTCTCACATTGTTCTTTATAATTATCTATATTTCCTAGGAATACTTTTTTCGTAATAAGCAAATTTATGTTGAGGCACAGGTTTTTAATTAGATTGAGTGTGTATCTTTGGTTGAATGCCAGCTCGTGCAACGAACGATTCCGCAATATTGCAAAAGTAAAATAAATCAAAATTCAGGAAAATGATAGCATCACTCTCTTATGTGATAAAACTCGCCCAAGTTTAACTCGATTTTTAGGGTATTTGCCGCTTCCCAAAAAAATCCCAAAAGAATATTTTTGCACTTCATTTTGACCTGGAATTCTAGTCACTGGTCTAGAAATTTTAACTTTGTTTTTGCATTCTTAACAAAAATATTCTTTTGTTCAATCTGGCCCAAGTAGTCCTAAAATATCTATTAAAATTTTTACTTGGCTCCAACAGAAATATAACGCTTTTTGTTTATTGCATAATTTTTTTTATAAAGCGGCATACTGAACATAAAAATAATAACTAAAGCAATTTAGGTAAAAGAGTAATAAACCGTACATTAATGTTACTAAATTAAATATTCTTCTTGCGCTTTTTGGCCTGTTTCTTGTAAGTTACTTCTGGACCATCTCTTATAATAATCCAGAAGTGGTCTGCCAACATCTCAAAACTCCTAAACTCAAAACTACCACGGCACGTTTTCTCCATATTTTATTTCTTGATGAAATCTCTCCCCGTGTTCGTCACTTCGTCACCACAGTTGTCTTGCAAGTAATCTAGATAGGAATCTAAGAAATGTACTTTAAGGGGCACATGGCATCCTAACTTCTGGTAGCACTAAAGAAGATGTGCAAAAGGATCTCTGTAGTTTTCTGCCCTTTTGTTACCTAGAAAATTTGTCGCAACCATTTTAAAGGAATTCCAAGCATCCTTTGCTTTACCCTCAAGTATGGACTCAAACTCTGCGTCTTTGAAAAGTTCCCAGTTTGGAGGACCACAAAAATTCCCCCCTTTATTGTCGCATCGCTGATTTTGGGGAATTTTGCTTTTAAATAAGTTAAGGCACGACCTTACTACGTTTCTGATTCTGAAAGGTGACTTCACTATAAACATAACAAAAGTTATCTGGTTTATTTACACAAACTCGCGACATCTTGTTTAAAGCTAATTTATTTCTAATATACGAACACTTGTAACTAATCCAAAAGTTAAATCAGAGGTGGGTAAGAATTTACACGTTTACTTTTAGGTATTTACAAATATATAGACTATTCCCAGAACACTAAATACGAGGCGCAATGAATTTATAATAGTATCACCCGTAATTAGGTTCAGGTATAAAGTTGGTACCTTTTATCAGGCGCGGCCCGTGAAATTTTAAAGTTGTATATCTCTGTTGCTACTTACGGGACCCATGCCAAGTTCAGGTTTTTTAATAGTGAGCCTACTAGGAATATTTTTGTAAAGAAAAAAAAATTGTAATTTACGAAAAAAAGTTGAATTTTTGAATTGACCCACCTGGGAAAAAAATTAACACGCATAGGTATTTTATTAATTATTTTGTCTAAATACATTTTATATCATTTTATCGAACATTCTTAAATTTTAAGAGAAAAAAATGTGTTAGTAAAAAGTTATAGTCATTCGAATTTTTTTAAACCTGATATTTATTTAAAAAAAATTCAAATGGCTATAACTTTCTACTAACACATTTTTTTCTTTTAAAATTTAAGAATTGTCGACAGAATGATGTAAAATTTGTTTAGAAAAATTAATAAATAAAATACCTAAGCGTGTTAATTTTTTACCCTGGTGGGTCAATTCAAAAATTCAGCTTTTTTCGCAAATTACAAAATATTCTTTTTATTTACCAAAACATTCCTTGTGAACGCATTATAAAAAAACCTGAACTTGGCATGAGTCTCATAAGTAGCAACAGATATATACAACTTTAAAATTTCACGGGTCGCGCCTGCCTTTTATAACAGGTAGGTATCAAGAAAACCGGAGCTAACTTGGACTTTTGTTGGGGAAATTATATATTTGCGTCGCAAAGTTTACAGGAGTCACCTATTTTGATCTCGGATACATTTTGGCTGTAGGTCAGTGAAGCTAACAGGCGCGGTCCGTCCATAAGGTCATTTGGTCAATGACCCACCTAAAATTTTCAGTGATCTACCTAATAATTTATTTTTTAATTTTTTAAAACCAAAAAAGAATCTTTTGTTTCAAAGTTCCATGCGAAAACTCCCCAAGAAAAAATCAAGCCAAGCCACCGTCAAAGGATATCCAAGCTTGCTCCGGGCTGGGTCATATTTTAAATTGATCTTATAGGTTTATACCGACGATATAAATTCATTAAAACTAAGAGAGAAACAGACATACGCGCTTTAGGAAGTTAAAAAGAGACACAATTGGTCGACGGCCCACCAATAATATCGGGCCACTCCCACAATGGAAATACTCTCAAACCGCCCCATAAAATATACTATTTCAAAACATTTGGTTCGAAAAAAGAAAAACTAATTAGATAGCTAATATGCGCATTGTATTTGCATTGTATTAATAATATTGATTAGCGGTTAAACATAAAAAATTATAAATACGATTTCTGTCAGGCCAGCGCTAGTCATCAAGTTTAACGGTATCGGATCAATTTTCTTACATTACCAGCGTAGTTCGGAGGTATAATCTCAGCGAGTTGATTAGAAGGTTGAGGGTTCGAATCAGTGTTGGGGCAAGAACTTTTTTAAATTTTTTGTTATTTAAAAAATTAGATCGGCTCTAAAAGGTGTATTGGCAACAAGTTGCTCCTCGATAAAATATTTTTAAAATTGTTGGAAATCTCATATTTACTACAGCTTACTGCCTGCACGTGCGTAGACAAATATCGTATTACTATGTCTAGTCGGCTGTATTGTATTTATTAAAGAAATCGGAGTTTCGGCAGCGTTCCTAATTGTTTTTTACGAATAATCATACTATTAGCTCAAAATTTTGTTCTATTTATATTCTGTATATTTAATACAAGGCGCGTCATCTATCGAGGAGAGGCTAAACTTACCAAAACGGAAGCCTCTAAAATCTACTAATCTAGAGTATTAAAACACAGAAAAAGGCCATAAAAATCTAGAGTAGCAATGTTCAATATTCTGCAGTACCTATTTTATGATTTTTGCAGTGTTTATTTGTAGGTAAATAATTTCTTGGCACATTATTAAAAACCCGTTCTTAATTAAAACAGTGAATTTTGCTTGTTGCGTTGATATCACTAGTTGCCCACAAAATTTTAACCCACCTGTAAACAAACTCACGGGCTTCGCCTGGAAGCTAATAAAAAAAAGTGTGTAGCATTAAAAAGTTAGTTATTTCAAACGAAGTATTATTAATAATGAAAAACCAATACGACTGTGAATACTGTCAAGCCTTTTATAACAGAACGTTTATTTTGTTACCGTTTAATTCGTATTTTATTATAAAGTTGAAACTATTCAAAACATTTCCACTGCAGTGCAAGTTAAAATCAATAAAAGCTAACTGTAAATTGTAACATAATTTAATTTAGGTGATGGTTAATTTATTAGCTGCGAATAAAGTACAGGAAGCACTGCGAAGGTTTTATGAAATAAATTTCAACAATATGAACAATTGCGTCTGTTCGCCCTATTTCATAAATTTAATTAAGTGTTGCCGTCTACGTAGCCGTTATAATTATTTTAGTGCTCTTTTTTACACAAAAAATTACTGATTCGCACAAAAAGTTAAATTGTTAGGTTTTAAATGTTAATTAATTGTCAGTTGGCAATTTGTAATTATTGTTCATGAAAAAAGTAAAAATTATCCTTTTGCCAGTTGGTAATGTAATCTCGTGACAAATGTAGACATCCACATTGAAATGGCATTTTTCTCGTGGTGACTGGTTCCGTTCCGGATGTTGGCGATCAGCATGCCGATTCTAACCTTGTTCGCTGTTACCCTGAGAAGCTCAGTGGTGGTCAAGGAGAAACACTTTCTTAAGTTTTAAAGCCAGGATATCCTTCTTCCTCCTGGTGCTCTTTTTCCGTAAATTTTGCCCTGTAAGATCAACTGCAGCAGCCCATAACGTTGATCGTTCCTCATAATGTGATCCAAGTACTCCAATTTTCGGCGCGTCACGGTAACCAGAATTTCGCACTGTTTTTCCACTCTGGGCAGCACTTCAATATTGGTTACTCGGTCAACCTAGGATATCCTCAGTATTCGTCGATAACACCACATTTCAGAGGCCTCCAGTTTCTTCATAGATGCTTCCGACAGCGTCCATAATAATTCCATATAGTAGAATTGAGAACACATAACATCGGAGTAAACGAATTTTAGTTCTTAGAGCTAAATCCCGACCTTTTTTTAAAAATTTTACTCATTATAATGAACTGGGCTCTGGCCTATGCCAATCTTTATCTCCACTAAATGATCCCACTGCCAAGATAAGTGTAACTAGCTACTTTTTCTACAGGTTGTTCATTGAGCAGAAGTTGCCCGTTTGGTATCCAATTCTTACTGATAAGCATGTATTTAGTTTTCTTGATGTTAAGATCTAGGCCATAGCTTTAACTCATACTCGTGATATGTTTAATAAGTGTTTGTAAATCCTCTAAGCTATCTGCAAAGACTAACGTGTCTTCCGCGTATCTGATATTGATAAAACATTCTCCATTAATTTGTATGCCTTCCTTAACGTCCTCCAGTGCCAGTTTACAGATATATTCAAAGTCGATATTGAGCAGTACTGGGGACAATACACATCCTCGTTCTATTAAGACTTCCTCTGTTAATTTATTCTCCACTCTTACATCGGCTGATTGGTTGTAATATATATTTTGAATTACTCTCATATATTTATCGTCGAAGCCAATTCTTTCTAGGATTGATATGAGTTTGTCGTGTCTCACTCTATCCAAGGCTTTCTACTAGTCGATAAAGCGTACACAAATATCGCAATTGGCGTCTCTGCATCGTTGGAACAAAACCTGAATCTAATCTTCATATTTTTTTTATTAGATTTCTTTGGTAGAGTTACAAATTTGGACTTTAATCAGCTTCTAGGGATTATACCGAAATTGCAGATGTTATTGAACATTGGTGTGAGACATTTTGTACCTTCTCTAAGAAAACAAAACATTTCGTGGTGTTTGTTGGACTTTCATGTTTTAGCCAAACGGGTGGGTTGTATTGTGTAGTAGTAGAAATAAACTTTACTGTTGTTTCTAGGATTTCTTTATTTAAAGATAACAACAATATTATTTTTTCAAACTTTTTACATATGAATATGGATTAGAGAGACTTGGCAACACCACAGCCAGTACTGACGTCAGAACAAAAGTTTCTTTCTGTAACTGACGTTGTTCAATGCTTTTTATATGGCCATGTCGTTATTCCCACTGGTGCGCAGCGACTAAATAATTTTTTCTGAAGGTCGATATCTACCTTTTTTTTTAATAGTGAAGCGCCATTTAGGAATATTTTTATTCAATCTGAATTCATATTAGGATGTACCGGTTTCAATATATGCAGTGAATTTCATAACACCCTGTATAACGTAGTTATCTACTAAGGAATAGTTTTTCAAAATTCAACCCCTAAGGGGGTGAAACAGGAGTACAACTTTGTATGGAGAAAAATATTAGATTGTCCTATTAACTGGAAACTTCAGAGAAGTACTCTAGAAAATAAAGTTTAAACGCGTGTTTTGCAGTTTTTAATAAATCTACCCCTAAGGGTATAAAATGAAGGTCCAAAACTTGAAATGGAGTAAAATTGCTATACGGTTTTAATACCTTGAAAATAGGTGAAAGTACTCTAAAAATACAGAAATGTTTTATTACATTTTAGAAATCAACCCCTAAGAGGGTGAAATGGGCGTTCGAAGTTTGTAATTTAATTATGGATATAATTTACTAATCTAACATAACTCATATATTTGTAATCATGACGCCAAAACTACAATATTATCACCTATACCACGCGGACGAAGTCGCAGGTGAAAGCTAGTAAATATTAAACGTGTATCAGTTTGATTGTACCTTACATATACAACTCCAACTTTCAGATTTGCATTGGGTTTTCATTTAGAAGTTTGAATTGCTGTACCCAAAAATAGACAAAAGCTTTGAGAACAAAAATAGCCCACTGTTATTAGGTGCCATTAAGGTTGCAAAAAATCCTTTTATATTACGAAACATAAATGCTCTTTTTTCTCTTCCTTGATAACAAACGAGAAGAATTCTCATCCAACTTCATTCATTTAATGACTAATAAAATGTAAATGGCCAAAATTCTTTAAGACTGTTTTATTGTTCGCTCTTCCGAAAAAATCGGGTTACTAGGTTAAGTCGAAAAAGGGGTGAAATCCAGTGGCTGGTAATAACAAGTGGGATCAGACAAAATTTTAAAAGTAGCATTAAGATATTGTAGTTAAGAGAATATCTAAAAAATAGTTTTGTGTACAAGAAGGTTGTGAAAAAAAAAACAAAAAGCTACATCTCGGTAAAATAACCACAATAGGGGAATATTCATGTATTTTTTTATTATACAAAATGTTCCATTTAATATTAAAACAAACCTTAAAATGTTGTTTTTAACAAAATTAATGGAATAATTAAACTATTTTTTTTTACTTTTCGGTATAATTGATTATAATTTTAAAGGCAGTCATTTGGGCAATGGCAAATAATGTCAGATATTGTCTAAAGCATGCGTTGCTATCTCGTGCTATGTTCTTAAATCAATTATTCGTTTTATCTTTTTGCTCGGAATTTTTAACAACCATATTCGTATTGTTTACATCAATAAGACACGTACCCAAAAATAAAGAACCCTACCTCAAGTATATGTTCAGTTACCTATACTCAGCACACCTAACCCCAATCATTCATCTGTGATGTAAATAGAAAATATTTGTTGTTTGCGTAGTGTTCGTTTCATGACTATATTGTAATTTGTGTGTATTTCTTCTTACTAAACAGTGAAATTTCTTGAAAACTACCCTGTAAATATTGTGTTGTGCCAATATGCAAAAATATCACTACAAGTACCTCGCACAAACTCTTTTTTCATGAATCAAGAAGAGCCGAAATCAGAAGAAAGTTTTTCTTATCTGAGACAGCCTACAGAGTCTTCAAGTCTCAGTAGTAATGTACCGTGGGCGTCTGAATAAAAGGGAAATGTAATCTATTGGATTTAAAAAGCTGGAGGTTGGGAGGGGAAGGGAAAACATCTGCAGGCAATTTGTTTCATAATTTGGAGACCCTAGGTCTGAATGAGCGAGAGAAGTGGGATGTGCTAGGCTTTTGTTGCTGGACGGTAAAGGGATGCATACGTAACGCGTCTCTTGTTGTTCTGTTGGAAACAGTCAAGCGGGGAATCATAACGACATAGCGACTAGTTCTTCAGAGCAAAATTCGTGGAAGTATCGGTTGAAAAGGGACAAATCCCCAACAGCACGGTGATGAGCGAGAGAAGGGAGTTTCTTGTAAGGACTGGGTCGTTGATGAGTCAAATGGCTCTCTTTTGGATAGAATCAAGGATGTTGTGTCGAAGGTGATGCCGCACCCCAGATGTGGGAACAGCACTCTATGTTATGTTTTATTTGTGAAACATAGGGAATGGGAGAAGTATTTTCTGGCTCGAAAGAGAAAACAATGCTTTTTAGCTGATGATGTGGCTATTGAAGTAATGTGTTTGTAATAGCTGAGATCATGTTCAAAAGTGATGCCAACAAGATCACGCGATTCTCTAGGGCTTTGGCCATTCATGTGGATCGGGTAAGTGTTGCCGGATTATATGCATATTGACGTGTACAGCCTATTTACTTAAAAAAACATCTTTAGTTATATAATTTCAAATACAGGGTGTTATAAAAGTCACTGCATATATTTGAATGGGCGACTCCTGGGGTAGGAAAAAACAAATTATCCAGCCGGGGCATTGCCAAACTTAAATATTATTGTGGCCTCTCATTTTTGTATCAGTTATAGTGAAAATCGAAAATAATCCGAAGTATTTTTAATTCCACAGATGCATTTGACCAAAAATGTGTATTTCAATTTAATAGGTGTAAATCTTTTTACCTAATATGGAAAAATATGGACCACTCGTAAAATCGGTTGAAATTGTAACCAGAACGAAACAGGTTATGTTGTACCGTTAACACAAATAATTGTCACTAACCTATTACGTTATTTATTAATAAGATGAGCATAATTCCTGCATAAACTACTCCTACTTAATCTTTCTGCTATTCAAAAAAGGTAAAAAATCAAATAATAAATTGTTTATAACAGAGTTCAAAATAAACTTTGTGAAAGTTCTTTCAGCGACGCTTCAAAATTTGACTGCGCCACATAAATAGTTAACTCACCCATTTATTACCTACTTCTTTGGTAGTTTTCTGACATCGGTATTATTGTTCACATAGACAAACGGTTTTCGTCAATATTATAACAAAATGTGAAAAAATACCAACACAAAGATCTTCTTCAATAACGCATGCCAAATCAGCTGATGGACCTAAGAGTCGCGCTATTAGGGAGATTTTGCAAGGGGAAATTGCAGATACTCTAATCCATAAACGATAAAATTTAGAGTGGTATTTTAATCAGAGTTTTCATCTCCCTTGCTAAATAAGCCTAGCAAAGATTTTGATTTTGTTTTTAATTTTTAACTTTTTTTATAAATTATGTGATATAGAATCACAAAATCAAATTGTATCGTCTATGAGTTAGCATTGTTAGTTGCAAAATCTCGTCTCGTCTCGTCTTCGTCTTAGTCTTTATTATCGCAATATTTGGCATCTTTGTCAATTTTGTCATCAAGAAGTGAGCGCTTCTTCCCCGTTAAAAATCAGCTGATTGCAGCTGGCTTCCTTAATTTGAGTCGCCAATACTTTTTCTTTTTAATTAGTTGTCAGTTTTTCATAACAAACCCTTTATTTTTCTGGGGTTTTTTAATAGTGCTACAGTGGATTCTTTTAAGCATTGTATTTACTTAGTTACATAGTGGAATGTTTCCTTCATTAATGGCTCTACCTACGGTTTTGTTAGTGTTTCGTAAGTGTGCCAGTTTTAATGTAAACATCTTTTTATAATAAGGAAAGTGAAATTTACACAGATTTTACTTTTAAAGTAACAAAACCATTAGTCTTCAGTTTGTAATAGTGCGGGTAGTGACAAAATTAAGTGAAATCTTTTAAATTTTGTGTTTGATGCGTTATTGGAACCTTTTTAGTGTTAGCCAAACGTTGGTTCCTTGCATTAAATTGATGGCTCTACTGTATTGTCAGAGTTTTTTGGTATATTGGTATTTTTAAAGGGATTTTACAACAAAGGTAATAATAACAGAATTTCTAATGCTAACTTGTTACATAAAAAAAATATTGATAGAATTGGCAACTTACTCCGTACCATAAGTTTCTCGCCAGTGGCGGGTACCGCTGGTTAGAGAAAATTTAAGGGGCGATTACCAGTTTATTAATGCGAAGAATTCATATCAGGATTTACCAGTTTCAATATATGCAGTGAATTTCATGACACCTCGTATAATATAAAAAAAGAAAAATCTATGAAACATTTAATGTCATTGTGTGAAAAATGCGATTTTTCCCAAGACCTCGTAAGTCTAACCGCATGACGATAAATTAAAGAAAATTTTGTTCCTTTTATTTTATTTGAATAGGAAAAAAGTTTGAAAAGTCAATAAAACTCGGGATTGAATATCTGTGGGCATTTCTCGATTCACTTTCTCTTTTTTCTTGTTTCTGTTGGAAACCGAAAAACAAGGACAGTATTATGTAGATTGATTTTCCTTGGGACATTTTGGTAGATTTAGTTAGGTTTACTCGGGGTAAAAAAGGGGTTTCTACATACTTTCATATGTATTATTTATCTGTATCAGTGACAACACTAGGGATTTTTCACATTCAGTCTTTTGACGCAAACAAGCAATAATTTTAGAAAATGGTCGTTATTGATGATATTTTTCTGTACACTGTGTATCAGTGTGCGTAAGAAGTCCCGGACCAGCTGATTATTAAAAACCCGACAAGTTGGCCTAAAAAAATTTCAGATAAATCTTCTAGGACTGCCACCAAGGGTATAAAAGGGCACAAAAGGGCTGAGGATTTTTCCAAAAAAGTTGACTAACATGTCATTGGGGTAATTGGATTAGGAAATCTAATTTTATTTAACTGGTGTTAAGAAAATAACGACAGGAAGGGGATGAAACGAAGCGGCTGAGAGTTTTTCCAAAAAAAAATAATGTATCATTTTCGGGGTTGCTGATGCCAGAAAATCTAATTTTGTCTAACAGATGTTAAAAAATATTCATGGGGAGGGGGTGAGAGGGAATCGAACGGAGTTGAGATTTATTTAAGAATATTAACTAGTATGCTATTTTCGGCGTTGTTGAGGTCTGATTTTGTCGTACGTCAAATGTTAAAAAATGTTGAGGGAGTGGAGTGAGCGGGGTACAAATTTCTTTTTAAAAGGAATCCTAAATAGCATATTGTTTTCGGGGTAGTTTGGGTCAAGGAATCTGATTTTACAAAACAGATGTTAATAAATACAAAAACGAAGAAGCAGGTGGAATAAATAAAATATAATTTTTTAGTGATATTAGTCAAATAAATCAATATTAAAAGGACAGTGCAGACAAAAAGAAGAGGAGATAAGAGGAAGGGAGAAAGGAGATAGGTTCACTAAAAATATTCACAAAAAAACATCAAAGAACATGAAATGGTATTTTTACGTATTTATTACTGAGAGTAATTGTAAGCTTAATTTGGTTAAATTTAGGTAACTTCTACACAAAAGTTCTGAATTTCGCAGTCGCCGAAGCGGGCGCAATGTCACAGTATAAGGATTCGTAATGACAATTCATAAGCAGTTAAAAGGGTTGCCTTTACTTCAAAGTTTAGAACTTTGGTGTACAAATAATCTAAATTTGACCAAAATTAGGCATTAACCTTATTAATAAATCTGTAAAAGTATTATTTCAACCTCCTCTGTGCCTTTTTTTTTGTGAAGTCTGTTCATTTTTTTGGAATTATTTGCTTTAAACTCTCTCCCTCGATGAATGAAAACTACAGAGAAAACCAAAAACCGTTTTATGTTACGCGAAACAACAAAGACAGAAAAAAGTATACAGTATGAGAAATATGAAGGACTCGATGGAATAAGATAAAATAATGCTGAGATGGAGGGAACATTTTAAAGAAATAAAAGACAGAAAACTCAGCCGGAGATACGGAAGAGGAAAGAGTAGAAAGAAGAACAAAAATAACCACAGACACGGAAGAAGAAGTTAACGAAGCCAACAAAAAGTTAAAGATAGGGAAAGCCGCAGGAATAGACGAAATTACACTTGAAATGCTAAAATACTTAGAAGAGGCAGGAATAGTGGTTTTCATAGAATTGTTAAACAACATGATAAGGGAGAAGAAAGTACCTAGGGAATGGAATACCGGTATTATCCTACCCATACAAAAAAAGGTGATGTGAGAGAATGTACAAATTACCGAGGAATTACGCTAATGAGCCCACCAGCAAACGTGCTGGCAAGAATAATGGAAACAAGAATAAAAGAACAACTAGAAATCACGGTGGAAGAAACATAGGGAAGAAAGGGAAAGAACACACAGGACCCAATATTCATATTAAAACAAGTTACAGAGAAATGCATAAGCAAAACTAAATACACCCTTGCAATGTTTATTGACTTGAAAAAACCATTCGACGGAACAAGATGAAATGATGTATGGGAAAGTTTATATAAAAAAGGAATCGACAGTGAAACGATAGAAGTAAAAAAGCCATCTATGACACGACAAAAAATGTGGTAAGAACACACAATGAACAATCGGCAAAATTTGAAACAATGAACGACCTGAAACGGGGATACGTGCTGAGCCTTCTGTTGTTCGCAATAGTAATAGACAAGGCGTTAAAAGAAAGCCAAACAAAAGAAGAAACCTGGGATATTGGATGCTGGAAGATGAAAAAGGTGGAATATCGGAACTGCTATTCGCGGACAACATGGTGGTAGTGGTGAATTCAGAAGAAAACCTACAGCATAGTATAGACAAACTTAATGATGAACTCAAAAGAATTAATATGAACATAAATACCAAGAAAACGAAATCGATGATTGTTGGACAAAATTACAAAAGACACGACATTAGACTAGAGGATAGGAGCATAAAACAGGTTGAAGCTTTCAAGTATCTTGAAACTGTAATAGAAGGAAATGGTAAACAGCGACAAGAAATAAATGATAGAACGGCAAAATAGGAAGACTGTACCTATAATGGACTAACAAGATTCTTTCAAAGAAAGCAAACAACAAAGGACGCAAAGGTGGAAGTTGTCCAGAAGGTAATAAGTCCATCATTACTATATGGTAGCGAAACATGGACTCTCACAAGTAAGGACAAGCGCAAGATAAATGCAACGGAAATGCGATTTTTTGAGAAAATAGAGGGAGAAACTAGAAGAGATAGAATTAGGAACGAGGAACGATGTATTTAGAAATGAACTGAAAATATGACCAGTACTAATACAAATCGAGAACAGACAACTAGAATGGCTTGGCACATTGACAGAACGCCAGACAAAAGACTTACAAGAAAGGTATACGAAGCAAGAACCTCAAGAGTCAATGGAAGAGGAAATCCTAGAAGAACATGACAAGACGGGGTGAGGAAGTGGTGCACTAGAGAAGGATCCCAGGGAATGAAGTCAGAAACGTAGCACAACAAAGGAAGGAATGGAAAAGACTAATAAACTCAACTTCATAGTTTTACACCACCTTGGTAGAAAGACATAGGAATAAGTAAGTAAGTAATCTCTTTCGCCCAAAAAGTTATGCCTCACCAATGTATATTTATTTTACGAAGAACATTTCTCTTTGATATAGTTCGTAAATTTTCTTTCATTTAAATCTACTTTTAAAATATTTCAAAATATTTTATTTAGAGGACTGTTCTTCATGGTCAGCCATATATTCGAAATTTATTACAGGATAAAGAAATTAAATTCCTTTTTACTTTTTTTCCGAAACTATTTTCTTGGCAGGATTGTATCGCAATATCTGTGAAAGTATTAAGTGTGGGTATAGTAAGTGCTATATAAATTTATCCTATAACTTTAAGCAGAATCAGAAATTAAAGCAAAATGTAGGGTAGATATTTCATTTAAGAAAATATAATTAATTGTAATCCATCACAACTTTTTACATAATACTGTATATTCCTACTAAATTTCAAACTACAGATTCTTGAATGCCCTAGAACTTTTATCTGTAAAAGTCCTGTGTTTATACTTAAACGCTGAATTATTAATAAATTTGTAAAGCAAAGATTCATGGTAAAATTTTCTTACTGTCGATTTCTCTAAGCAGTTTAATCAATAATTAGCCAACTGTAAGCATGTATGAAGTGACAGCACATAGTTAATATTACCGGTGACCCTCAACGTCAATTAGATTTACTACTTGAATAAATCCTTTGGAAAACGGAGTGTTATTTCTATACTACCAGATGAAACCACTCAACTTAGATCGATTTAAAAATAAGCGGCCAGATTCTTCATCGCTAGTCTGGTCTAATTTGACAACTAAGAGTTTTAAACTGACTGACTGACTGAAGTGTAAGACTAAGACAACTACTTAAGTTTTATACTATGAATTTGTTTCTGAGTTTTTTTCCGCAAATTTATAAAGAAGGGGGCAGTTTTAGTACGTAGTTTCGACAATAATAGAACTAAATTCATTCTAGCAACCCGTTCCAAGATGAAAATCGTTTGAAAACCAAGCAAATCGCTGAAATATCAGAATAATTCATAAGTTTTTACTGACGACTTATTAAGAATGACAGGACAAAAACTTGTTAAAACATAACTGACCAACTAGAACATCTTAATCTTAAACTTTTTTTAGTAAATCAGTTAGTTTATATAGCGCTGTGGGTGTATAGAAAACTATTATATTAGATTCTTACAGAATATTTGAATTGCTATGCTTCATAAGTTTGTATTTTCAAAAACATACTTATTTATGTTCGATTGTAAAATAGAGGATTCAGTGAAAAGTTTTAATGTTAAAAGCAACATAAAACCAGCTGAAATATTAATAAAAATTCAAATTTTGGATTCGGACCTTAAAACACTAAAATAAAAATAAACCCCGGTTTATTAATGTAATCTTTCATAATCCTTTCTCCATTTTATTTCACAAGTTAACTCAAAAACTGCCAGTCCCAGTTTTTTACGACCGACTAAATTAAAGTAGGGTTAAAAAACTGTCGGGATTCTCAACTTTTCTTGTAACTGCGTCCACCCTTGTCAATGTCCTCATGTGAACACATTTTCCTTTAGTTTGTATGAAGGTTGGTTAGAGTAAAGTAATTATTAAGTAAATTATTTTTTCTACTCCCTTAATCCAATATTCAAATTAAATATCTTCGATATGTTTCATAATATAATGTTCGTCATGATACAGATTTTCATTGTGAAACCGCGTTATTAGCCAATTTGAAGCTCACACTTTTTTAATCAAGTGGCCTCTTTGTAATATAAATAATCTGACTTTGACAGTTATTTTACTAAAATTTGCATTTTCGTTAAAACTTGTAAGAATATTTAAACTAGAAATTATGTCAGAACAGGTTATTAGGGATACTGAAGAATTTAATTTGTTTAACTATTGCTAGATTAAATAAATATTGTTCAGTTTAATATTTATTAATAAATGCTTGCAGAAAAAACAGTGTATGCAACCCTCATGTTATCGCCATTGATGCATAATATACTATTGTTCACAACTATTAAATAATATATTCGTTATTGATTTATTTTCTGTAACGGTTCTTATTAATTCATAGTGTGTCGTAATGACCCCATTACTTAATACGGTTGGTACAATTAAAGCGCCATAAAAATTATTTAGGTACCTTTTCTTAAATGCGTATGCCACAATTTACGAAGCTTGTTCGGTGTTTTTCATATTCCTACAATTTAGTCATTTTAAAACTTTCTTCCCTCAACAACACTCTATTTAAAGTAATATAAGAAAAAAAAAACGCCTTCAAAGTATGCCGTGGGACCAATCACGACTGTCTTGCATTATCATTCTTGAAAGGTAACATAGGTAAAAGGTATATGCGAATGAAAAATACAACTATCAAGTTCTGAAGTATTAATTTTTAAGAAAATTAAACATGTTAATTACAGCAGAATAAAAGCTTTTATGATCGAAAGTTACTTTATAAATGGTAGCAGGTTTGATGGCCAGTGGGTTTATTCAACAAGGGACGCCATTCAGGATTTTTAAACAGAATTTCCATACATAGTCATGAATTTTGACCAGTTTCGCCAAGTTTTGCCTATATCTGTGATTTTGTTTAGAGAAGTTGGTGGTGGTGGATTGTTTACACTAATTTGTATATAAACATGCATATACAGGGTGTTCGGGAAAATGTGGGAAATCTCCCGGATATGAAAACAATACGTGAAAAGAGTACTACAAGTTCATATAACCTTTTTTCGTATCGGCCTCCTCTTCGGAGATATGGGCTCCCAAAGAGCTCCAATGAAATCAACTTTTTTACACATAATTATTGAACCACCAGGTATATTCCAATTTTTTTTAATATGATGTATACCAGGTTAGACCCTTCAAATTACTATCCAAGAAAGTATTGTGAAGTACTCACAGCTGCAGGGACGGACTAGCTCTGACACTCATGACCCTATTTTTTTTACGCCCTGTATGATAAGAACTTTGGACCACGTTTTTTACATACCTTTAACCATTGACTAAAAATTAAGTACTCTTCATTCATGTCGTTAATCCTAACCGTTTTCGAAAAAACGTCATTTTATTTACACTGTTAGTCCCCTAACTTCTGTCGGGTTGAATATGAAAAAGAGGAATTTTTCCCTGTCGCCAACATAGTTTCAATAAAACGTTAAAATTTAACTACTTAGTTAAAAACTTCATAAGAGGGTTCAACATGGGCCCCGTGAAGTCTTATACACTCGCGGGCACGACGAACTGAGGACTGCTGTACCCGCCACAATAACCCAGCATTGTTCCTTATTTGATCACAATGAAACGTGATTCTCCGTAGAAGTTCCTCCCTACTATCGACGGGAGTAGAATACACCAAGGTTTTGAGGTGTCCCCACAGGTAAAAATCCAACGGCGTTAGGTAGGGAGATCGAGGAGGCCTGGCAATAGGTCCTCCCCTACCTATCCAACGGTTTGGATAGACGTTATTCAGGTGCTCCTGCACAGCAACGCTGAAATGAGGTGGTGTTCCTTCGTGCATGTAGTACACGTTTCGGCGGATTTCAAGTAGTAAGTGCTCTACTAAATCATGAAAAGCGTTCTGGAGGAATTCCAAATAAAGTTGTCCTTTCAGTCGTACCGGCAATACGAATGGTCCAATCAAAAAATTGCCAATGATTCCTGCCCAGACATTAATTGATTGGAACCGATGTTGACGATGCGAAACAATAGTTGCATGAGGATTTTCATCAGCCCATACATGTGAGTTGTGTAAATTCATGCTTCGTCCGTGAAGAGAATCTTCTGGCTTCCAAAGCATTGCAAGATGCAAGACCATACATCGGATGCATATCTGCATACTCAATAAACGTGTTATTTCGAATTATTTCACAATTAATTTCACCACGAAATCAGCGATGTGAAAGTTGACAAGTTCTAAAATGCAGGATATTTATTTCTTTCGTACCTAGTAACGTTTGCAACAACAATACTTTGTTTTTGGGGCCGATAAAATAAAACGCACATTTTTTGCGAACCTAGGTCGAATTGCAGTTCACAAAATTAGACGTATCTGTTATCGAAATACGCCAAATACATGATGTAAATAATATGACGTTTTTTCGAAAACGGTTAGGATTAACGACATGAATGAAGAGTACTTAATTTTTAGTCAATAGTTAAAGGTATGTAAAAAACGTGGTCCAAAGTTCTTATCATACAGGGCGTAAAAAAAATGGGGTCATGAGTGTCAGAGCTAGTCCGTCCCTGCAGCTGTGAGTACTTCACAATACTTTCTTGGATAGTAATTTGAAGGGTCTAACCTGGTATACATCATATTAAAAAAAAATTGGAATATACCTGGTGGTTCAATAATTATGTGTAAAAAACTTGATTTCATTGGAGCTCTTTGGGAGCCCATATCTCCGAAGAGGAGGCCTATACGAAAAAAGTTTACATGAACTTGTAGTACTCTTTTCACGTGTTTTTTTCATATCCGGGAGATTTCCCACATTTTCCCGGACACCCTGTATAAACAAAATATAAAGAAAATGTACAGGGTCTTCCAACGAGGACTGAACAGGGGCTCATTTTTGAGCTTCCTTGTATTTAAAGAAAAATCTAAAATAGCCAATCGATGTACTTTTTCCTGCAGAATTCAAAAATGAAACCAAAAATTTATTTGAACCAGAAACAAAAGAGTTACGCTATGGATAAGGTGTTTTTTAAATGGAACATAGCTTTTTTTATACGATTTTCGGAACGAGTGATTTTTTTTATGTCCGTTCTGATTAAAATATTTAATATTGTGACAGCTATTTTTATTAAATTTTAATGTTTTATCCAGTATAATTTAACTTCAACCTGTTTGAAACATACACTAGGTAATAAAGGTAAAATCACCTTGAAATCCTTCAAAGTCAAAAAATTTGACAAATTTACTATAATATTGCCGAAATGAAATATTCATTAGATGAGAGATTGCAGATTGTTATCTTGTTCTACAAATGCCAAGAAAATGCAAGAGAAGCAAGGAGAAGATTTATTGCAAATTTTCACAGAAATATATCCGTCAATACTATTCTAAGGATAAAGAACCTATTCCAGGAAAATAAAACATTACATGACAATATTATAGTAAATTTGTCAAATTTTTTGACTTTGAAGGATTTCAAGGTGATTTTACCTTTATTACCTAGTGTATGTTTCAAACAGGTTGAAGTTAAATTATACTGGATAAAACATTAAAATTTAATAAAAATAGCTGTCACAATATTAAATATTTTAATCAGAACGGACATAAAAAAAATCACTCGTTCCGAAAATCGTATAAAAAAAGCTATTTTCCATTTAAAAAACACCTTATCCATAGCGTAACTCTTTTGTTTCTGGTTCAAATAAATTTTTGGTTTCATTTTTGAATTCTGCAGGAAAAAGTACATCGATTGGCTATTTTAGATTTTTCTTTAAATACAAGGAAGCTCAAAAATGAGCCCCTGTTCAGTCCTCGTTGGAAGACCCTATACATGACTAAAAAATTGATTCCATCTTAATGAATTTTGCTGAAAATGGTTACATGGGGGTTTTTGGGGTCG
Organism: Philopedon plagiatum; assembly: GCA_963971165.1. Lineage (NCBI taxonomy): Eukaryota > Metazoa > Arthropoda > Insecta > Coleoptera > Curculionidae > Philopedon > Philopedon plagiatum. The sequence continues at coordinate 78,966,233 of OZ020194.1, forward strand.
CTGATTACGATTCTGATGATATTTTTTTAAACAAAATGGCGGATTTAATATGGCGGGAAAATTTTTGAAATGTCGATAAATCTTTATGTATGTTGTTAATCAAGAAGATATATCTGATGTTTAGGTTTTCGGGGTCGCTGAATTCGAATCTGACAATATTTTTTTAAAAAACAAAATGTCGGATGTAATATGGCGGTCACAAATTTTCAAAAGTCGATAACTATTTACCACAATTGTTAGTCGGGGGTTTTTGGGGTCGCTGAATTCGAATCTGACAATATTTTTTTAAAAAACAAAATGGCAGATCCACTGTAGTTACCGAAATGTTTAAAAAGTCAATAAATATTTACCAAAATCGTCACTGGGGGGTTTTTGGGGTCGCTATTTACGAATCAGACTATCGATTAAAAAAGTGAATTGAGTGTATAACCTAAATGAAAAATTTCAAGAATATTTAATTCAATTTTTGAAAATCAATTTATGGCAAAATGGATAATTTTCGAATTATTTCTATAATGAGTAATGTAATTGTGATTCTTTTTTTCAGAAATGAGCTCTGTCAAATAGATATCTGTTACAAGAAGTGAAAAATTTTGTCAGATTCGTAATCAGCGACCCCAAAATCCCCCGAGTAACGATTGTGGTAAATATTTATCGACTTTTGAAATGATTTGGCCGCCATATTGGATCCGCCATTTGGTTTGTCGAAAAAATATTGTCATATTCGAATTCAGCGACCCAAAAAACCCCCAAGTATCGATTGTGGTAAATATTTATTGACTTTCAAAATTTTTTTGGCCGCCATTTTGGATCCGCCATTTTGTTTTCCAAAAAAATATTGTCAGATTCGAATTCAGCGACCCCAAAAACCCCCGAGTAACGATATTTGAGACGATTTTTCAATATTCAGCTGAGTTACATGCTTATGACCATCTTTTTCAATTTTTATCCCACCGTGCGATGCACCAATTCATGTAACTCTTGATAGTTCAAATTTTTGGTAGAGTTTTTCGAAGACCGAATCATTAGTCGTAATATGCCAGTTGGGTAGCCGCCACGGTCCTGCGATCTCACGCCGTGCGACTTGTTTTTATAGCCACACATTAAAAACTCGGTTTTCAAAACTCCTTTAGAAATTTAGGAGACCTAGGTATGGGCTAGAATTACAAATAAGTTTTAAGAGATTAACAACTCCCCCAAGTACTCACCAATGTTTTTGATGCTGTAAAAAGAAGAATGAGAACACGTTTGGAAGTAGAGGGTGGACACGTCTGTCATTTAGTTTAAATTTATAATATTTAAGTTCTTTGTGTTTATGTTTTTTTTTTAATTCTGTATTACGCAGTGACAATGACAATAATGTAATTTTCTTAAAAATATAATCTTCAGAACTTGACAATTTTATTTTTCATTTCATTCACCTGTACGTTTTACCTATGTTACGTTTTAAGAGTAATAATTCAAGACATGCGTGATTGGTTCCACGGCATACTTTGAAGACGTTTTATTTTTATCCTACGTTGTGTAAGTTGTTTTAAACAAACTTGCCAATTTAGATATCAGAGGAGAAGTTTAAAACGGGGATATTGAATTTTACATTTCATCTTCTCACCCCCAACTACTCCTATTTTGACACTTCAAATGTTACTCGAACCTTGTGATACATCATTGTAAAGACCGTAAAAATTCTTATCTAGGCATGTTAAGGAATTTTCCCTCAATGAGTTAGGATCAAAAATATGAAGTCACGAATAAATGGTACAAAAATATTTCAGCGTTAACCTGTCAACATTCTTGGGAACTCTTGTTTTGAAGTTCTCCAATAATCTCGGGAAAAGAATTAAACTACTGATTTTAAGTGAAACCATAGAAAGAAATCAAGCTGCATCATATCTGGAGATCTGGCCGGTCACTCTAGAGCACCATAAATCAGATATTATTGAGGACTAGGTTCGAAATGAAAGCACTATTTATACTTAAAAATGGATTTAGGCAGGGAAAATAATTAAGTTTGGATACACACTCCATGAAATTGCTAAATTAGTAGAAATAACACTGATATTGATCTCTGATCTAGAGGAAAAATTGGAATAAATGAATGTAGCAATGATAGTTTAGTTGCCTAAGTTCTCTACTTTGTAGTGAATAATTATGATTTTACACATTTATTAAATATTATACTATTACATTATGTTGCTACAAATATCCATAATATCTGAAAAATAAAAACGTTCAAATAGCACAAAAAGTAAATCGAACATAAATTGAGTTTTTGATGGCACGCCATTTGTTTCGTGCGTTTTACAGAATTTACATGATTTTTACAGTCCTTTCTGTCCTAGCACATCAAAGGTTTATCGCAAAATTTACAGAATATTTTAGCACCATCATAAAATAAATCAAGAAATTCACCAATAATCCTATTCGCTTTGTCAGTCAATGGTCTTTTTTCGGCCTGTCGCACATCCTTAATCATTATATATTTATAACAACACGTATAAAAACCTGATTTGGTGCATATACGTATTACTACTATATAGGGAACGACGAAAAAATGTTGACGCAAAGACGTAGCCTTTGGAAACAATTTCTAACCAGTCACGTGATATCCTGAACATCCCTCATAAATCACCACGTGATTTGGCCAGTCAGTGAACTCAATACTACGTACCGTCCGCTAATCAAAACACCAAATACGACAACATGGCCGCTCGCGCCTGTCATATTCATAAGTTCCAATTTGAATCTGACAAGCCTTCGATTTCGCCGTGAGTATTTATTTTAATTTATAATAAAATATCAGAAAAACCAGTAAGTATAAATAATTATTATATACTTTAAAGTACAATATCGAAACACAGCTAATAATAAAATGAGATCTTGTTTCGCATGTCAGTTGAGAAAGACAAAGTGATTTTGCATAGGTAGGTAATTCATAATTTAAGAAGAATTTGATTCTAAATATAATGTATTATATATAAATTAATGATTACAATAAATTATACTTACGTATTTTGAGTTTTAATTCGAACTTAAATAATGTGTTTTTGTTTAGATTTCCAAACGATGCCTCGCTTTATTTACATAATGTTCTAACCCGTTTTGCCCCAAAATCTCAAATTAAAGATTAAAAAAGATGTATTCACTCTTCAGTTTACATTCTTCTGAAGAATATCCGCCGCTAAACCTACAAGTAATTTCTTCACTTCTTGCTGCTTAAAACTGATATTATCGGTACATTAGCTACGAGATTATCGTAAATAGGATAATAATTAACATTTAATCAACTATTCACAAATAAAAACACATTAATCTTTACTTTTGAAAGGTAAAAAGACGAAAAGGAAACCGACAAGCTCACATTTTAAACTGCTGCCAGAACTGACAGTGGCAGTTCCGTCAAAACTTCAAAAGTGCTGAGACATCACGTGGTACAAAACAAAAGATTTACCTTTGCTTCAAATTTTAACAATGGGTAGATTGGATGCTAACAATATAGTACTAATAGGTATATGCTTTGGTGGCGTCGCTAACCTCAACAGGTAAAAGAGACTGAGTGAAAAATCAATTACTGTATCGTCGCTTGGCGTCAACATGTGCCCTGTCAGTTCCTGAGCCGGCGGTTATGTACTGCGGGAACAGTTACACAGCTCTAATTATAATTGAAAGTCTACAAAAAAATTCGTAAAAATAAGCAACCAAAAATCTAATTATCCCTTTCGTAGCGGCTGTACCAAAATATCTTCCGGGTATTTTTGGGTTTTTTAAATTACTTTTCTAAATTATCATATTTTTATTCAAAATACTGCACGAGAAAACGAGCGCGTAAAAAGTATATTCAGTAATTTCCACTGATGGAGAAAAAAAGAAAATTAAATTTATTTTTGGTTCAATTAAATTAACATCAAAGTGTGGCAAAATTTTTAACTGAAGAGTCTATTTCGGTAATAAAAATTAATTTTTGTCTTTGTAGGAAGTAATTAGAGGATGCTTTTAAAATAAGGACCATAATTACTCGACGCTTTAAATCTCTACGGATTTTTTCAATTTTTAATTTGCATTTTAGAGTACTTGTTAACTATTCTAAAGAAAATTTACATAGTTTTGAAGAACATTTTTTTCATTAAGCTTTTTTAAATAGAATATTTTAAAGTGCAGTTTGGGATTTCTCTTTCTTGCTGCTCGTATATGCCGTCTTTTCTATTAAGAAAAGAGCCATAGGCAAAATTTTGTACATTAGCTGTAAGATATTTCTGACAGGATAGCATATATTAAAGCAGACAGCTACAAACGACTTTGAAAAGTTATTTTTAGGTATTTAAATTAAAATTAGAAATTTCGTTTGTTTCCCTAGCCCACTTTTCTGTTGACAAAACTTTATTGCTGATAAGTTTAATTGAAGCAGTTTTTAATTAAGATCAATCACAATTTTACGAAAGGCGTTGTCAAGAATAAAGCGCGTTTAGTGATTCTTACTAATAAAAATCCAATTAAAATTGTCAAAAATAAAAACTTGCCTACTGTAAAACGGGTACTTAATAAAAGGTTTATCTCAAGTAAGTAACAACTTTTAAAAAATACTAAATAAGTTAAACGGAAAGTATTTTAATATCTTGGCTTGTAACATGGGATTCTTCAAAGAAATAAATTATAATAAATAAAGTTTTCAAGTCTGGTAACTGCTTTTATTTTTCTACAGCAATAAAAATGTTTTATTTTTTACTTCCTTGACATAAAGTGAACCAAAGTATACCTGTAATTGCATATCACTTATCAAAGAATTGTGGTGAAATTATATTATCTGAAGAAGGAAAAGAACAAAATACTTGGAATTATTTGCTTCAAAATAGAAGTTGGACTTGCATAAGTTGCATCTTGAGTATAAAATATCTTTTACAATAAAAATTTGCTTTATGACTTACATTTTTTGTATCAGTCTTAAATACGAGACATAGTAGAGCAGATAAGTAACTGCATATCATATGTTTAGCAATTGTGATGAAAAAATATTATTGGCGCATCAAGATTTCATGCATTATGAGAATCTACTTTGGAATTTTTAAAATGCGAACTTTTCACATTGTTACAAAAATTTAATCTGAAGGTAAATGATAAAGATCTATTATTTGCTCTCATTAATATATGCAAAAGTTATCTATATTTCACTCCACTAAGTAATAACAACATACTTTAAATTTTTGAATGTAGTTGCATATATGATTGTTAAAACTATGAGCTGGACTTTCTAAAATAATAAAAGTTAAGCCCGCATAACTTACATTTTGAGTATAAAATGCTTGTGAGTTACATATTTATTAAAAGTAGTCTTTTAAAAAGGAAAACAAACAGGTGAAAACAACGGCGGCCATTCTAGAGAACCTCTTCCAACAATGCATTTTCTTGAACATCTTTAATACAATCATTCTTGTACATGTCTGGAAATTCAAATTCTGTTAAGTTCTATAAAGTTTTCTCTTTTGGCTTGTCTAAAGTCACATTAAAGTGAATTTTTTGGTAAAATTGATATATTACTGCAAATAAATTATTCGTCAGATTATCTTATATTTTTTGAATATAATTCATTAAGGAATCGACCGAATTCAATTTATAAAACGTGGTTAGATCAGGGTTTGTAACGATCTTTAAAATGATGTAGCACAAGGTCCCAATTGACATTTTAATGTAGGAGTAGCTGGGGTTGAGGGGGTAAAGCGTAAAATTCAATATGCATTGGTTTTAAACTGTCCTTTCGATGTCGAAATTGGCATGATGTTTTGCTTAAACCGAATTTACTTTAAACGTGGTGTTATTGAGGTGACAACTTTTGAAATAAAAGCACTATACAAACTGGCTAAATTATTTTATTTACATAAGGAATACCACAGATTTATATTTAAATATTTCCTTATTTTGTTTTCTAAGGTTAAAAATAAGCACTACTGGAAATTCCGTAGGGCGTAAGACTTTCCGCTTAAAAGTTAAACTCGTTCCGTTAAGAGTAATTGGGTAGCAACAAGGTGAAAGGTCAAAAGTTAAGGAAAGGGTACGAGCTTATACCTTTCTAGCAGCTTTGTGATACAGTAATTTTAATAATAAATATATCCGTTGCTTTGTCTGTTATATTTGGTATATTGAAATTCGGGTATATAAAGTTTAAATTTAAGCAGATAATTATAAATAAGTGACAGCATCAACTTTACAATTAAATGAATTATATTATGTTAAATATTAAACATATTTTATGAGATATATAAATATTAAGGCTCTGAAACTATAGGGCACGGGTTTTTGATAATCAAAGGGGCACATCTATTAATAAATTTTATTTCCTTCATGGGTCTCGCTCTACCTTACAATACGCTTAGTTGGCTCACCGTTTTGACGAAATCAGAATGGAGAGAGCGAAAGATCACAAATTGAGGGTCTGTAGCTGTTAAGTAGATACTGAAAGAAAAGGGAATGTTAAATTTCCCTCCTATTAGCGAAGCCTAAATATTCTTTAGTATTACTTGACATGAATAATGTATTTATGGTTAAATATATACCTAAAATATTTTCTAAATTTGCGTTTTAGTTTTGAATTAAATTATCAGATGCGCTGCTTCGGGTTTGCTTAGGTAGATGAAAGCAGTAATTATCTTTTTAAACAATAAGAATTCCATCATATAGAAAACGGTGGAAAAATAGTTTTCTTTGTGTAAACGAAAGCTTGTATTTAGACTGGAGTGTTGTTACAAAAATATAATAGTATCTAGTTTGTCTATAAGAAATGTACACATGTACCTATAACAATAGTAAAAAAAAATAATAATAAGAATAATATATATTTCTTAACTATTCATTTGTTTTGTGGAAATATAAAATTTAGAATTAATTTTATTGTTTCGTGGGTAATTATTAGTAATCTCTTAGTAATTTATGCAAACTAAAATTAGTTTCTTTTTATTTTATTTTCGCGCCACATACTTTCTCGCGTTATATGTCGCAATCTTTACTATAATTGTCCAAGAGCCACGCGCCAAGGGAATACACAGATGCGCGAAAGACATTGGTTGTTCAGAGAAAAAGTCGTTCTCATATCAAAAGGGTGAATGTACACACGTGCGAGTGCAATTTCTAATAAATTTAATTACCATCCCGGCTAATCATTAAGAAACCCCCTTAAAATCAAAAGTGATATAATCATGCGTAAGCTAATGGCATTTACGTTCAGATCTACTAAGAGGCTTTAAGATTTAGTACTGGTTTAAATTAAGATCTTTTAGTTGATCAGTTATGTTCTGGCAGATTTTTGTCCTGTCATTGTTAGTAAGTCCTCATTAACAACTTATGAATTATTGTGATATTTCAGCGATTTGTTTGGATTTCCAAATGATTTTCATCTTGCAACGGGTTCACGGTGAGCTTGAATTAAGTTTAACCCAATGGTGCTATTACTTCGGAGTTTTTCTACGCTCTAAGTAATTTGGTACCAAAATAAAAGCAATCGTTAGAGGGTTATATAAATAATATAGATTTTTCGATTTTATTTTATGAAAAATGGTTATTCGTAGATTGTTTGGGACTAAACAAATTTTATTCGGTGCTCTAAATAATATTTGAGTACTGTCCAAAATACTTAAAACCTTACCAAATGTGAAAAAAATGATTGAAAAACGCGTTTCTCGTCCGTTTTTAGGACACACCTTTTAAAAGGGACATGGTAGGGCATGATGAACCAACTTATCTGGAAGCCTGTGCAATTATCTTTGAAACGAGTACAGTTTAGATACAAACCATTGCAGGCTATAAGTCCTAAAACATTTAAAAAACAAGCGAAAATACTAATTCATGGTCAGGAATATGTTTGTCATTTATATTTTTATGTGTCTACATCCATCATTCTCATGGAGCTGCTTTAGTATCGTAAAAAAAATTCTCGTCTGCCTATAATAATACATCCAAAGATACCACATGCGCTTGTCTGGTCGCTACGTGAACTGCACGCAGTGGATGAATCAGACTTCAGTTCTCGATAATGATTCTATAAGGACCAATTTTTAATTATTTTGTATTTTTCTTCTATTTTTCCTGAAGATTTATTTATATTCTTCTTGATTTCGAGTGTTAATGTATTCGATAATACAAATATAGCTGTGTCGATTGTGGATGATCCTTATTGAATTAGTCCTGATTGAAAAATTATCGAGTCTTATTCATCCACTGAGTGCTGATCACGGAGCAACCGGACAAATCCAGTTTCTAAAAATCTATAAAGTCCAAAAGAAAAATGTTTAAAACACACACTATATATAAACACCCACAAAAATAAAGAAATATAAATAAATCACAAACACAGAACACCAAAATCAAACGAAAATAAAAAGACGCTACCTGTCGTCTCAGCTTGATACGCCCACTACTGAACTGACCACTACTAATTTAGACAGTTTTCGAAGGAATCAATATCCAGGGTTTATGTCATCTGTGACTGTGATTCTCAAATGTCGAAACGCTGAGTTCTATCATAAATGGAACTCTATTATAGGTAGAAATGTAATTTCTTTTAATTTACATGACACTGAAGCAGCTTTACGAGAATTATGGATCTAGACATATAAAAAATATAACAGACAAACATATATATTTCGATTCCTGACCACGCATCGCTAGTTTTTTAATTGTTCTAGGACTTATAGTCTACTATAGTTTGTATCGAGAAGTATTAAACTGTACTCGTTTCAAACGTTATTGCATAAGCTTCAAGATAAGTCGGTTCATTATGCCTTACCAAGTCCCTTTAAAAGATATGTCCTAAAAACGGACGAAAAACGCATTTTCCAGTCATGATTTTTTTTAAATTTGGTTATGGTTTAAATATTTTGGACATATAACACTAAAATATCATTTAGGGCACAGAACAAAACTTGTTTAGTCCCAAAAAATCGACGAATAGCCATTTTCCATGAAATAAAACCATGTAACCTCAAAAAAATTTCGAAATATCCATTTTATTTTAATAATCCTCCAACGATTATTTTCATTTTGGTACCAAAGTACTTGAAGGTCATTAAAGAAATAATACCTGAAGAAGAATTGGAAGTAATAGCACCTTTGGGTTAAACTTAATCCAACTCACCGTGGGTTGCTTAATGGGAATGATAATGTTTTAGTTCCGTTTAATTTAAAACACGAAATATTTTACTGTAAGAACGAATAAACTTCGTTAGTCAATTTCCATCCAGCACGTAAAACTAAAATACATATATTAGGTTTTTTTATGGTAATTAAATTACACTTGCAAATGATAATGACGTTCCGCTCTTTTAAATTTAATACTCGTTTTTATGAACTCTACTGAGATAGGATTTTAAGTAATTTGAATAAAAATGAATATTATGTACCAGATTAAGCGGTTTTGAAGCTAGAGAGTAGCATTATTGAAATATTCCACTTTTTGTATAAAAAAGTTCTCGTAAGTATTGCCAAATTTTCTTTTTTAAACTCAGTAAATAATGCTTTTTTATGAGACAGCCCACGTAGACTGCAAGCCTAACTACTAACAACAAGCTTGGCGGAAGGGGGAAAACAATTCTGAAATATTAATTAATTAATTAATTAATTATCGACTGCTGTGTTGCCAAGTTATTGTCAAAGTCGTAATAGACTACCTTTGTCCTGGCGTCACGACTGGGCGGAGCTTCACGAACCTTTCCAAGAAAATCGATATTCAGAAAAAAGCTCATGAATAATTTTTAATTACTCGTTAATTATTTAATTTCTGTTAAATAAGAGTGGTTACGTTGATATTTTGATAAATTGTGTGGTAATTATTTGAATTTTCCATCACTTTTTGATAAGGTAAGTGTCTAAATGCTATTTTAGTCGAATTAAAAGATTTTGAGGTTATGTTTTGTCGTGTGTTTATTAAATTATTAATTATTCAATATTCAATAATAATTTTAGGTTTTGTGGATAAAATGGCTTCAAAACATGTTTTGAAGCATTCCAGCATTAACGACTTCTTTGCAAACGATAATAAAATCACTTCAGTTACTGACAAGGAAAATACATGTAATGTGCCAAAATTAAAAAGTGGGCCAGTAAAATCAGCAAACGAACTGTATCCACCAAAACCATATGCTGCCATCGAGGAAGTTATAAGTGAAGAAGAAAAATGTCTTAAAACCGAAACTTGGAATCCTTGGCAATACAATTATTACGTTTTGTTTTAGGTACGTAACGTATCTACAATCTAGATGGAATAAAAGCCATTCAGTGGGAAAGAACACATGCAAAGGACACAATCAATGATGATAGAACTCACTAATTAAGGCAAGGTAAATATTGAATCACGATGTTTTGGTAATATAAAAGGTAAATTACCCATTTTACAAATAAGAGCACACAGCTATAAAATTGCAATTATATAAACATATTTTCTTTCGGTGTGATTTGACTAAGTATATACATATATTTGTAGCTCTACGACAAAAGGGAACAAATCAATCTACATAATATGAAGATACAAATGAAGACTACACAAAATGAAGTATCTATGCTGTAAACTATACATAAGATATTATGAATAATATACAATACTTTCTACTTTTTGCTGTTATTGTCATAGAAATTTGATATGTATGTGTAACTATTAATAAATAAATATTTCCCAACATAACTTCTGTTTTTTTCTACCAAATGATTTATCTTCTCCTTCACCATGGAGTCAATAACTGTATTTAAAGGAAGGCGCTGATTTGATTATAAAAATGGCCCTAAATAATATGTATTTCCAACCGTAACAATATCGGAGATTAAAATTATCTGGACATTGACTAAAGAATAAAAACGCATAATATTAAAAAGATAATTTTATTGGTAGGTACCTACAAATTAAAGAAAACAAAATTACAGAGTTTGACATAAAGAAAAATGTATCAAATATTTGGCTATTAACACTTCGGGAACAAATCAACATTATAAAAAATATCTGTATTTTTGAAAACAAAGCTCCTAACCAACGAACAACCATTTTTTTCAAGAACAAAAGCGCACGCCCGGACGATAAGCCAAAAACGCATACGCGAGAAAATGGCATCACTGAATCTAAATTGTTTTCGAGCTGGCGCCAAGCTCTTGTTAAGTGCTAACGTACCGTGGACGCCTAAAAAGGGGGGAAGTGTAATCTACTGACATGGGATTTAAAGGATTGGGGATTGAGAGGAAAAGGGAAAACGTCTGCACGCAGTCTGGAGACCATAGGCCATAGGTATAAATGAGCGAGAGTAGGATGTTTACCTAACGCGCCTCTTATTGTTCTGGAACAGTCAGGTGAGGAATTGTAGCGGCTGATTCTTCAGAGCAAAATCCGAGTTTTCTTGCGAAGACTGGGACATTAATGAGTCGAATGTTTCTCCTTTGGATAGACTCAAGAATGTAAGTGTCTAAGGTGATGCCGCTCCCCAGATGTGGGGGCAGTACCCTAGATTAGGTATTATTTGGGAAACATGTAGAGTGTGTAAGTTGAAAGGGGTGGAGTATTTTCTGGATCGAAAGAGAAAACCAAGCTTTTTACATGCTAATGTGACTATTGAAGTAACGTGTTCTTGGGTGAGAGGGGGAGCAAGACTGGGTTTTGAAGGTGTTGAACTGAACAGGGTGTTTGGCACGCCAGTCTAAGATTAATTGCGGGTCTTGGTAAGGGGATAGGTGCATAGTAGGGTAGACCGTTCTTGTATAACAAATTGTAATTTTTTCAAATTTCAAAGTCCAATAGGTTGGAAAATACGCATATTGTAGTAGAAAAGAACACCAACATTTTGTTTAATTTCTTTTTATGAAGTCTTGTGCCCTTTACAGGGACTTAAATTTGAAATTTTTTGAAAAAAATCTGAAAAACTTGCAATAAAACACCACAGCTTATAAGAAACAATTTATTACCAATTCATTAACCAATCCAAGCAAGATTTGAAATGAAGTAAACAAGTTTTGGAACAAAAAAATTATTTATGTAAATACTGACACATATTTTAAGCTATTTTATATTCACTTTGATGCTGGAGGCTTTACATAATTTCACGTGATTTAACTCTTACACTAATAAATCCATCTCGAGCCTTTTCGCCTATCACGAAACTTGATGCCTTTGTGGTAAGTTTCACACATCGGTTTACGGCCTGTGTGTGACATGAAAAGCGAGGAAATTCCAGAAAAGACTCATTAACATTGTCAATAAATGTTTAGAGCTTTGTCGGCGACGTTCGCTAGAACTGGGGGTGGTGTAACCCTAACTTCTATCCAGTTTATCAGTTCCGTGTAATCAGATCCATCAAAGTTTATATTTGGAACGGTAAACTCTCGAACACTTGTAGAACGTATAGGTGAGGAGCCGGTGACACTGAAAGTACCGTCATCGCGGAATCAAAATTTTTTTATGTAAATTGATAGTTAATAGTCATATGAGCACAATGAGCTCGGTACGCCGGGATTCATTAAGCCGAAAGTATTTTTAAAACAATTAATTATTACAAAAAAGCAAAAATGTTTTTTTACCCAGGGTGTTTTCTAATTGAATGTCAATATTTAAGGGGCGATTTTTGGGTCCATTCTAAAAAGAAAACTTCAGATGAATGTATGTCCTAAACGTCTTAACTTTTGAGATACAGGGTGGTAAAGTTTTCAAAAATAAATAGTTTTTTATTAAAATCTGTAATACCACTTTAGATATTTTAATTAAATTTGGCATACATGTACTATGTATCAAGAGGCATTATTTAGTGTAGCACAATTTTTTTTCTTTAAACCAGTGGCGTTCGTACGGAATTTCACCTGCCTATTTTGGCAGATATTGATGGTACGCCACTGATTTCTCGTAAAATTAAAATCATTTCTGAAATTCCCAATCATTTCTAAGCAAATTTGATCTCTTGCATTTTTTCAATCCGATGCACGGTTTTCGCTTAAAAAAATAAAAACCTTTTCTCTGCATGATCATAACAATATCGTTCATATAGCATTTTTAAAATCGTTCAACTGGTAACAGAAATATGAGTAGCATTGTCAACAGATATAATATATTATATTTTAAAAAAATTGTACATGCCTTGGTAATTTAGTAGAATACAAAAGAGAACAAAAAATACAGACAAAAAGATAGGGTCTTAACTAAAGTAGTCCAGTAGCCACAGGATTACGCATACTTTTGTACCAACAGACGAGATAATTGAGAAATATTCTTTGTTTTTTTTTAACTGACGAATAAACACAAAACTCAAGACGCCAAAATGTACATTATAAAACTATAATGTACTGTAACAAACCCATTCGAGTATTTTGAAATTTATTTACAATATAAGAATATATTAATTTTATTCTGATTTCTCTTATTTATTTTTATGTTTTCAAAAACAGTTCATTCAATTTCGTACATATATTACTTTTTGAACTGCCTACAGAATAATCCATTATTACCATTGAAAATATCCTATAGTGATATTTTTAGGGGATTCTCGAAGCAATAAATCAGACTTCATTCACAGAGATTAAAAATCCAATAAATAATATTAAAAATTTAGCCGGGTTTAAGGTCATATTTTGCCAAATATAATTCAAGCAGTATGATATATGTTGCTACATAAAGGGAGTCCCAATAGGTATTTCGAGATTTACTTTTTTTTTAATAAAACCAATAATTTTATAAAAATAACATGGTTGTTTATTTTATCACAAAATAGACATGGCAGGTATGTTTAAAAATAATATTCTCCAAATTAATGTCCCTCTCGGCTGTCTCTACAGGTTTGCTAGGTTTCCTTTACGTAAAATTGTCAATAACATTTTGGCACAATAGGGAATAATTATGTATATAACCCAAATAAATCTGAAATATTTTTTTTTATATTCTCTAACATAAATTGAACGTGTTTATGGCCGTTGATGTTATCCATTTATTTTGGTCTTTATTAACAAAAAAAAAGATTTTCTACTGCAAATTTTGCTGATCCCATGGGCTGTGTCGTCAAAAGTGTTTTTATGACTTATGACAAGTGTGTTGTAAGGTCATCGAGAAATCAATAAAAATGGCATTTAATGCGTAACTCATCCAATGAAACATCCCTGGACTTAAAGTAGAAGGTTCCTAAAATCTTATTCATGTATATTTTAAGCCAAAATTGGTCCAGGGACTTTTCAGCTTTGCGAAATTTTGACACATCATATCTTAATAGTTTCGAGTAAATAAACTGCAATTCTTTGTTTTTATGGTGATCTTCAAAAATTCGAAAACTTTCAAATTTTGCATGTCCCCGATGCAAATAAACCTATTTATTTATAACTTTAACGAAAAAATAAGCGATTTAAATTAGTGGGAGGCATTCTTAGATAATTAACGAATAAAATAAACCCAAAAAGAATTAGTAAATAAGGAAAATAGTGTGGAATAATAAACGAAAAAATATGATTTGTCGGAAAAATCAAGAAAATTCAGTTTTTACCTCTTAAATACACTCGTGGATGAGCCATTTGGTATTCATTTTATAAGATAGTGTTGAAAAATTGAAAAAAAAAATAGGTACAGAGTGATTCAAATGTACCGATGTTGAGGGTAAAAAAAGTTAAAGAATCGAAATTTAATCCGCGATTGCTCACATTATATAAAGAATGAAGAGGCTAAAAAATATGGATACAATGTATTTCGACGAGTTCTTTCTGATGACGTAATGGGATTTTAATTTGGACCATTTTGACCCCACAAAAAATTAAAAACCGTGAAATATTTGGGTCAAAAATCGAAATTTCCAGTTTTTCCCAAATGACACTTTCCAGTAATTTTAGGTTTAGGTAAATGTATTGCAAAATGAAAGTATTTAAGATTTTAAAGTTTCACTTATGAATCCGTTTATGGATTCGACGTTTTGTTTTCAAGGTGCCTGCAAATGGCATATTTCGATTTGAGAAATTCAAAAGAATTTCTTGCCATTTTCCGATCCACATCGGTTTCAATAGAATTTTGAAGCTCCGGGTCCTCTACAACCTCCGAAAATGTACACCGATTTAGTTCACTTTTGCGACTTGTGCCCAATTTCAACGAAAATCGCGAAAATTTCGAATTTGACGTTTAATAGCTCCGAAACGAAACAACCTGTATAACTGAATTTTTTACCGAAGCTGGTTGCACTATTCCTCCATCAAGCCAAAAAATTCGATTGCTCCCCCTCCGACTGTTCCGAGAAAAACAAACCTGTTCGACTTGGTTAAGCTTTAGGTTAATATGTAAATTGAAGCTTATTTTGCTGATCTGACGTCATTATTCACTAAGAACAAATGGCTGCTTTTTAAATTGTAATAAATTAAATCGAAAAGTAAACAATTTTTGAAGCTAAATTATCCTGGTAATTTTCTTCAAAATATTTTTTTTTGGGTTTGTAATGACTTCCTTAAACGATTGATCCAATAAAAAAATATGTGCATATTCCTTATTGCTGTTCAGTTCCACCAGTAACTTGACAAACGCTTTGCTTTAGATCGTTAATCGTCTGCGGATCGATATAATAGACCTTTTCCTTGAGGAAGCCCCACTAGAAAAAATTATTATCATTAAAATCATTGTCTTGTAGGCCCCTAAATATTTTCATTTCGAGGAATGACGCGGCCAGTAACACATGTCCGTAACATATTTAAAGTTTTCCTCGTCGTGTGACACGAGGCGCCACTAATGCAAAGACCATATTGTGAAGGTGCAATTATCTAATTGGGGTCATAAAAAGTTCCTTAATATATTGCGGTAGAGTTCGCCATTAACAATAACTGTTTCACCGTCGACAGTTTCATGAAAAAAGTGCCCTCTAACACCTCGAGCTCACAATGCACACCAAACGGTTACTAGAAAAAGATGTAAAAGTCTTTCTTCAATCACTGGAGGATTCTTACTTCCCAAATCCTACAATCCATCAAACCTCCGAGATGGAAATGAGCTTCGTCGAAAAAGATAAGTTTATTGAAAAATTCTGCATTATTTCTAACTTCTTCTAAGATGAAATTAGCTACTAATTAAATGGCCAGGTCTCTAGATGCCACATGCAAAATATAAAATTTATAGTTAAAAAATGGCGCCAGTGTTAAAACATTGCGTATCTTTGGCTTCCACAGTTAATTAAATCATAGCGTGGTCAACCTTTAGAGTAAGGATTTTCTTAATTAAATTCTTTAGGTTATTAAGATGTTAGATTCTAACCGAAACGTTTATCTGATGGTAAATAAAGCAAAAAAAGGAACGGTCCTTTCAAGAGACATTCTAAATTTTCTTTATAAGATACATGCGACGATTAAGGAAACTCGAGGATATTGATGATAAGTCCATGTTTAAAATGACCATGGATTTATTATAATAAGGATTCGATGTTCCGTATCATGGATTTATTAGGACTGGATACGGGATGAGTTCACATTCTTTGAAGCCAAAACAAACCATTCTAAACGACACTGTAAACACAATTTGTAAACATTGGCCACATCTTATTTTACCTTGTATTTTTGTACAAAAAATACGTTAGAAGCGTCACAAGATTTACTAAAAGTAATAAAAGCCCTAAAATATTTTATTTTTCTGCTAAATAATAATAAATTTAAGTTAAAAAGGTTTTATTATTTATAGGTTATGTTATTTCTAAAAGTGTTTATTTAAAGTCGCTCCGAGTCATTTATAAATCTATATAAATCTATACGTCGCACTTTTTCTTTTGTAGTTCATTAGACAAAGACGTACGTGTAACCGAGTGTTCAGACCGAGGTTCAGCCGTGTTCCTAAACAACCATAACAGACAGCAACACTTCTGAGCTCCAACACTCCAATGCTATTTTATCTCTTTCTACTACAATTCTTGATTCAATTACGTAGTAATTCGTAGTCTTGTCTATGTTCGTAGTTCGTAAACTGCTCCCCCAAGAGAATAACAAACAACAAAATATAAGGCTTCACGTTCGATACGCTCACAGTATAGAGATATCGAATCCTTATTATAATAAATCCATGTTCCGTATGCTGTGACCGTATCAAACGTGAAACCTTATATTTGTTGTTTGTTTTCTCTTGGGGGAACAGTTTACAAACTTTAAGGAAATACCACAGGAAATACGTAATTGAATCAAGAATGGTAGTAGAAAGAGATAAAATAGAATTGGAGTGTTGGAGCTCAGACGTGTTGCTGTCTGTGCTGGTTGCTTAGGAAAAAGGCTGAACCTCGGTCTGAACACTCGGTTACATGTACGTCTTTGTCTAATGAACTAGGAAAGAAAAAGTGCGATTTATAGATTTATAAATGACTCTGAGCGACTTCAAATAAACACCTTTAGAAATAACATAACCTATGAATAATAAAACCTTTTTAACTTAAATTTATTATAATTTAGCAGAAAAAATAAATATTTTAGGCCATTTATTACTTTTAGTAAATCTTGTGATGCTTCTAACGTATTTTTTGTACAAAAATACAATACAAATTGTGTTTACAGTGTCGCTTAGAATGGTTTGTTTTGGCTTCAAAGAATGTTAAATCATCCCGAATGCATTCTTAATAAATCCATGAAAATGACCCACATTCTATATTATGCGCGTTATATTAACGTCTTTAATAATCCTAAAACAACAATTTATTTATCTGCGTTGTGAGGCGACATTGGTTCTCGTAATAATAATTGCTGTATATACACCAATGACGATTTTCCGTTCTTGTTTCGCTAGGATAAATTTACATTCATAAATATTAATAATTCGTACTTAAACGAACAAGAAACGAAACCCTGTTTGATTAAGGCAAAAAGCCTTTGGGATTCTGGGTTAACCCTCAGAGGGTGTAAATTTTCACTGTTCAGGTATTTCAGGCTTTGTTTTAAATGGTTACAGCTCTATATGCGAGTAAAATGTGAATTAAAAATTAGTTAAGTGGGAGCCAAGACTCCTACTCTAGGGTTTTCAAACATTTGGACTTGTATTCTAGACGTATGGGCGCCATTCTGGGATGTAAAATTAAATAATAAATAATAATTGCCCCTGTTCTGTATATTATATATACAAGGTGTTGCAAAAGTGTGCCAATAAAATTGTAGAGGTGACTCAAAAACAAGACAAGAAAAAAGTTAAATTAACACGATAAAATTTAAGAAACGTGATCAAATTTTTATTGTGTTTTAGTTCTTACTATTCATTCTTTGCGACAATACTGACTATCCTTTTGTAAATAAAATGTTCCTGCTTTATTCTAATACTATATATATATATATATATATATATATATATATATATATATATATATATATATATATATATATATATATATATATATATATATATATATATATATATATATATATATATATATATATATATATATATATATATATATATATATATATATATGAAAACCGTATAGAACGAGTCTGGCTCGCACTTAAATAATTCTTTAATCACATTTTACTCACATGTAGAGCTCTAACCATTTAAAACAAAGCCTGAAATACCTGAACAGTGAAAATTTTCATCCTCTGAGGGTTAACCCAGAATCCCAAAGGCTTATTGCATTAATCAAACAGGGTTTCGTTTCTTGTTCGTTTAAGTATGAATTATTAATATTTATGAATGTAAATTTATCCGAGCGAAACAAAAACGGAAATTGGTGTATATGCAGAAATTATTATTACAAGAACCAATATCGCCTTACAACGGAGATAAATAAATTGTCGTTTTAGAATTGTTAAAAACGTTAAGATAATGTGCACAATGTAGAATGCGGGTAATTTTAAACATGGACTTGCATAAGTCAGTATCCTAGATTTTTTTTAATCGTCGCCTTATAAAGAAAATTTGCAATGTTTCTTAAAAAGATCGTTCCTTTCTTTTTCTTCATTTACCACTAGATAAACGTTTCGGTTAAAAATGAATATTTTAATAACCTAAATGATTTAATAGGAAAATACTTACTCTAAAGCTTCAACAGGCTATGATTTAATTAACTCTGAAAGTTAAGCCAAAGATACGCAATATTTTTAAGATGTATGTAATATTCAATAAAATACCAAAGAACTAGAAAATATAAATTAGTCCTAAAATTATAAAGCGCATGTTTTAAAAACAAGTCAATTTTTATCAAAATGGAGGATGTGCTATTAATTATATTTTATACATAAACGCATCATTTCACACCGAAAAAATATAAGGTACGAGCTTCAATAATGAACAATCCAGACCAACGAAATTATCTCCACCTCTAAGGGGAAAGCTAAACTATTTGCCAAACAATTCGCTGCCAATTCAACCCTTTATCTCCTGCCAACATAGCATTACTGCCAACAATTACATTTGTACCCCACAATATTTGAGGTCAAGCAACTTAAAAAAATTACTTGCCGTCATAAAATTATACTAGCAATCGTCCTAAAAAAATAAGCTTTAGAACTTGCATCCATCTTAACTTGTTTTTTCCAAACCTATGACAAGGCAATCTTCCCAGACAAACGGAAGACTGCTCGTGTGACTCTCGTATTGTCCCAAAGAGAAGTTTCAATTTCCTCTCTAATTAAAGGTATATCTCTGTAGTCCCGGTTGTTTACAAAGTTATGAAGAAAGGCATCAACTTGCAAATTTCACAATATCTAAAAAAAGACAGACAGTTCGGAGTTCGTCGTCAAAGATCCAAAGCTGATCCTTACCGTCGTCATACAAAACTGGAACAAGTCTCTCAAATTTCATGTCCACTTCTCCCTAATTGTGGCCATTGACATTTTTCAGGCCTTTGATCAAGTATGGCATCCTGCATTCGTTAATTAACTTAAACTGCCTTCTTACGGTCATCTTCCCGAACTATACACCGGGATCGGTAGCTTTCTTTCTAATCGACCCCATATATTAGACCATTGATCTAATTTTCATCCTCTCAATGCTGGCGTACCCCAAGGTTCAGTCCTGGCACCAACCCTACCTATTTCTTCAATCTTTCTCCCCTGTTATTGGCCCTCGTCCATGGGACAGGTTGGTCAGCTCACTACCCGGTCTAGCGCTTAACCAGAGCCCTAGCTACTCTTAAGAATAGCTAACATGAGACCCAGTTTGGGTGGTATATCCTTAGAATCTTCAAATTGTCGGGTATGTACCCTCGCAGATTCCGAATAAAAACAATACTAATAATGATGAACAAAACGAACGGTATGGCATAGTTGAGGTTATGGAGCTCCAGGCCTCTGGTAGAGTCTATAGCGCATGACCATTTCTTTTAGTCACACTTGTGCACTACGCTCCCCCCACAACAGGACATTGCCATCACCTTGTGCGGATGAAAAAAAATCGTAGCACGGACAGGGATTGTAGGCCTCATCGCTCTTGAATTTGGAACAAACCCTCCTCAACAGGCCGTGGAGCTCCCCTTTCTATTCCATCACAAACACTCTACTCACCGCCACTAAAGTCTATTCATAGTCAACTTGCGGATGATACAAACAAAAGCACGTGGTTACCAAAATAGGACAGGGCCACATTAAGGAGAACATGCAATATAATATTGTGTATCGTTCATACATACTATTATGTTGTTTTATATTAAAATTTAAACCGTTTATGGATAAGAAGATGCTAAGAAAATGTATTAGCTTATAATATAATTATTATTGTCTATATGAGAAAATCGTAGCAAATAACTGAGCACCAAAAATGGTAAACAAAGTAGAAGCTGATTACTTGTCTTAACAAGTTGCTAATACAAAGAGCCCCGTTGGATATTTATTAATTAAACTACGTTGAGAAACTGACCATAAATATTTAAAAAGTTGCTTAAGCATCTGTGAAATGCCCGTAATATTCATTTAATGGTGAAGCTGGTAGTAAAATACTTTCTTTCTTATTTCTTTTCCTAAAAGCAGGAAAAGCCACCATTTATCAATTACGATCTGAACAATGTATGCTTTAGCAAAGTAATCAATTACTCTAAAATATTATCCTAAAGTTGTAAAGTTGTGACGTAGTGGCATAGAACAGCATAGCCGCATTGTATGTCGGCATAATTAATAAACGGTGTAGAACTGACAAAGTATTTTAACAATGAAATGCAGTTTGGGCACCGAATTGGTAAAAAATGTGTGTTGAGTACTTTAAGGAAAAAAATATATTTTTGCTAAAAAAATAATTACGCGGTTTGTCCAAAAGAAAGAGTTTATTTTTACCTTACCTTCTTAATATTTTAGGGCTTCAATTATAATTGGAACAATTTGAACGGCAACCAAGCATTCATAATATGGTAATGGGCACTTAGCTATGGCTGGCTCCCACTTCGATTACTATTTCTAGAATTTCTTAAAAGAAAACCAGAAAGAGCTGTAGGATCGAAGAAGACACTACTTCAGAAAAACTCACCTTGCACCAGGATTTGTTAAAGACAATGAAACTTACAAATCAAAGATCAGGATAAGACTTCCAACCCACTGGAAATCCTCAGACTAAAAAGTCAGCGACCTGTAGGCTGCAAGCTCATAAAGAAAGATATTTAGTAAGCATCTAGCTCGACGCTGCTTATTTTTGGAAGAAATAAGTACCAAAGATGTGCAACCCCACGACAGCTTTAATCCGGATCATTAGGAACTAAGAAAACGGCTCGTCCATTATTTAGCGAAGGATCCTTTAGCGTAGAACATCTGGACGTAGACATTTCAGCGCAGTGACATTTCAAGGTTGCAAGGTTGACAGTTTATGGTAGATAAATTTTGATGTAAAAATATGTCGGCGTAAACATGTTATTACAGCGAGAGAAATGTTCAGGATCTTTTTTGGTCTCTTTTTTTTACTTAAAAAGATCCTGAACAAATGGCACGAAACCTGAGCGAACGTTCAGTCCAATACTGACACTGCTTAAACACTATCGGCTTTACCCTTATCATCTTAGTAATACTACCAACAGGATACTTTAATACTAGAAATATTTTCAAACTTTTAAATAGTAATTTTGTATTTTTATTTCTAGCTATTTACTAGCTGCAGTCAATATGAGTATTCATTTTTGTTTGTACTACATTACCCCAAATATAAGTTAATTGCTTTTTTGATTGGGCTAAATAAATCACGAACTAAAATATTTTTCATGGAAATGCCACTGGGCTTGAATGTCCTGCACTGTAATGGCTTACGCCATAATGTCATTGCGCTGAAATGTCCTGAGCTGAAATGTCTACGTCAAATATCTTGAGCTAAAAGATACCGCGCTAAATAAGTGCGAAGCCAAGAAAACGTTCTATTCACGAATAAAAAAAGTTAATAAGTCCATAAATTTTGATGATAGAAAACTTAATAAGTTCTATACCTGGTTTAATTCCTACACCTACAATTTAGCATTGATCGTGTAAGCCTTTTTCAATGATGGGCTGCTTCATATAGTGTTAACAATAATTGTGGTTGAATCAAATTAATAAAGTTCTGAAAATTTTTCCCCGAAATCTTATACAAAACTTGTTTGTCATAGTACCGCGACGTGCTCTGGGAATTATAATTAGATATTCAAAGTAATAAAATCTGAATTGTTGACAATAAATTACTAACTACATATTGTAGTTCTTAATTTTACCTCATGTTTGTTGTTTAAACGTTCAATGTTGTTGTTGTTGCTTTAGTTCTGTCGCATCTGTGTTTATTTTCTTGTTTTAATTTTAAATGTTTCACGCACTAAATAATGTATGTAATAATGTAAATAAGTAATATAATAATATTATTAAGATTGGAATTAAACAGTTTAATTCAAATTTAATGAGAAACAATAAAGCATATCAAAAATGTAATACAATTTTAAATAACAACAATTTTGTTGCTTCATATTTATCCCATATATAGCTTCTGTTTCTAATTACATCTATAGTCTTTGAATATTTTGTTATTGAAGTATACCTACTATGTATTCCTATTAAATACCAGATTGTAAAGAGAGCCTTTCATAATAACTTACAGACTTCATTACCGAAACCTTTTGACTTTCCTCTGGAAATTACCATTATGCTTGTAAGATCCTTTAGCGACATTTCGGTGTCCGCTAAGGGACAAAATGTTATTTATTACAAAAAGAAGGCAGTCCGATGTAATTATTATGGAGTAGGCTCTTTCGTCGAGATTATTTTATGACGTATAATAACCATAAAATATTGAAATAATATAATCATAAACTATGTAGTAAGACGGTTGTATTTGCTGTTTATAGTAGTAATTTACTAACTGATTTTTTCCATTCAATTGAGTACAAATTGTTTTACATTTCTGGAACATTTCACACCAGGAATGACGCAGCATGAGTAACTGCTGACCGAAGAAAAATCTATACAGGAAATTGCAAGACCCTGACGACTAAATTTTACAGGTGATTTTTGGCCAAAAATAACCTGTATAAAATAATGTTACTCTTGTTGAAAATATTTTTTTTAGAAAATGTTGCTCTGAACCCAACCCAATCTGAACAACAATTGGTGACAAAAATAAAGTTTGGTATAAAGGAATTGTGTACAGGTTTGGTAAAATTTGAAAATACAGAAATGCTAAGTTTAAAAAAATTGAAAAAAATGAAATTTGTGCGAGAGGGTTGAAAATTGAAATACAGGTAAAAAATTAAGAGCAAACAACTCTTCTCTTTAACATGTGATACTACTAGAAATACTAGAAAACTACTAGAAAAACAATACTAACAAGAACTAAACAAGATACTACTAGAAAAACAATTGTTAAATTTGACGCACTGACTCCAATGACTAAGATATGACTAAATCCAGGTAAGGAGGTTGCTGTGCAAACCAATGTCCTGCAACTTAATAAATAACGTTTCATGGTGAACCTTATCAAAAGCCTTTGAGAAGTCGGTGTACATTACATCTACAGCTTACCTATCATCTAAGAGATGCACTGAACAAAGTTTGAACAGACTGAGCGACTATGAAAGAAGGCGTGCCGATTTATATCGATACGATTTTTAATATCAAACAAAGAGTTCAACAGTTACGATTGCCTTTTTCAGGAAGCGACAAAATTGATATGGGTCTGTAATTTTTTAAATCCTAGTTGCTGCCACCTTTATGCACAGGGGTAATCTGGGTACACTTCCAAAGATCAGGAAATATTCCCAGTGTCAAAGACTGCTCTAAAATGTAAATAGTGGCATCTTGTCTTTGCTTCTAAATTTATGGCTGTATTTCATGACAAGCAGCACAAAATTACAGTTCACCCACACTTTTTTGTTTAGCACGACCAATCTACGTCTCATGTGAAGATGATGTAGGACCCTTAACTGAAATATCCATCAAAAATATTAAATTTGCTCTTGTCTTTGTCTCAATATATATCATTTAGTTTTTATATATGATTTATTACTCTCGGGACTGTTAGAGATCAATAAACTTTTTAAGCTTTGAGTAATATTTGTAGAATATTTTTTCTTTGAAGTTTAAGACGATGGTTTGTTATAAGTATTGGATTTAAAAAAAAAATGTTAAAATATACTTCTGCATTTGTATAATCTGCAAAAGGCATATTTTATTGAAAGTAAAATAACCCCTTCGAATAAATAATTCTGACTTGTAAAAAAGACATACTACTTTTTATTATTCAAACAATTTTGAAAATACTGTTTCTAGGCATATCATAGGTCATTCGCACTAAAGTTTTTTAATCCATCTTAATTTAAGCCGTTCATACAAGTAGACTGTGGCCTAATGAACTGTCTGATGCACAAACTGCAATCGTCTTAGCGAAGTTTAGGTCTACGTTTAAGAAAAAACACATAATTTCTGTCGTTTTTCATATCAAACTAAAAAAACAAACTTTGGATTGCTTTAAATCCATCGAACACACCCTTATACCTATAAAACTAATAATATAACAGTGTTCTCTACATTCAACCCCTGGTTATGTTTCTGTGGTAAAATAGGTCAACGCTGAATAAATAACGTCCACATGACGATGTTATTCGCTACCATGTATTATATCCTTTTTCTTCTGTTGAAACACGAAGAAAACAATGCATAATAAGCCATATGAATAAAAAATGAGTGTGTGTTGCGCTTAATGGCGGCTTTGGCGTTTAAAAACAACTTTTTGTGTTTTTTCGGTTCATGTAATTTAAATTTTTCCTCGAAACTTTTTTTTTCGGGAAAAAAGTGATATTATGTGGACAAATTATTTCTTTTTGCTAAACTTCTTTGTTTCCTTGGTAGTAGAAAGAACAGTAGCTGCACATCACATTTGAGGCCCCTAGAAGCCAAGGGTGCACAAGTGTACTTTACTCAATTTTGGGATATTTGAGTTGACAGTTTGACTTTTGTGTAAATTTGAGGATCGTTATTTTGGGCTGCTGAATTACTGCTCACTCTGTAACTCTTTCAACAACTAACCGATAGTAAAGGTATAACTATTTTTTAAACCCCAAGCAATTTAAAAAAAGTTTTTAGAGAGGATGCTGCACTTGTACCTATTGTCCTTCTAACAAAATACTAAATTTCACCTGTATCATTGAGCGTTTTGTATAAAACTAAAAAGGCAAAACTTTTTCGTTAAGATTTATTAAAAAGGTTTACGATTTAATACTGGGTTAAAATAATATCCTCTAGTTGATCAGATACTTTTTGACAGGTTGTAGGTCTGCCATTGTTAATAAGTCGTCAACAAAAACTTATGAGTTATTATAATATATTAACTATTATATTGGTGAAACTAACTTAACGAATGTGTTACCAAAATGAATTTCGTTCTATTATTGCGGAAACTAAATACTGAAATTGCGATTTTCTTCATTGGGAAATCACTTGTAAACACATTCATAGTATAAAATTTAGTTGTCTTATTCTTACACTTGACAGCTTAGAGCTTTTGGTTGTCGAATTAGACCGTTCTAGCGTTGAAGAAGCTGTAGTACCATATGAAGCGTTAGACAGGAAAATTCTTTTTTTTCCCTCTCTATCTCTATATAATTGTTACTATATAAGAATATTCGGGGTCATTCGTGCTTGCCGATCCCATACACGAATATTAAGAAATAATATGGTTTTAAGTGAAGTGAAGTGAAAGTGTATGTTTTGTTTTAATAATAAAATGTGTTTAAAGGTAAAAATGGCAATTTTTTGCCTGTTAAGGTATCAAAAGCGAAAGATAATAATATTATTTATAATGGATTTTGAACAACGTGATGTGATTAGAATTTACTTGATACTAAAGAAAAAGGTTTTCCCGGAAGCATCCGGTAATTCTAATTGCTCCATCATGTTCAGCAGGTCAAAATTCACAAGAATATCATTTTTGTAACCTGCCTTGATAGACACAAAAGAGCCTTTTTTAATATTGTTCTTTTCGTTTGTTCTTTAAGAATTGTGCTTTTGTTTAAACAATATATTTAATACCTGTTTTAAATAATGCTGGGTTGCAGTGCAGGCAGAGAGAGCACTCCCTAATTTTTTTTATAAATCCTGGTATGTTTTTAATGCCCGTTTTACATTTGTGTAGTTATCAATTCCTTCATGAATTTCAGCATGCTAACATGAAGTCGTAAAAAAATGGGGATTATCTTTCAAGCTCAGGAGTTAACGTTATTTAGTAAAAAAAAATATAGTCTCAACTTTATGAAAATTTCCACATTTAGGTACCTACATGGAAAACTACTCACATATAAAAGAACCATAACACATTTATTTGCATTTTGGGCTATTCGTTTAATAACAATGTGATAACAATAACTGTTTGGTAAATAAAACCGATATGTACAGGGTCTTCCAACGAGGACTGAACAGGGGCTCATTTTTGAGCTTCCTTGTATTTAAAGAAAAATCTAAAATAGCCAATCGATGTACTTTTTCCTGTAGAATTCAAAAATGAAACCAAAAATTTATTTGAACCAGAAACAAAAGAGTTACGCTATGGATAAGGTGTATTTTAAATGGAACATAGCTTTTTTTATACGATTTTCGGAACGAGTGATTTTTTTTATGTCCGCTCTGATTAAAATATTTAATATTGTGACAGCTATTTTTATTAAATTTTAATGTTTTATCCAGTATAATTTAACTTCAACCTGTCTGAAACATACACTTGGTGAT